>VZTZ01014534.1:203842-319675 GCA_013400955.1 Drymodes brunneopygia
GCCCCGCTCCGCGCCGGCGCAGGCGGAGGGAGCGGAGGGCGGGGGAGCATTCCCAGCTTCCGGCTCCCTCCCGCTTCCCGCGCATGTGCGGTTGCCAGGGCGGCCGTCTCCGGTGAAGGTTTAAAATCTNAACTGATGAATGGGAAGTTCTGCCTAAACATGAGGAACAACTTCTTCCCCGTGTGAGTAACCACACAAGGGAACAGGTTGCTCAGAGAGGTTGNTGGCCCTGGCGAGGGGGACACGCCACATTGGAACGGCGAGCGGAGCGCTCCGGGCAGCGCCGGGTACAGTTCGCGCCGCCTTCGCTTCCTGCCGAGCCGCGCTCGCCTCGCCCGGCTCTGCCTCCGGCCGCCCTGCAGNCGCTCGAGCAGGGACACTGGACCACTGTGCTCCCTTCCAGCTCGACCCATTCCGTGACTGTGGGAGACACCGAGCTGCCGGCCCNCCGGGCCGAGCGAGCGACGGAGCGGGCGGTGAGCAGGCGGCGGCGCGGAGCTCTGGCCGGGCAGTGAGGGACGGCGGCGGGCGGGCGTGGATGGATCCCCGCGTGGCCTGGATCCAGCCCGAGCAGAAAGGACCCGCGAATGCGCTGTGGATGCAGATCTGGGAGACCTCGCAGGGCGTGGGGGGCCGGGGCGGCGCCAGCTTCCCGCACTACCTCTGCCTCAACTCCCCGGCGCTGGACTCTGCCGCCTCTCCGCCCCGCGGGCACGGCTGCGTGCGCCTCGGGGCGCCCGGCGCCTGCTGTTCCTCTTCCTCGCCGCCTTCGCCTTCGCCTTCCCCGCCGGCCCNTCCTCCTGCTCGTCGGTGGAGTCCGGCACCGAGAGCCCCGGTTTCTCCTCCTCGGGATCGTGCAGCGGTGGCGGAGGCGGCGGCTCCTCCTCTTCCTCCGGCGGCCCCCGGGCGGTGGCGGTGGCTCCTCCCGGGCTGCTGGGCAGCGGGGCCGGACCCGGGGAGTTTTTTAACTTCCACGAGAACAAAGTGAACGCTGTGAATGGGCACCACCAGCCGCCGCACCCGGCGCGCAGCCCGCACCCGCCCCCGGCGTCTCCCCAACAGCACCAGTACCACCCGGGCCGCAGGAAACGGGAGAATAAAGCCAGCACCTATGGGATGAATTACCTGCTCTCCGGCAGCCGCGGCGTCGCCGTCAGCAACTCCCCCCACCAGCAGCGGCAGCCGCCTCAGCCAGCGCTGCAGAGCCCCGGCACCCCCTGGAAGACCAGGAAATACAGCCCAGGCGTGCAGGGGTGAGCAGCCGGAGCTCCGGGGGCTGCTGCAGCCCCACAGGGAAGGGGGGCCTCGGCCGGCTCTTCTGTGGCCCCTCCGGGCTTGGGGGCGCTGGGTTGGGATCACACGAACTCCTCTGAAGGCCGATGGTAGGGGATGGCGGGACACAAAGCCGTGCCCTTTGTAAATCACCTTGGTCTGTGCTGACTGGGTGGCTCCTGGCCGAAGTAGCGATTCACGCAGTGCCAGGAAACTCGTAGATACAGGGGTTAGGCCTTACCTTGTAGTAGGTTGAGAGGTGAAGTTGTCAGGCCGTTTTCAGAGGTCACCTACAATAATTAAAGCAAGGATGTGTTCAGGATGCTTGTCAGAGCTACCAGGTGTCAATTCAGATTGTAAGGGGGAAGTGGAAGGCTTCTGTTCAGAGGAACTCAAAACCCTTGTGTGAATTTTTAAATGCCTCTGCTTAGGCTGCAGCAAGCTGGCTAGCTTGGGGAGTGTTATGAACATCACTTGACAGGGAGATGCTGAGTTCTGTCTGAGATAGGCATGAAGGCCAGTGTGGTCTTAGAACGTATCTCTCAAGTGTGTTTTAGCTCTGGGATAGGTTGAGCCAGCCAATACCTGTACAGAAATCTTGTCTTTTTGAAGAGAACACTTTTATGAAGCTTACCCTATCTTGTAAGCCATACCTTTCTTGTATAAATGGCTAGTTAGTAAGGCCAAGTATTCAGTTGGATCTGATTGGCATGGAGAAGGGACTAAAACTGAACAAAGTGTGTCTGGGATGCTCTAGGAGATTGCTGTATTTCACCCGTCAAATTTCATTCAGTCAAGGGGAAATGTTACTTTCTAAAGTTGAGGTTATTTTATTCTTGGAAAAAGTGCTAGCTGCATTGACTGACTGTAGCAGATTTCTGATGTCACTTCAAAAATAGTTTCTTGCAATATCCTAACGTCAAGACCCTTGGATGCCTGTGGAATAAAGGCGCTGCATGTTTGTAGAGGAGAAATAGCTAAAGATAACAGGGTATGAGCTGAGGATTTTTAAGTGAGAGATTTAACTTAAGGATAGTGTCTTCCTTCTCTTTTTTGAGTAGTACTGTCAGGTGCTGAGTATATTAAAAGTTACGAAGGAGTATTAAAAAACACATTTTTAAAGTTCTGTGTTTGCAAGCCATAGCCTCAAGAAGAGGAGGACAAGACTTGTGACTACGGCTTTTTAATTCCAGACTGGCATTGGAAATTAAAATTTCTTACAGGAAGCTAGAATATGAATCTTTAAGAGGTGTTTTGCACTAGGAGCTTTGAGTCCTATACTAAGATGTTCGTATGTCCAAAGTTCCAATAGTATCTTTAAAATAGTGTGAAGGTTTTGTTTTATTTTCATAGAGATGTGGTACAGCACTGAGTTAACTTTTTAATTTAAATCAAGTCAGTGTAAGTGAGGCAGATCTCTAGGCAAGTGGAGAAAGGAGCAGCCTAAGTTCACCCTGCAGGTCTATAGCAAATGGCAAACCTGTGAATCAAATCCAGGCGTTGCAAGTTCTGTCCTGTAGCTGTTAGGCAGCACCACCGGTGCCATTCACATATCTTTATTTTTCATCTTCTGTCCTTCTGTTTTCTTTTAGCTTTCCTGTAATAGTGACTATGCCACTCTTCAAGTATGAATTTATAGAGAATCCGTACACAAGAAAATTGTTTAGCTGAGATTCAGTTGCACTGGTCAGTTCCATAATATAGGTAGTTCTTTTGCTGATATGTTAATGACAAGTTTTTTGCTAAGTATGTTTGAAAGTGGAAGCTGTGTTTCCTAATCTTCCGTCAAGGATCTCTGTTACAGGACCTGATTCTGGGAATGGCATACCAGTAACTACAGCATATGTGATTCTGTAGTTCCAGAGCATTCCTTAAGGTAGCAGGGAACTAACTAGTGCTGAAGGAGAGCATCAGTCTTGAAACTGTAGACCTAAATATGACATGCAGTTTCTGCCTTAAAGTTTGAGTTCTGTTACCCAGGGTGAATCTTGGATAAGTATGTATTCTTCAACAAATTTCTGTTTAGTGCTAGTAATTTTTTATGAAGGCTTGCATGATTGAAATAAGAATCCTGTCACTGATGGAGTGGATTTAGGCATCCATCTTCTGCAGTAATTCCTGTTTAGTGGTGAGCTTAACTTTTTCCTGAGGCCTGGCAGGTGTGTTATTTGGCAATTCAAATAAAAATGCACTGAAGAGGCGGGGATAGGGACAGATCCCTGCAGGAGTTTCTTGTGGATCACTTATGTTCATTTAGGTGCCTGCTGTTCCCTGGATCTGTCAGCCTGGTCCTGAAGTATCACTTTGATAACTCATCATCTGTTGACAAAGCATCTTCAGTGTTGCCATACTGGTACATGCAACTGTTGAAAAATGTAATCCTGAAAATCTTCAGCTGCAGCCTGGTTTGAGCATGGATTATAGGAAGAAGGACTTGATCACAGGTGCTCTTATCCTCACCCTGTACATGAATGGTGGAGCTTACTCTGCTGTGAATATTGTTCATAAAAGAATGTTTTTCTGCAACATGCTGACATTTCCAAGTGATATGCAGTGGCTCACAGTGTTACTATATTGTCTTTTGGTAACAGAGTAAGCATGGTAATCTCTGCTATCCCTCTCTCAGGCTACAGTCCTACTTCTGATGAATGGCCTGTGTGCTTTGTAGCAGTAATGTGCTCTCTCTGCTTTCTCATTCAGAGCTGAGGATGGTCTGTAGCACTTGAAATCGCCGTTTAAGTCATGCTGCTCATAGTCAGTGACTTTGTGATGGTGGGTGTGGTGATGTTTAGGAATACTGTATAAACTGTATTCCTAATATAATGCTGTATAATGCTGTATTTTCCTGTTTTATATACAACATTCCTTTTTCCAGTGGACTCATGCTTTCACTACTTTGATAGCAGCATGACAATCTTTGTAAAGGAAAATTTTCTTGTGAAATGTAAGTGTGAATAGCTGTGCTTGATTAGATTTCATCCTAAAGCTATGCTTTTGGATGCTCTAGATTGTCGTGTGTTAAACTTCTACAGAATTTTGGAAGGTAAGGAGTGAGGAGATTGAAGCCATATTTATTCCAGTGCTTCAGCAGAGTGATTAATATAGCAACAGTATAAATTTCTATATGCCTGGGTTTAGTTTAGGACTACAGATGACAAAATGACTGGTTTCAGATGTAAGGCAGAGAAGTGTCCTTCAATATTATGAGGTTAATTCAAACTGTGGTGACTGATGTTCAGAACTACATGTTATTTCTTAGTACTGTAAAGTATCCTCTTGTGTGGTTTAAAACTATGTCTAGCCTCTCAGGGTGTGCATTCTTTGTTCAGCAAATACCTTCTGTTTCTGTAAGGCTAGTATCTTAAATATATCTGAGTAATTTAAACATTCAGAGAGTTTTAAAGTGCTCAAATATTATTTCAAAATATGACATCAAGCTATTCTAAACTTTTTGCTATGGCCTCTATGCTTTTGTTTGGATGCACAGCTAATAGAGTGCTTTCTTTGAAGATGTAGCTAATAGCTTGTGAATAGTGTAAAATCACATCAGATTTAATTATTTTGCTTCTTAATATGAATTTAACAAAGTGAGTAAAGAATTAAGGCATTTTTAATGATATGAGTCTGTTCTGCTTAATACTTGCAAATACATGTTCAGTCTAATTGTAGATGTTGAATAAGATTAGTGCTGAAATACCTGGCATATCTGCTTGGCATATTACAGTGCTGTGCAGAAACAACAGAACTGGCTTGCTGAGGATTAGTTTGGATACCAGAACTGTTATACACTGGAATGGTGCTCTGCCTGGACTAATTAGTGTTGCATAGTGTCTGATGACTTCCTGCATTCATTTTTTCCCCTACCTAGCTGTTGTCTTTAACTCTCTTGACAATGCCACACAAGTTCTGCTGTAGAGTACAAGAGCACCAAGACATCTGCTTTTCCTTATTCCGAGGGAGGATTCAGGGCAGCAATCCCTGATGAACACTGCAGGTGCTTGGAGAGAGTTCTCATAAGCCAGATAAGCTTGTGACAGCACTTTCCCAGAAGAGTTGCTTCAGTGTTCACCAGTTTGCAGCTGAGTGATACTGTGTACAAAAAGTGATGTCCAGAGATACAGTGGTGCTCCTGTATTAGGTCGTCTGTGTTTCTTCGCCTGTATGCAGTGTTTCTAATTCCAGTCTTACAGGGATTTTTTACGTTTTTTTAATATATTTCAGAACTTAAGTAAGATAAATTTAATTACAGTTTAGTGCAATGTGCTGTTAAAAATCCATTGAATTCAGGACATTTTTGTCAACCCTTGCTTTTTATTATCCTGTCAGCTACAAGTTAATATGTGGAGATGCCACATTGTCAGGGCCTTCTGCAAATTTTGTTTTCTTCTACTTCAAGTTGAAAGAATGTAGACTTTGGAAGTTCTTCGAAGCCCTTACTGTCTACAGTGAGATGTCCAGCTCTTGTGAGGGCTTTAGGGGCCCCCCGAGGGTAGTTATTCTTAACTCCTCCCTGTGCTTAACCATGCTGTCTTGTTCCTCCTCCTAGAAAAGAATCAACACAGTGAGCTATGCTTCACCACACTGCTGTCCAATCCTTGGTGTCTGCTATCTGTGGTGCTAGGTGGACACGTGTAGTGGAGGTATTAATGTGGCAGGCAGGTAGCGCTGGCATGGTACACTCAATTCTTGTTTTGCTAGGCAGTATATGCTGCAGTGTATGCAAGGAAGTAGTTGCTGTTAGTCATGGTAAATTTCTGGAGAGAGCATCAGGATGTGGTTAAGTGGATTGTTTTCATGCCTGAAAGCTGGTATGAAGGAAAGTTCCAGAGTAACTGCTGGATGAATTGTCAGAAGAACAGAACTTGCCTTTTTTTTTTTTTTTTTGCAGTCAGATGAGTTGCCTTGGTCAAGCACAAAGTTTCCATGCAAAGTGGATATCTAGTGTGGAGTTAGGGACTGATGCTTTGGGGAGTGGAATGAAAGGAATGTTTTGGCAGCAATAGCCTCTAGAGTCACTAGAGGTACTAGAGGTCAGGAAGGCTGAGCTATAGTAGTAAAACATGAGAAGGCCTTGCATGACAGGTGTTTACATCTGTGCATAAAGAAGAATGGGACAAGTTTGGAGGAGTTTAATCCTGGCATCAGCTTCATGGTGTTTTTGCCAGTTGTTAGGCTTTGGCAGTAGAGACAGTTGGCACTAAGAACATCAACAGCTGTAGTAGGTGAGACCCTTAGAGGCCAATGCCAAATATTGGGAAAAGAATATGAGCTTGTGGTGATATTTCCTGGAAGCATCTCCCAGCTTTAAATTATCTGTGGTTCTTGTACTACCTGGGCTATAGGCAGTGCATTGCTATGCTTATTGTAGATTTTGTGTATGAGTTTGTCTTGTCTTGATCTCCTATGATCTGGGATTAGCAATGACCTGTGGGAAGATGTTCTTCTGTAAAGCTATGCATTATGTAAAGATTTTTTTTAGTCCAGAGGCTGTCACTAGGGTTGTAGTGGCTGCCAGTCGAAGGTCTGTGCATTACAAAGGCAGACCATGAGTGCTTTTTGCAGGGGACTTGAAAACGGAGGTGGGGGGAGGTTGAATCACCTGAGAGTTGTTTGTTTTCTAGTCTGTTTAATCATTTCTTGTATTGAAACTGTTTCCTGCCTCTAGATGTTTATCTCCTCTGTATGCTTTGCAGTCCTGTTTTATCTTTGGGACTCACATGAACCAGACCTGTGTGTTGATAGTGTCCCCGTATTTCTGCATCTTGAGCTATCTTGTTCTATCTTGTACTTTGTCTCCTGATTACTAGCATGGGACTTGCCTGATGTTTTTGTGCTATGAGGCTTCAGCTGTGATCTTACTTTAATGTGGAAACTAAGAGTTCCAGCTGCTTGTTTCCTGTTTAAAACAATTCTTTATCTATATGAAGGGTCTTTCCCTTCATCCCATGTCAGCTTAGTTTCTTCATAAGCCTGCATAAGGGCATGTGGGGCCGTTGTCAAATGCCATTTGGAAATCCAAGAAAATAACAGATATTCCTTTGTGGTTCTCTGATTCCTCCAGGTAGCTCTGAATGTTTTAAGACACTACAGCCATTTATGATAGTTATGTTAGCATTTTGGTATAGTCATAGCTATTCATTTATTGCATTGATTCTACTTTAGGCTACTTTGACTGTTTTGAATGTCGAAGCTAATCCTTTTAAATTAAAAAAAAGGAAAGATAACTACCTATTGTTCTGGTACAAATTCAGTGTCATTTGTATGAACATTGAACTATCAGGAATAGGTTTTGCTGTGAAGTATTTTCTGTTAAAGAGTTTGGGACAAGTTTTCGCTTCGTAGTTGTGGATCAGGAAAGTCTCCAAGGAATTAAAAAATTAAAATACTAGCTTCTCTACATTTCATGCATTGGGATCACTTAACTTTCTCTGTACTGATCACTTAATTCACTTAACAGAAGCAGGTTTTTGGGCTCTTCAACTAGTTTAGCCTTTTTCAGTCATAGCTTTGCATCTTGTTAAGTTGTTCCTCATAATCGTTTTTGATATCCTTAATCTTCCAATCCTCTTTTCCTGCTTTGTACGTGACTTCAGGGTTTCTGAAGGCATCTTCTGATGGAATCCTATGACAAGGTAGTAAAAGCTCCTTTTTCCCCACTAAAACCTGATTAGTGATGCACACCAAACAATCCATGTGATACCTTTAAAGGTTTCTGAAACACGTTGTTCTTTTGGTTATGATTTTAAAGTAACTTCTTTTTTCACATGGCACACTGCAGCAGTATTTAAACCCAGAGAAAACTTTTCTGGCTTTTTTTTTGCCTTGCAGAGATGCTGACTTCAAATGTGAAGGTTTTGCTGCCAGTAGTGCTTTGATGGGTGTGTTTTAAATTAGAGTTTGCTGCTCAGGGTTATGTGAAGTACTGCTTCTCTTTAATGTTTTGGTGGCTAACCTGGTATAGTGAATACCTGATCTACACGGGCATAATTAGTCTCTCATCACTAATATGTTTCTGCTGTTGCAGTCTGACTTGTCTGGGATGTTAGTTGCTTGCTATCTTTGAGCATTTGGAAAAGAATGATATTAAGACAGAAATTTTGGTGTTTAGTGGTTCTGTTTATTGGCATAGCGAGCTTGCTGATTTAGTCCCAAGGTTTAACATATAGCATTTTCCTACACTGATGCCACAAAATAACTGTGATGTTTTCTTGGTGGTATAGGGAAGTCCATCAGCCCAGGTGAGGAGTAATGTACTTTAGAAGCTTACATAGCTGATCTACATTGGCATGTATTAAATGGGACATCTGCCTATTTTTAAAACTTCTTATGATGCAACTTTTTCAAAATACAGCCATAAATAAGGTAATTTGTTAAGTTTTATTGGATTGATGTAGTTTGCAAAAATAGATTAGTTTCTGATTTTTCTCAAAATGCAGACAAACTCTGTTACTTAGGTCTGGAAATTTGCAGTATAAATTAATCCAACAAACTTAGTTTCTTGAGTGTATCAGATGTCAAGGTGTTCCTAAGAAGTAAAATCTAATTGGCAACAAACTTGGTTTAAAGATAGGATGGGCTCTGACTTGCATGGCTGTGGGGCAAAGAGAAGGCTTAGAGAGGAAATAAGAACAATATGATCTCTTGTGGAGAAGGTATAATATATTTTATAAACTACTCTTTGTTCAGTGGACGAGAACAAAGTACTTTTTTCTTCCATTCTCTCCTTTGTAGCTAACTTGCAAAGTAAGCTCAATTCTTACTTGAGTTTGGTATTTAGGGTACCTGTCTGTAAAACATTTCATAGCTCTGATTCATAAGTTCTATATAGTTGAGATTTTTTTTTTATTCTGCCAGTCTTTGTAGTTTGCTGCCTTCCATGCAATTACAGTGACAAAGATAATTGCCGTCTGAATAACGTAGTAGTATGAGACTGATTTGGTGCAGCAGTACAGTCTGTGAATGTTTTTATAGTTCCTCTCATCTGTAAGCTTAGAACATGGCATAGGGCATAGAACTGTACTGCCAGAGCCTTACTGGCGTTGAGGAGGACGAGTATACAAAGGTAAAGGAGTCTGATGGGTGTTGTGAGTGGGAATGGGAAGCATTGTAGTTCATCTCTTCTTGGACATATTTCTATTTTAGCCCCTTTTGCAGATGCTGAATCTTAGATCATACTGGGAAAAGTCTGTCTCAGAATACATTACTGCTTTCACACTCTCTGTCTCTCTCTCTCTCTCTATATATGTATTCTCCTTTATTTCACTTAACTATGTTCTTTAGTTAGACTGTAAGACTGATTTGAACTGTTGAATGCATTTGATTGTTATAATGTGACATTTTGCCTGCATTTCCATGGTAATGCAATTGTGCTTTGCCCTAGTTGCAGGTGAAGGTACAGTTCAACAGATTTCCAAAATATGTGCAGTGACTGCG
This sequence comes from Drymodes brunneopygia, assembly GCA_013400955.1. Classification (NCBI taxonomy): domain Eukaryota; kingdom Metazoa; phylum Chordata; class Aves; order Passeriformes; family Petroicidae; genus Drymodes; species Drymodes brunneopygia. Next base: position 213,548 of record VZTZ01014534.1, read on the forward strand.
GTGCTTTTCATCATTTAGTCTAGAGACAGTGAAGTCCTCACATGTGTTTTGGAGTTCATGCGTCATTGAAGGAATGTATTCTATGACTTGAAACCTTTGCTTCAACAGAGATTCTTTTGAGATGCTGCCTATACCACCCCACTTCGTTATCTCCCTTTTCTACACACCCCTAGTGTTAGACCCCCATGCTTTAACTGTGGTATCTGTTCTTTCCTTTTGTAAGAGTTCTTGGATGGTGTGTTAGACTTCAGTTAGAAAAATACTTATTCTATTAAAAAAGAATGTATTTTAAAAGGTGTTGGTTGTTCCACATTAAAGATGCAGTCATGTTTCTATCTCTTCCTTTAGAATAAATTAATGTGCTTAGTAGTGTTGTAGTCATGTTGAAAAGGAACCAGATGCTTACTTGAGGGAACAAAGTCTCTGTAGCTTTTCATTTACCTTCTAGTTTGTTGATGATGTTTGAGAATTTCATTTCACTGCATTGAAGTTAGCCCTTGAAGTAATAAATCAGTCTTAGGATGGGCTATAATAATGTTTGCAGTAAATGAGTAAATTGTATGATCTCCTTTCTTAGAAACCTGCCTTTAAGGAAAAACATTGCAAAAGTCTGGGAATGTCACCTGAATGTTATTTTAACCCAGAGACTAGAAGTGTGTCTGCCTTGCCTAAAACAGTAAAGGGGATAATTTTTTGATAAACAGGAGATGTTAATTCTGTTGCATACTTCAGCCTGTAAGCAGCAGATGCTTGCTGTGCTTAGCAGTAATAACATCAGTAAATGGTAGGTTCCTCCAGGCTGTTAAAATTAGCAACCTGAATAATGTAGCAAGTACAAGTAGACTCTCTTCTGTATCCCTGTGTTCTCATCTTTGCCATCTTATATTAGGTAACAGTACAGTTATAACTTACCAACAAGTTTCATTCCCAGTATTTCTATAAATACAGTAAAACTGTCTTGTGAAAAAATTGATTAAAAGGCCTACATTTGCTGCTAAATACAATAGGCATCTTAAAATGCTACAGGGAATAGCTAGGTGCTGGGATGCTGTTGGGAGTCCAAATTCTTTAGGAAGCTGAAAGGAAATTGAGAAGATTGACTTGTCTGTATGTTGAAGGAAGGTCTGTTAAAAAAAGAATAGTTAGGATGTTACTTGTATCCTGATGTACATCATGTGCTGCAAATGGAAATTGTGTTCCTAATGGTTAAAATACTGTCACAGTCCTGACTTAAGAAGTGCTTATGAAAATCATAGAGGCTACGTGGACAAAATATTTCAGTAAAAACTATCCGTGTATTGGCTGGCTGAATATTTCCACTGTTACCTGTTTTTCTCAGACACTGCATTATTCTTTCAGCTGATAAGAAGTTACGCTGGGATTAGTCCTGAACAGCATACAGGATCTTGTTTTATATACATAAGAGCTGGGGCTTTTTTGTGACAGTGTTCCAGTAACCTTGTCTGAGCAAAGATGTTTACAAATATACAAACTACTGTGATGTTAAATTTTAAAAAGCAACTCTATTTTGAGCAGCTTCTTCAGGTGAAAATCAAAAAGTAAAATGGTACAGTGATTATGTTGTCATATGCTGACTGTGAGTATAGCATTGATTCTTTTCCAGAAGGCCATAGACCAACAAGATGATCTCTAAGAAGTAGAAACTGTTGAATTAAGGAAAACTGGAAAGAGCAAACAAAACGGGAGTCTGTTGAGACAGAGTTGAGAATTGGTTTGCTAGATGCATTAAGACTTGAAAGTCTTGCACATGGAAAGCAAGAGACTTGCCAGAGTCAGTAGGGCTCAGAGGGAGATGTGAAAGGGCATCTGGGGGAACACAGATCATGTAGTAAGAACTAAGTGAACGAATTGCTTTCTGTCAGAGAAGGACTTAAGAGACTTCTCAGAATTTTCTTTGACTCCAGGCAACTGCAATTTTAAATTTCAGTGAGAGTTTAAATCCAGTCAGCAGAATGATACCTGTTGTACACCCTTGTCTTGTGATATCTGCCAAAGAATTTCAGAGGATTTAGCTACGAGTATGGCTTGAACTCTAAATGAGCTTTGATATCTGGACCTTTGCTGTTGTCCTCTGCAGACGGAAGCATTAAACCAAGTACAGCCTTGCCCATGTGAAGTAGAAAATATGAGTCTGACTTCATATTAAAAAGCCAGTCAGGGAAGGAAATGAAGATTAGTGGTGAGTGATGCTCTTCTGAGTCTTTCATGACATGGTTAACAATTGTGACAGTGTTAATGATCTGAAGAGTGGCTCAGTGGGGCATCAGAGTGAGAGTAGTTGTGTGTTGGCTGTTTTTCTGAGCTCACTGATGCACTGGGGCTGCTTTTGAAAGGCTGTGCTGTGTGTGGTAGAGGTTGTGATGGGGAGACCCATTTTATTCTCTTCCCTGATACAGGATGACTACTGTATGCATTTTTTCCAGTAATGCCTGGATCTCCTGGAGTGGTTGGATGGGGCTGATACCATAAAAAACCAGAACTACTTGCATGACCAAACATAAGGGAAGGGTCTAGTCCATGTTTTGATAAAGGTAGCTGTGTCTCACAGGTCTCATTTTCTTAAAGGATTCATTGTTAATGCATATTCCTGTGTTCAGTTTGATAATGCAACTGCTGAATTTTTTTTGGAAGACTGTTTGAGATTTGTTTTGAAGACTTCGTATAAACCAAACATTTTCAGGTTTACTGGGTTAGCTGCTTAGAAATAACCAAAGGAAAGAATAAATTATTTACTTTATAGTAAGGGAAAGGTACAAATAGAATCACTCAAGATTGTTGCTTGATATATTCATAAATACCTGGAGGGAAGAAATGAGTGAAAAAAGGATAGGAAGTATAATAGAAAGCTAGAGCTGACTGCAGACAGACACAGTGGGAGTTCATTGTTCATTAGATTATAAAATTGCTGGTAAAATTAAATTCTAGTAAATATAGAATCATGACTGAAGAAAAATAATTCAGACTGGATATATTCAGCGGGTGGTTTTGTTCAGAAAACACCTTGAAGCTTCTTCATAATGGTCTCTTTTAAAGAGCAGCTGTGTGCTCAGGAGCCCTCAAGCAGCAGCAATATTCACAAGTGTAGGGACAATAAAATGGAGACAGGTGTGTGTCCTGGACTGAATGGCAGAATTACATGTGTGTTTCTGCCTACCTGTCAGAAGACATGGTGCTAGTTGAAAACAAGCCAAGGAAGGTTAGCAGGGATCAAACTTTGGACTTGCTCTTGTGGAAGGAGACAGGAACACATGCGAATTAGTAGCTTGGAAAACTGCTGGTGGATAGAGACAAATGGATTGACAGCCTGAGAAGTCTGTGTTTTGAGATGAACTGCCAGTAACAACTTTTTTTTACCCCAAGTAAAAACATCAGATAAAATCATTAGCAGGCCGTGGTTTAAAATAAAGCCTTCTTTATTCTGATACATATTTAAAATCTCATAGAATGCCATGAATAACAAAACAGAAATTGACTAAAAGACCTGCAAAAATATATGGGATTAAGTTCTTTGAGCTAACAGGTATTATGGTTGGGATTTACCCTGCAGGTATGCCAGATGAAATTACTGGAGGCTTGGAAGGATGGCTGCCCCTTTGCTTTTCCTGCTTTTTCTTGCTTTCACCCTGTATCTGCCTACAGCAGATTATTATAGGCAGGAGAATAGAAAATCTTTGGTTTGTCCACAATGCTGTTAGGTGTATTCAAGTATTTTATTCATTGGTTTTTTTGTCTTGGAAAGATAGCAAAACAGCATACTTTCTGTAAACAAAACAAAATAAGAGCATGTTAGTTTGTATTTTTGGTCTTGTTCTAAAATTTTGAAATCAAGTAGATTTATCAGCAAATTGAAATGTTAGTTAAATCTGCTATGTAGTTAAATATTCAGTTGTGGGTCAAAACTCAGTTTAAGATGAAAAGGCAAACAGTAATTCAAAATATGTATGCTTTTTGGAAGCGTCTTTGTGCTTTGCTGCTAAAATCTCTTTGTGTATGGGATGGAATACTGACAATTTGAAATTAGGCATGTGGTCTCTTGGAAGTTACCTGTTAGCAGGGGAATTACCTAGTAAAATGACTTGCAAAAGCCTCAGATAAAGACTTGATTTCTACTAGAGATGTATTAAATTTTCCTTTTGGAAGGCTAAGTATATAAACTATAGATTGATTTTTTTGGGTTTAGGACAGCATTTGGATTTCACTACAGTGTTGACTAGATACATTTCATGAGTTAGACCGAAATCTTAGAAATATGACAGCATCAAAAAGATGTTTTGGAAAAATGTCACAGTGGTAGTTATTTGCATTTTTGTTTGGCATGGCTCGATGCTTTTCCATTGGAAGCAAACATGACATTCACCTGAAAACTCAATTTTGGCAGCAAGAGTTCTATATTGGTAGACGTGAAACAAAAGGGCTTAGTAGGTGTGTAAGGTTCCAGTGTCAGGACTCCTTGTGTAACACTGGTATAAAAATACTTTACACTTGAGAATATATTGAACATTTCTCACTTTGAGTTCAGTTTGGAAGGTCACTTTCAATATGAATGAATGGCTAATGAAGGACTTGCGTGTCAAAGGAATGTCCATTTGTCAAAAGTGGATGTTTTCATGTCAAGAAATACTCAAATGTCCTTTTTATTGTCCTCTGCAAGAACTCATTAATGCCAGTGGCCTGTTTGCAGTCTGTGTAAACTGCTACACACAGAAGTAAGAACTGCTGGAAGAATAAAGCCTCTTGAAGACTTTAATTGGTCTTGTCTTGCTTCACATTTGCATGATCATGTAGTTTTTAAGACTCAGCTTTGTTTTTTAAAGAAAATAATCTTTGAGAATCAGGAATTGAATTTGGCCTTCACTATTGAGCCAGTAAGAAATTTAGTAAAGGTCTGCTGGAGTTAAGTGTTCTGAGCTCTTTGGTTAAAGGATGATATAAAATAAAGCCTATGGCCTATTTCTTGTAAAATTTATTGTAATAATTAAATTGTCACTTCAACCGATCCTACTTTCTCCATTAGACTCCATGAAGAAATCATTGATTTCTATGACTTCATGTCCCCTCGTCCTGAAGAAGCAGCTATGAGAAGAGAAGTGGTAAAAAGGATAGAAACAGTCATCAAAGATCTTTGGCCTACCGCTGATGTGAGTGTAGCTTCAGTTGTGATTTGCTTCTCTAGTAAATTGTAGAGCTTGGTTCACTTAACCTTGCTATTATCTTACTTTCTTTTAGAAATGAACGGGTAACTCTTCAAGTTTAAGGCAATTGACTTAGTAGCACAGCTCTTGCAGCACTTGGAAATTTATTTTAAAAAGTGGGGAAATTTCAGACCTAGATTTTGGGTTAATGAATGCTACTGAATATTTTTTCCATTTTGGGAACTGGGAATGTAAGTAATTGTCAGCTTTTAGTAGTGCGTTTCTTAAAGTTAAAAGCTTATTAAATTGTCTCTGTGTAATTTAATTTTGAATATTAAAGTGAGACTAACTGCCTATGTATCCATTTCTGCAAGGAGTCCTGACTCAGTGAATATTTGTAAATCTAAGTATTTTACAAAAGAGCAATTAAATGCAGGGGTTTTTTTGTAGTCTTCATGAATTTGACATTCAAGGAATTACTTTAGCCCTACTGTAGTGAGAAAATTGCACTCCCTGAGATACATAGCAATCTAAGCTGGTGTAAATTCTAACACTTTGTTAGCCAATGAATAAATCTGCTCATCCGAAAAGAATGTACTCTAAACTCTATTTCTTGCATCACCTTTGTGATTACCAGATTGTAGCATTGTCATTAACAACCCGAAAAATGTTTGAGACCATGGTGATTTCATAGCCTTCCATGGCAGACAGTGAGGGTTCAGGCCACAGCACTGAGCTAAAAATATGGTAAAGCTCAACTGCTTCATCCTCACCCATGTTTTTCCTTCATTGTGAGATTTTTCTACCGTGTGGAAATCAGTGTAAACACTGAGAAGATCCTGTGTTGCCCAGGAAGAAACTAAGTGAGCTTGTAAATTGGGCTCTGCTGTGTCAGAGAGGGAAGAACATCTCAATTCTTTAGATGGGAAGCTCGCTGAAAGTATTTGATGTGGCCTGTGGCTGTATCTTCATCATGCCTGCTTTTCCATTCACAAACACGTGCTGCTGATTCATAGTTGTTATTAACATCAAAATCTGGAGTATTTATATTTATCTGAATTGCATGTTTAGATGCACTTGCTGGTTTTTAAATGTAAAAATGTGGAAAAGCTTTTCCACTAAATTCTTCCAGTTGCAGTCAAGCTGTCCCATAAGGAAAGGAAGGAGCATGAGGGAAGGAAATTGATAAAAGCTTGTATGTATGTCTGTCAAATGGGAGAGAAATAATGAAAACAACTTGCTTAAATTTGTTCTTTGCTAGCTGGATTAGTAGTTATTTCATGTTAAAAAAAGCCAAATTTCCTCCTAAGTTTCATCTGTAAGAAAAAGTGTATTTGTACAGAGAGTATATAGTAAAGTAACTTTTTTACTCACCTATATCCTTAACAAGTGGAGAAAAGTGTTAAGTTTTGTGAAAGTAAAAGGAAGTGAACATTCATAATTGCAAGATATTTTCCTGCTGTGTTCTTTTCAGGTCCAGATATTTGGCAGCTTTAGTACAGGGCTTTATCTTCCAACTAGGTAAGTAATAGTTTACTCTTACATAAAAGTTTGTCTTCATTTAGAGAAATGGTAGACTTCAAAGAGGAGTTTAGAATGGAATGTGCAAACCTGTCTGTCAAGTTTTCAGTAAAACTTTATCTAATATTTCATGTGACAAGAGCTTTTGAACTTTAAGACTTGTGATAAGTATTTGATGTATAGTCTTACTCCTCTGCTCTGCTTATTGACCCTTTGGTGAATTATCTTTTCTTCCTTGTGTCTGGGGTTAGTGTTTTGCTTTTTTTTGAATATACAGTGAAACTGAATGTTTAGTATTTCCCTTGTAAAGATTGTGTTTTGTCAACTAAGATTAATTACGGAGAATGTGTTGCCTATCACAGAGTTCCTGTGTAAAGTTAAAAGAGCCATCACAGTGCTGTATTCCCATCTTTTTGGAGAGCAAACTGTCTTACTTAATTTGGCATTTTATATCACTTAATGGTTCAATTGGATGTGGAAACCGGTGTAGCTCTGTCTTAAAGACGATGTCTTTGCATTGATTAAATTTTCAGTAGGAAAGCACTGGAAATTTCATTTCTATGAATACCAATCACTGATAAAATTCTTTGGATTGTTAAAATGCCTGTCAGCATGAGTAGATAGATGAGGGATGGAATTGGGCTGTGGAAGTCAGAGGAGAGGGAGCATGGAAGGTGAAAGAGAAAGGAGCTCAAAGAACTCATCAGAGTACTGGAAGAAAGGAAGTAGAATACTGCTTTGGGTCCTAAAACACCATGGACTCTCTCGCTTAATGTTCCTAGAAGAAGCTTATTGGGAACCTACATTGCAAATTGCAAAATGATCACCTTGTATGAATTGTGATATGTAGAATGCCAATTTTTCCATATTTTTTGGTAGTGTATTGTGCTTTAGACTTAATGGATTTCATGCTGTGTTCTTTTTGTCTAGTGATATTGATCTAGTTGTTTTTGGGAAATGGGAACGACCCCCTTTACAGCTGTTGGAGCAAGCACTGAGAAAACACAATGTGGCTGAGCCATATTCCATTAAAGTACTTGACAAAGCTACGGTGAGTAATAGCTTTGGAATACTGATCTGAAAAAACCTTCAGACTGCTTCAGAGGTTGGTGATAAACAGTGTTCTTAATTCATGAAGCAAATTATATTGTCTTAAGCTGTTGGTGCAAGATTTCAGTAGAATCTGTATGTGCTTAGTAATAGCATGCAGTCTTTTACGTGGACATCGGTAATTCTGTGTACTGGTTTTGCTGAAGGCCGTACCTTGTACTTAGATTATCAATAAAGATCTGAAAGTTAGTATTTGCAAAATATCCAGTAAAATAAGTTAACTATTTGCATAATGTTTTTCCACTGACCTTTGAGGGGAATTCGTTTAGCTGGGGACCAGTAACTAGAGCTGTGTAGCTTTCAACATGGTTTTCAGGTTGTCTTGTTTCTGATAGCATAGTGAAGCGTTCCAAACCTAGCATTGGGTTATCCCTTCCAGAATATACTACTTGAGAGCTTTATGTTGTTTGTGAGACTGACGTGTATTATCTCTTGCATCTGTCTTGTAAGCCTGAATCATGTTGAATATGTTAAAAACTTAATGCATGGGAATTTTATCTTACTGAGCAAGTCACTAAGGTGAGTATTCTAAATCTCTGTTAGCAAGCTTCTGTTTTGTGGTCTCTAAAACAGGCTTCCTCTTTTAGGTTCATAATATTCCTGTGGCTTTCATTAGAGCAGCAGTACATAACAGTAGCTTAGATAGTCGTTGGTTTATCTGAGAACTAATGGGATTTTTGGAATCTATATTACCCGTTAATGAGGGATAATGGCACTAGTCTAGGCTTATAATTCTACTATCCCTTCTTACTTTTTTTTTCTTCTGTTGTTGGTATAAAATGATCCTATACTTCTACTCTTTTTTGTTTTCCATTTCAGATTAAAAATATGAGTTCAATTTAAAATAAATGTTATCAATTGAAGTTTAGGTTATGATTGTAAGATTATTTTTTAGGGCACTGCCTTCCAGGTGGTGTGAAGCTGAACTACATATTCAGCCATGTTACATTAATTTATTCCTGCCATATTGCTACGGGTGCTTTGCTTTATCTCTTCTGGCTTTCATTTGACTCTGCACTGAAGCAGTTCATCTTGATAAACCAACAGGCATTACTTTCTGCTAGGCTGGTTTTCTGTCAGTTTAGTAAGTGAATGGTGCAATGCTGGGTCAGAGGAATACAGCTCCCGCAGGTTATGAGATTAGAAGATCTCCTATTAACTGGAATGAGTCATTAAATTAAGTAAATTGTCATATGAAACATTGCTATTGCAGTTATGAAGGCAGATAGCTAATGGCTATGGGAGAGTACCAAAGTGATCTTAAGTTAGTGTGGTTGTACATTAATCACCTCCCTAAAAAGCATTCACTTGTCAGTCAGGTTAGGGTTGTTACCTCCTCTCAGACTTGATAGTTGCATTCATTTGGACTGCTAGTATCCATGTGTCTTGAGTAAGTTAGGGAATAGCACCAGTGTTGTATTTCTGGGGATTCACAATCTTGTCTTAATCTTTTCAGGTACCAATAATAAAACTCACTGACCAGGAGACAGAAGTGAAAGTTGACATCAGTTTTAATGTAGAAACTGGCGTGAAGGCAGCTCGATTTATCAAGGAATACATGAAGGTATCAGCCTTATAGTGAATGTTATGCTACTTACCAAGGATGTACTAGATGTTAGCTAACCTTTTTTGGTGTGGCTTGAAAATTTATTGCTGAAGACTATTCTAATTAATAGTATATAGTATATAGAATTATACTAATAATAATTATTAATTCTAATTAATACTAATTAAACATGGGTGTTTTCATTTATTATGTATTGGTGTTCATTCAGTGTTCCCTTGGAGTGCTAGGTATTTGAGTGAATAAACCTGTATACTGTGAAAGGACTTCTACAGTCATGTCTAGATCTGCAGATCAGTTCTAAGCTTGGCTTCTAAAGCAAGTCTCTTTTCAAGTTTTGCTTACCTTGCATTTAAGTGATACTGCATTATGAATACTGTCTTGCTAAACTGTCAAAAAACAATTCTTGTGTAGCTACACACTTAAGTTTTCTTTTATGCTCTGTAGTAAAAGTACTCTTTAGAGTGAAAACATTGACTATAGTAAGTGACACTGGCATTCAGAGAAGGATATAAAAATATTACTGTTTAGGTGGGAAATAAATGTGATATGCAAGGTCTTCAATCAAATAAGAGTTGAAGTCTATTCATCTCGTTCTAGAATAAAAAGAAGTATATTTTAATTCTTCCCATGGAAACACTGTGTAGCACACCACTGGAAATATTTTTATATGAGATGAATCTTTGTGTGCTGAGGTTGTGTAAAAATTTATTTTGGAATGTTGACATTGTCATTGAAAATACTTATTTTGCTTTGCAGAAATATTCTTTGCTACCTTACTTGATTTTAGTATTAAAACAGTTCCTCCTTCAGAGGGATTTGAATGAAGTTTTTACTGGTGGAATTAGCTCTTACAGCCTAATTTTAATGGCAATTAGTTTCCTGCAGGTAAGTCTGTTCCTTATTTGTTTCTGTGTTCTTTAAAATGTTTTGAGTTTTGTACCTATGCCCTTTTATTGTACTGTTTCTTCAGATGCCCTTTGCAATGTGCGGCATTACTGTTACGGCTGAGTGTTTGACTCTAAAAAGATCCTGTGGACTGCCTCTCAAACATCCAGGATCTATCCTGTGTGAACTGGAACAGCAGCAGGAGCCTTGTGAAAGGCATAGAGGCTCTGCTCTGCACCAGGGCCTGCACTTGAATCACCTTAATGGTGCTTCATAAATCTGCAGGATGCAGTTTGTCTGTTGCTTCGTAGACTACTGGTACTGCATGTGAAGAGTAGTTGATTTCAGTGTTTATTAAAATGATGAAATCCAGCAGTCAAGTTCTTTTTTTACTTATATGTTGGTTCAGTTTTGACGTGCTTAAGAGTGGCAGATGCTGAACTTGACTGATGAAATAGCCAAGTTACAATGTTACAAATAAGTTACAATTTCTCCTAACACATTTTTGTGACAGTGAGCCTCCCATAGGTATGATGAAGTATGGGATTGGCATCTCTCAGCAGCTGTGGTAATGGAAAACATGCATATTCTGCTGGTGGTGGTGTTGACTGAAATATTACTATAGCTTTTATATACCGAATATAATTGGTGGAGATATGGACACAAACTGTAATTTAGTTGGGGCAACTAGATTGCCCGCCACTTTCTGAAAACATTGAGGGATGGATTTTCCGTGCAAAATTGGGTACTACTTTGTTACAGACTGGGCTATAATTTAGTGTGCAGTACTCCTTTCTTGCTTTTGACTTGGAGAAAAGAATTCCCTAATACTGAAAAAACTACATGAGGAAAGATGACAGAATTCTTTGGCTTCCAGATACTGCTGAACTGCTGCCCCCTCTCGATTATGTGAGAGTGGTTTAAGTACATGAAGTGTGAATGATTCATTTGAGACTTACGTGGAGAAATACTCAGCTGTTTAATTGAGAGCTTTTTGTTGCCCTGTGTTATGGTCTGAAAACTACTATTTTTTAATAAGCAAAACCTGGTTTGTGTTACAGCTACATCCAAGAATTGATGCCAGAAGGGCTGATGAAAACCTTGGAATGCTTCTAATAGAATTTTTTGAACTCTATGGAAGGAATTTTAACTACTTGAAAACTGGTATTAGAATAAAAAATGGAGGTGCCTATATTGCCAAAGAAGAAATCATGAAAGTCATGACTAATGGATACAGACCATCCATGCTATGTATTGAAGATCCTCTCCTGCCTGGTAAGACTGTGCACTTCTTGCAGTATTCCAGAGCTCTTGCTCAGCTTGTGCTCTCAGCTTGCATTAGTCTGTCAAGCGAGTTAAGAAGCTGCACTGGGAAGAGGCTGTTGATGGTGTAGAGGTACAGTCAGGTAGGAGGGCTGAGGGATGTGGGCCTGAGGTCTCCCAAGATTCTTAGCCTGAGTAAGTTGGATTACACGCAGACAGTGCAGTTGCATAATGCTTGGGAGATCCAGAACCGTGTTGAGTACATAAGGTTCTCTGACAGCACTGAGAGATAGTGAAAGAAAGAATTCCAGGAAATCTTGGAAGGGGGATTGTTAGCAGATCAGTTCTCCATTGTTCACTGTGAGAATGAGATTTGAAGGTGTAGCTTTTCCTGCCACAATCTGTCGTGCCATACCTCAGATAAATCACACCGTATGGGGAAGAAATGCCCCAGTGTCAGAACCTGTCCTGCTGGGTGATGCCACAGAGATTGCACAGGAGCAGGAGTGGATATCTGTGAAAACCAGCTACATTGTGGTGGCGTGGAGAGCACTGTGCATAACTGATTTCTGTAGTGCACAGGGATCTTTAAAGAATGCCAGTTAGTGTTTTAGAGTTGCCTGTTCTTTTGAAAGTACTTAACATGATTTTTTTTAAATTTGGTTTTGATTCAGTAAGCCTCAAAATAATCGAGCTTAATTTTGGCTAAACGCCTCAGGAAACTTTCCAGCTTAATAGTACTCAGTTTGTATTCTATTTGACTATCACAAGTGGCTGAAATTCCAAACCAGCTTTTTAACAAAGTCAATTTGCAGTTAATTTGGACTTCAGCACTAGTATTTCTAGAATGTAATTGGCAGTCAAAGTCCATACTGTCACATCTTGTGTGTAGACTGCTTATGTACAATATTTTAAAGTAAATACCATGGATCAGGAGCTGAAGTCTGGCCCCTTTTTAAATACTCAATATGCTGTTCGTAGTTTCCTAGAACAGGTTGCAGGCTGTGATGCTCATTTGTCTAACCATGTCTCTGATATGTTTGTAACTCTGAGTTTGTGTCCATCATGACTCCTGTTCTTGGCCAGGCGTAGGTTTAGGTGTGATTGTGCAGGACTGTCATTGTCCTTGAGATTTCCTTTAGGAGCTGCATACCTGCTTGCCTGAAGACCCATTTGAATAGCAGCATGAGCCACAATTATTTAGAGTCAAAAATTTTTACTGCCCTCCAGTTCTGTTCCTTTCTATCTGCTGGGGACTGAAGGAGAACAAATTGTGTGTACTATGCAATGTTTTAATCGCTGCTAATAGCACTCTGGAGAAGAAAAAAACCCTTTCAAGTCCAATAGGGGCTCTGAACTGTTCCTCGTAGCATTGATCTTGCAGAAACAAAGAACTGTAGTTTAGAAGAAAGAATAGCTGTATACTGTCAAAGAGTTGATAGGAATTAAATTCTAGAAGAGTTTGTATGGGCTGAGAAAATATAATTCTTACAGGAGATTGTGTTTTGGCAATGGAAATGAAAGCTGACAATATTTTGAAGTTATTTGGGTACTGTGTCTTACAGGGATATTTTCTAGCAGCTACCACAGACCTTAAGAACTTGGCAGGTGAAACTAGGAGGAAAATTACATAGAACATGTAGGATGGCTCTTTGAATCAGATCTGATGAGTAGAGCCTCGCTAGATCCAGACTTAATCACATACTCTTACAGTATTTAAAATTGCCTGTCAAGTGTATGTTAGTAACATCTAGAATTCTGTTAATTAGTTTAGTTCTGTTATTCCTTTTGTCCCAGTACAAAAGTCTTTTCCAAGGATTCAGGTCCTTGCCCAATTGATAAGTCGTGATCTCTGATTAGTTTGTGTTCAGATCCACTCAGTGTCTGACTCTGAGGGTTGGTGACAGTATTGTGAAGGAGATGAGAGCAAGTTTGATAAAGAGTGGACACAGATGTCTCAACTTAAATTAGCATAAGCTGCTGCAGGTTTACCCCTGCAAATTTTGTTTTTCAATCCTTTTTTTTTTTAGCCTGATCACAACTGTCTCTAAAGTTCCTGTTAAGCCTTGGAAGAATACTTGAAAAGATGGCTTCTTAATCCAAAAATGAGACAAAAATCACTGGGATAAAAAAACCTCTCCCTTTCAGTTTCCCAAAGATTATCAAAGTAGTGTCAAAGTTGCTCCTGTGAGTGTATGCATTGGTTCAGCAATGGGATACTGAAGGGTATAACATGAAAGAATAGCTTTAAAGTGGCCTTGTAGGGAACAGGAATATGTTTAGTGGGATTAGTTTCTTTAAGTTGGAGGAACTGTTTTTTGTTCAGCATGAAATGGTGAGTGATGTCAGGCTAACAGATGAAAGGTATCATCAGAAGGATGTGATACTTCATTCTACCTGCTCATTGCCTTCCATTAGTTCCTGGATTTGGAAGGAGCAGGCATCACACTATTGTGTTGTTGTTTTAGTTCTAGTGGGTTTTCTTATATTCTGTTAGGTACTATAGGGTTTCCTCAGAGATTCTCAGAGACTGATCATTGTGTGCCAGAAGATGATAATTTCTGTGATTTAAGAACCAGAATTCCAACAAAGATATCAGAAGTCTACACTTCAAGTGGGAAGTCTGTTGAGGTCTGGATTTGAGTTATCAGTGGTGATGCATTTTGAAGTAATCGTTTATACTTGATCTTTGTACATAGTCTAAGATCTTTCATCTTGAGTTAGTGTCCTAGGACAGGGTAATGGGATGAAAATCATTCCCTTAGCATTATCTAAAGGAGGAGGTTTCCATAAACATCTTGTAGCTGCGCCATTTCAGTGTCTCAAAACACTTGTCCTTTTTGTAAAATACGTAAAAAGTAAAAGCATTTATTAAGGAGAACTGCCAAGCCAGGCACTCAGAAGTTTGTTCACAGGAATATGTTGGAGCAGGGTAGATGGTGTCATCTCAGAAGAGGTTTGTCTGAGGTTGGTCTAGCAATATCCTGTCTTGGAAGACATAACTGTTTGTAGCTCACAAATCTTTTAATCTGTCATTGTAAAACAAGCTTGGCACTTACCCAGGAGACTGTTAGGGGACCTTATTTTATACCTTTGTGAATCAGGTGATTATCAAGGTCCTCCAGTCATTTCTGATGCTCAGAACAGGAATAGTTATGATCTAGTTTCATACTGGCACTGGCTAGAGTAGCTAAATTGCTACTCTTTAACACCAAGTTTAAAACTTGGAGTTCCACCTGTGCTGCTCCATTCAAGAGAAAGTTTGTTCTTCATTCTGAATTGCTGTGGGCACTAATGGACATTCTAAACCTTAAATTCAATGTGTTTTCTTTGAAAAGAGAATCTTTAACTTGCAGGGTTTGTTATGCTTCATGTTGCTTGCTTCTGCATCTTGATAGGTCACAAGTACAGGAAGTAAAGAGATTTGAGATTGGCAACATCTATTGAGATTATCTCTTCTGGCCTTAGCAGCTGCTCAAAATTATTCATTGCAACTTTTCAGTATCAGCTATTTGTCATTAGAACCTGCAAATATATATGTTTGTGTGTATAAAACATACTCGTTTAAAAAATACACAGATGCATAGAAGTTAGCATTTGAAAGAACCTCTTTAATGCTGAATGTTGCAAAAAGCTGTTTACTAGCTAATAGCTTAACATAAATTGGTCTGCTTCAGTCCTCATGGTCTTACCTTTACCTTTTCAGGCCGTGTTCTTAAAACTGCTTCAGGTAAAGGAAGGCTACCTGATGGAGTGGTAATACTGATAGCAAGTGATGGAAATTTTGGACATGCTCCTTTAGGGATGAAGGCTTTGTAAGAAAGAATAAGGATTGAATTATACATGAAATCACACACCATTGTTATCTGCTAATGTACATCTGAGGATTGAAGTATGTATGATTTTTTTAAAGAGTGACAGCATTTGGGTTGCGTGCTTTAACTGATCAGTCTAGATTGTGACAAAAGAAGGATGCTCAGTTATGTAAGACATGGTTCTCTAATGAGAGTGATCTCTCAGAAGAAATTAAAGGCAGCAAATGCAAATGTGTGATCTTCTGTCTTCTTTATTCTGTTGCTTTCTGGATTGGCTAGGGTCATCTTTATACAGGCTTGACAGATGCAGTTCACAGTAGCTCCAGCTGCAGCCCAAGTCAGAAGCTCTGCAGACTATAATTGATTAAGACCTGTTAAATCAGTCACTTTTATGAGCTAGTTACAGGTGCAGAATGAGGTAATCCAGGAACTTAAGCATGGTATGGCATGAACTATTCTGCTTCTGTTCTCAAATCTGCTTCAATCAAGACTCAAACACAACTTCATTGACTTATACTAAACTGCCCAAGTTTACTGTAAATGGTTTAGGGAAGGCTTATGATTTCTTTTGCTGGCACAACAGAGGAGGTAGTGACAACTGATGAAAGGAATAACCAATACTTTGTAGCAGCCCTGTCTTCATTTTGGTATAACTTTATGCAGGATACATGTCAAATGTACCTGCCTAGCATTAGGTTAGACTAAACTAATACAGATTGTTTGAGTGTACATTGAGTGTGTATTCTTAATTCATGTTATGTAAATTTGTAGAATCATTTAGGTTGGAAAAGAACCCTAACATCAAGTCCAACCATAGATGGACTCGAATTTAGTTGTAGGCGCAATTACGTGTGTTTAGCCACTTGTATGTATTCCATATCTGAATTGCTTCTCAATTTAATTCTCCTACGTATATGTTTAGCATATCATTATGTGAGTGGACACAAGTGTCCTACCTCTGAAAAGCCTGTATTGAATTAATCATTACTTTTCTAGTAGAATTAACACTGTGTTCTGATTTTGTGACCACTAAAATATCTTGAGCACTTTTGAGCTGCCTTTGGACTAAGTCCTTTGTGAAGTCCTCTGTGAGGAACATTACCATGTATTTCCTCCTAGATTCACTGTCCTAGGCCCACACTGATCTTGGCTTTTACTTCAGAATAGAGTCCAATAGTAAATAAACCATTTGAAGAGGCTTCTGTAACTTTGAGCCTAGTGGCTTCTGGATACTGGAGCAGTGCATTCAGAGCAAGATACTCAGTTATGTCAGTACATCGGAAGTATTTCTTGATCAGTTTTTATTTGACCATGTGATCATGTTTTCAGTTACTTTTCATTGATTTTGCTTTTCTAATGGAGTGGCATTATGGTTGGAGAAATTTGAAAGGATTAAAATGTATAAAGCCAAGGCTGTGGTTTTCTCCCCTGGATGGCAGGTCTCAGCATGTTTGTCTGTAGTGGTTTGCTGGACAAAATACTCAGGGGAGTGAAGAGTTTCTCTAAAGTCAAACTCATCCTTGTTGGATTCAGTGCTCCAAAGGATGGATTCTGTCCTTTACCCATCAATTTTTCAAAGCAGATTTTTCATTGATTTCTTTTATTCATGGGCCCTGATCTGATTTTCTTACTTGATGGTTCATCGCTTTCTAGTGTTCTCACAGCATTTCACACGTCATTCTGAAGGAGGGAAACTTTCACTGTAAGCAGTTTTCTACCCACTCAAGACCTAGTCCCTATTTTATGCAATTTGAAAGCAGTTTTATTTATATTTCTTAAATTTCTTAGTTTGAGTGTTAACAGTGTCTTGTGCCAAATACATCTACAGAAAGCCCCCAAATGCTTTCTGCTAGTAATAGCAAGATTGTTCTAGGTATCAGGTGGGAGATCTGTTCTTGTACATTGTCACTGATACAGAAGGTATACAATGTTCTTAACTTCTGCAGTTCTTCACATGGCACTAGATTTAGAAAGAGCTTCACTTAAAATGTCACTCATGCCTAAAGAAAAACAGTTGAGAGTGCCACAAACTTGATCAAAAAACAATGCTGTAAAAACTTCTGCAATCTTCTATGATAGATTTTTGAAAAACTGGCTTATCCTGTGGAGATAAATATCTGTATGTGCTGGTTTATTAATGTATACTTTTGATAAGGTTAAATAGGGTTTGATGTGAGTCTGTCTGACCTAGTGAAGATAATGTGGTTACACAAGTGAAATTTTAAACTGAATTTGGCCTGCAGGAGCTCTACTGGTAAGTGAGATGTGATGCTTTAAGCTTGGTAGGTTCCCTCTTGAAGACAGCTCTAAGAGCTTTAAGCTGATCTCTGTGCTCTGTTTCTTTCAAGCACTGTATTGTGAGTATTTTGAAGGTGGTAAATGGAATGTATAATGTTAAGTGTTATTCCTGAGGTCAACTTCTTTTGTTGAGATAGGCACACTTAGGTGTTCCCGATGTGGCTAGGATGGGATAACCAATTTAAACAGAGTTAAGCTGTATTGTTAAGGCTTCTGAGCTTCAAGTATGGATAATGTTTTGGTAACTGATATTAAAAAAAGATGATCTGATGACTGTCACATTATTTCAGGAAACGACGTTGGCAGAAGTTCTTACGGTGCCATGCAAGTGAAACAAGTTTTTGATTATGCCTACATTGTTCTTAGCCATGCAGTATCACCACTTGCAAGATCATATCCAAATAGAGATTCTGAGAGGTAATCAGTTCGCTTTTTCAATATCCATTTGTCTGTGTAATCAGTTAGGAATGTTTGGGTCTAGATTCATAAAAGGAATGTTATTTATTGTTTAACTGTGGTTGGTATTGAAATCTGCATGGAAGTTTAAACTGCCCAGGGATATGAGAGTGCAATGCCTCAATGTGGAGCATTGAAATGAAGAGAGTATGATGAAACCCAGGATGAGTCCAATGTGAGATTCTGTTAGTATGGAAGGGAGCCAGAAGATAATTGGTCTTTCCTCAAACATTCTGCTTAAAGTATTTCAAAGGAAGGTTTGCTGATTTAATGTTTAATATGATACATGTTTGTATGGTGGCAGAAGGAAATGGTTGATCAAATTGCTTGTTTAGACAATTAGAAAACTAGACAACAAGGCTAAGAATTTCCTTGGTTCTTTAATACATGCCCCCATAAGCTGTTTTAAAAGACTTGACATGTAGTCAATAATTAAAAAAAGAATTAAAAGTACTATATTAAAAAACCTAATAGAATCAATTCCATTTGATCATAATGCCAGAACTGCCATTAAAAGTAGCATACTTCTAGATATGCCATTTTTAATGCAGCTCTTAGCGTCTGTCATAGGAATACAACCAATACGTTCAGCTCTCACCTTTTCAATTTCTGTGTTTTGAAAGGGAGAGGAGAAAGACAAGGAAGGCTTGGCAGCCATGTGGTATTTCCATTCATATATCAGCTCTAGCTCCTTTTGTTCTAACCCTCAGTGTGAATTTGGGCTAGATCAGAAGATGCCTCTTTCCCAAGACTTCCCTAAAATCCCAGTGGCTTTGAGCTCCCCAGCTAATCACAGGGGAAGGATGGCTGTATCACATAAACCATCTCAATACAACTGCAAACTCTAGTCATGATGTAAACTTCCAGCATTAATGTCATTGGAAGGTGAAATAGTTTCCTCTAGTAAGTTTACGTCAAAGTGGATGAAGTCTGTCACTTGTGAGATTAAAACTGACAGTACTTTGAGTGCCTGTAAATCCTTTAGATTTTCAGTGGTATTAAATTCACAAAGGTTGAGACTGCACTCTGGTGGAGGTACAGGAGTGCTACAGAGCATTGCACATTGACGTTTGAGACTGCTGTTTTAAGATATTAAAGGTCACTGTTAAATGTGTATTGGCTGACAATTCTTGGTACTGAATGAAACATCATTCTTACCTGAGTACAGACAGAGTAACCTAGGGATTCCTGAAGTCAGCTTGTCTTGGGTCCTGGCCTCCATTAACTTCTCGGAAGGATATAGTCATTCTCTTATGCGGTATCTATTTACTACAGACATCAAAAAGTATATTTGTACACCATCTAACAGGACCCTCAGGTCCCATCAGTATGTGCACTTTGCATGGACTTGCACTTGTTACTGTATATGGGAAATGTCTGAAATTTGTTCACAACTACAAACCTGTGGAACAGTCCCAGCAGCAGTGTTCAGGTGTCATGTCTGACCTGTCTCTGAGTTCTGGGCTGTCTGTGCCAGTGACATCTGAATCTCAGAACCCATCATGCTGCTGGCTTGCAAGAGGAGCAGCATTCAGTGAAGTCCTGTATACAAATAGCTCCCCTAGCACCAGCCTTGTCAGTGCCAAAGGACTTGGAAGTGGATGAGGAGCTGTTTCGTAACAAGTTTGTTGCAGAAATCAATAGTCCATGTTTGGTCTCAGTTAAACCTGATGTGCTTGGGTAACGCAGGTATGTCTGTGGATCCCTCTTCCTGCTGTAAGGTAGAGTGGTCCATGCTCTGTATAAAGACCTTTCTGGTGGCCTGACCTAAAGTTCCCATCTGGGAGCCCTTTGTCCTGATCCATTTTTTCCCTTTTCTAGACTTGTTAGTAGGTATATTAAACTATAGCATAACTGTAACTATGAACAGTGGGCTCCATTTAGACCAGGGACTGGCTACATGACATTCTACTAGAGGGAGCAAGACTAAATGAAGAGTACTTGAAAGTTCCAGGAGGCTGAACTCTCCAGGTGGAGTTTATTCAGTTTTATCCTAATTTGGGCTAGCTTTCTCCTAAATGGGTTGGTTTGTTCTTGAACTATCTGATGGGTTTGAATTCATGTTTCCTCTTCCCAGGGAAAGTTTCTGTGCACAGAGTTCTATTTGGTAGATGGCACTCTCAGTAGATTTCACATCTTTCTGGGTGATTGTTGCAGTTTGTTTTCAAGGTCAGTCCAACACAAATGACCAAATGTCTGCATTTATTCGAGGCTTTCTAGACAGCTGCTGCTTCTGATATTCCCAGTGGGGAAAAAAAAGTAATATTTTAGTCCTTCAGCAGCATAGGCCTTTTTCTTCTTCATGTTCTGTAGTAGCAAGTCCCACAGAATAAGGGATAGATTCACATCACTCTTCCCACCGTCATTAAGGCTCCCATATAGAATATCTGAGGTGTAGTGGGAATTAAAAGCTATCTCCTGTTTTGGAAAAGCTTTCTTCTCAGTGGAATCAGCTGAATCCTGAAGGTAATTCTTACAACTACAGAAATTACCTTAACACTATTTTGTCCCCAGTCAATCTCGCCTATCCCCTTCCAAGAACAGCTTAGGAGAGCTTGATTGACAATTTGGTTGATTTTATTAGAGCAAACGATTTCCTGTCATCTTGGAAAAAGGAGTTTCCTCTTAGGAAAATAAAAGAGACTGATCCATTTTGAACTTGTACAGCTTGTATGTGAGGTAAAGTTTGGCATTGTGTCTTCAGCCAAGGTGACTGAAGATCATTAATGATTTCTTAATATTTAGGGCCACAGAGACATGAGTCTAGCTGTGAAATAGAGTTATGGACAGGATACCTCCTGCTTAAGGATTGGAGTCAGTATGTGCTTTGATCAGCTTTCATATGGTCATTGCCCCTACCCTGACTCTGGGAAAGAGTGTGCCATCTCAAGTGAGCTCACTTCTTCTGTCTGTGAGGAACGATATTTTCATAGGATCATTCAGGTTGGAAAAGATCTCTAAGATCATCAGGTTCAGCTGCTAACCCAGGGACAGTAACTTCATCACTTTCCTGGACACTGTTCCAGTATTTGACAGCCTGTTTGTTGAGGAAATTTTTCCTAATATCCAATCTAAATCTTCTGTAGTGCAGCCTGAGGCCATTTCCTCTTTTGCTTTCACTTGTTACCTGGGAGAAGAGACCAATTTTCCCCCTGTACAACCTCCTTTCAGGTAGTTGTAGAGAAGGATAAGGTCCACCCTGAGCTTCCTTTTTTCCCAGGCTAAACAGCCTTGTTCCTCACAGGACTCGTGCTCCAAGATCCTTCTCCAGCTTCATTGCCCTTCTCTGGACTCAGTTCTGAGACAGTGACCATTTTTCCAGTTCTGTTTCTTGATGAACCACAGAGAGCCTTAGCAGATATTTGGCAACAAGCTCTTGTTTATTGATTTGTGTTCATTTAAATAGTGGATTATTTGTTACCACCCGGTCCATCGCCTTTATATTAAGGTGTAAGTTCATATTATACCTTCTCCAGCCTAACCACCTGTGCACTGTCTTCTGTCAACTGTGCTCTTTCTTCCTTCTCAGTCAGAATCTTGCGTTGTACGAGCTGTAGCAATCCTGCAGTCAGAAGGTAAGTTGGATGCTCTGCTCTGACTGAAAACAAGTATCTGAATGCTTCTGTCATGTCAAGAAGTTGATCCAGCATGTGGCAGCATGAGCAGATCAGAAGGAAGAGAAACAGCAGGAGTTCACATTTGGGGCAAGAGGGAGAGGGTGATATTGTACCATTTCACAGCCCTAAGTTATGCTGATCTGGATGTGACAAAAATCCATCCTTAGGTTAATATTTATGTTTTGCAGGTGGGGATGTTGGCTCACATGCTGGTCTGTCACATAGTTCAGCTATGAATGTGTGCTCAGACTGCATCTCTGAGCAGCTCTGTAGCCATGTTTGGGAAGCTGATGAGGTCATATGGAATGAGGAATGGAAGACTTGGGTTTCCTGTCACGTGCCCTTCAGTATAAATTAGACTTTGGAAATCTTCTGCGTTGTGCTAGACATGGTGCAGGTGGATAAGGGAAAGAGACTGTCATGCCAACAGGTCGGAGTTTGAGAAAGCCTAGGCAGTTTCCTACTGTATGTCTGGAGTTGTCATTTACAGGTGGTAGTCTTCAAAACAGCCATAGCCAGATAGAAAGTGATGTTTCCATCTCTGTGCTTGAAAAGTTGTTGGGTCTCTTCCTAATGTTCATCTCAACTGATCCAACTGCTGACAGGTCTATATGTTAGCTTTTGGTTGCCACTGGTTGGCCGAAATAGTTCTGGGAACCCTGGGAATTTACTAGAATGCCTTCTGTCCCTTAAAAGGTGCCAGTAATACCAGCTTTTCCTGCACAGAGTATTTGTCAGGGTAAAGGTTTTAGTTTGGGTTTTTTTTTTACCCTGCATGCTCAAGGACATCTCAGGTCCACCTTAGCGTGCTTTTAGATTATATTGTACTTCTAATACCTGGGGCATATTTCAGTTATTTTGACCATTGTTTCACAGTCTTGGTGTCTTTTCAGGCTCTGCTACTCACTTGTTCATGGAGCTGGGATGGAACTTTCTGTATGTGATTTTGCTGAATGCGATGTCATCACTCTGATCCTCTTAAGGGTGATCTTAAGATTGATTTGCCGAGTAGTTGTGCTGTAATGAGAGTTAAAAAGTGTCCCTGTGAACCAAGGTCTTGCAGTGTGTAAAAGAAGAAGCTTCTGAGTTCTTGCTATAAAATAAACTAGATCTGTAAATAGTTTATTCTTGGTCTTACTATAGGATAACGTTAAGGGAAAAACTTAAAGGGGCTTTGCTCTCAGGAGAGCTGTCTAATTTTACTAACCAGTTAACTGTATTTTTTCATGTCTTCCAAACAAGCATCTTTGAAGAATTGTTTGTCTCAGACATCTGTAGAAATTCTGGCCTCAGTAAAATAAAAGCCCCCAAAGCATGACATTTTCTCGTAATAAAGGCAGGGCAGATTAATAGATTTTTTGTTCCTAAGCATTTTCAGTGTTGAAAACAGATTTAAGCACACTTTTCAAATGCTTATTTTAAAAAAATTGTTCTTTGACCCTGTGGATATGCTTGAGTCCCATACATAAGAAATGGTGTTCTTTGAGACCTGGTTTGATCACACTTGCTTCCTCTTTCATTGCTGCATTATTAAGTATATGTCAGTATAACCTTAATCACCTTTCAGTTTCTGCTGTCTCATAATGAATGTTTTTAATTTTGCTGCACAAGCAATGTAGCATGGATCTGCCTTTGGACTGCTGAACTTTTAACTTGGTGAATTTCCTTTTTTCTACCTTTATACCAAAAAAGAGACTTTAGGGCTTTGATCTCCATGCTCCTTGAAAGGAACTGGTGAGAGAACATATTTCCCCGTTCTGTGTGTGCAACTCCGCCACAATGGTCACCCACTTTGCCTATTTGATAGCAGGCATTTTTGGTATATCAGTAGCCCAGTCTGATAAAAATACCAACCTCTATTGTTCATTTTGCTTCTGGTATATGAAATTGTGACTCTTGATTTACTTCCAGGAAAGTACTCCAAGGAGCATCAGGCTTGACAAACTTTGTCTTTAAGAGCTTCTGTTACTCAGGCCATGTTCACTTTCTGGTTCTAAGACCACAGCTGGTGGTAGTTGTGAAATTTGTGAGTTATCCTGGAGTAAAAGCTCAACTGTTTCTGAAGGGGTTCTCAGATGAAACTTTTTAACTGCAAGGTTTCCTCCCCTGTCCTGGTGCTGACGAGACCCAGCTGGTGCATGTTTGAGTCCCATACTGGCACTGCTTTCTCAGGAACTGCAGCTTTAGGGCCACAGCTGAATCTCTGCAGTTTTGGTCATCCCTGGCTTCATTCTGTCTCCTTTTGCTCAGCTTACTTTTTGATACTGAGAAACCAGGAGTGTATTGAGTATTTAAAATGCTGTTACATCTTGGGAGCATACATTAACAAAATGTGATCCTCTGGTCTATTTGTTCTTTAATTAGCATGCTCTGCTTAGCTATTGAGCTATGGTTCCCAAAGAATGATCTGTTATAACCCAGATCTTTAATTTGAGTGGGTACAACCCCACCTTTAATTCTGCATGTAAAATTCAGGATATTGTTTTCCAGCGTGCATCATTTTATCTACATTATTTAAATAGAATGGTGGATGACATGCATTCTGTCCTGGTGACCCATCTGCAGCTATTGGACTTGTAATTTAGATATTATTTGGTTCAATGTCTACTTACAATGATGGACTGACTTTCTCAGTACTAACAGTAACGTGTCTTTAAAGTTGGAATACTAACACGGAACTTGTAGTATTTAGTCTTGCATGAAATAATTATCTCTATGACAGTAGGAGAATTATTGCTACTTTAGGTGTTACAATGAAACCTAGTAAAGGTAGTTGAAATATATTAGGGTTTTGTATGTCCTGCCTTCACATTGTATACCTAAACTAAAAGAAAATTTCAGTACAGGTACAAGATACCTTTATGGTATGAAATGCAAAATAAACTTTAATGTAACCATTGAAGATGAACAAAAATAACATTACCTGCTCCAAAGTGGTAAGTTTGCACAGCCCATTTTTGTACAATAGTCATCTCTTCATGTATTTTGAGCTTGGAGTTTATAGTTAGTGTTTCAGTGACTAGTCTCTGATGAAAAGAAAACCTGAAAATTTATCTCTCAAACAAGAAGGCAGCTCAGTCCTGCTCAGGAAGTATGATTCAAATAGCTGAATGTTGGGAAAGTGTGTTGGAAAAACACTACTTTGTTGATAACTGGTCACTGTTCAGCAGGACCAGGTAAGCTTTTTATCTGAGCCTGTTACTGTTATGAATTTACTAAAATTCTGACCTGTTTTGGAGCCAGCCTATTTGTTGTTCCATTTCCTCATGATCCATGGTACTTCCTTTATCATTGTGGAGGCCTTAACACCTTTTAAGTTTTGTAAATCCGGAAGCAAGGATTAGTGAAGGTCTCAGTCTCCAAGTCAGTCAGTTGTGGTGCTGGGATGTTTGTGTCTTCCCTGCATCCCATACCTGTTTATAATCCAGAATCTGTGGAAAAACTTCAAGTATGGAGAAATGCAAGGACCATAAATTGCTTTTATCAAGTATACTGTTATCAGCATGTGCGTTCTTTATAGTTAATATGCACTCCATTTAGAAATACAGAGTAAAAATCTTACCTATGTGTTACTGCTTGCATGTTAATATCGTAGAAGAAAAATAATATGAATATAAGTGGTGCTTCAGTAGATTAAATGGTGTGCTTACAAAAGAAGGTTCAAAAAGATTCTTTGGTTAGGGGTTTCTTAAACTGACTTTTAGCTTAATTTGGTAGCTTGTTAAAATGCTTGCAAATATGTAACCAACAGTCTTTGTTTAATACTTAATTGAAAAATTTTTTTAGCACATTAGGTAGAATCATCAAAGTGACCCAAGAAGTGATTGACTACAGGGCCTGGATTAAAAAGAAGTGGGGGAGCAAAATTAATTTATCACCTGAACTTGGTAGGTATAGCAGGAAACCAACTTAAAATTTTTTCTTGAATTTGATGTAATTCAGAATACTCATGCCTTGAAATTAATCATTCAGATATACAGGAAAAAAGTAAAAGGAACTTGTAACTTTCTAACCCAAGATTAGTTTTCTCTGAGCCTGTTTTTCAATTAGCTTGTTAAACTGCAGCTCTTCTTAGACTTCACGGCCCACGTGTTTGTATTCTGTGCTCTTAAATGATACTTACGTTTTCTGTTAACAGATAATAGGTTGAAAATAAGAGACCCGATAGCTCTCTGCAATGGAGAACAGCAGCAGAACAGAGACTCTGAACCATCTTACAATCAACACTTGGCGTTGTCATTGGCCAATACACAGCAGTTATCCTCTGGTTCATCTGCCTCTTCTGTGTCATCACTCTCCAGCAGTGACATTGTAAGCTTTTTCTTTTAATGGGTTAAACTAGTAAGTAGCAGAGTTTATCTTCAAAGCCTTGATTGATACAAAAGCATTTAATGTGATACTATCCCTAAACTGCTACAACAAATCAGTAATGTCCCCTGCTCAGAAAAATTAATGAAATCAAATATTTCTTTAAAATTAAATTAAATGGGTCTTAATACCATCCTAAATCTTTGATGCCCTTTGTGGTAGTAGTTAGAAATGAAAAATAACTACCCAATTTAACAGTAGCTAATTAAGTAGAAGAGTAGAAATGTCTTCATATATCCTTCCAGTAAGCAAAATCTTCTATTGTCAAATACTGATCCTTGTTCCCCATACCTGAAATTGAATATGAACATTATTTTGTGCTGTGAAGGTGAATAATACTCATTATTTTCAGCCAAGCAGTCAGTTCATGTTTTAATGGTAACAGGGCACTTGCATAAAGTCTTGTTGTCAGCTTTCTTACTTTAAAGTAATTGCTGGGCTTTATTATAACTTCCTGGAAGAGGAGGCTGCAGTCTCTTGAGGTATGTTGCCAGACCCTTTAAGGTTCTGCCAGGTGGTTTTGTTGTGGTATAAAGTTAAATCAGTGCAGAATTGGGCAGTGCAGATTACAAAGCACAGCACTGCAAGGCATGAATGGCTCATTGTAAATCTTCTGAAGCATTTTGTCATAGGCAGAGGCATTGATGGAGCAAGATGTAATATGCAGTCAGCTATGATAGTGAACAACTGGATGATGCCAGGAGAGGTCAAAATACCTGTTTCTTGTCTGTTTTCAAAAACTAGTCAAATATGGAATTAAAAATTTGGAATTTTTTTCAATAAGCATTTAGTGACTTTTGAGGGACAAGCACTGCCTTTATATATTCTGGTTACTTTCTGTAGCTCCTTTACACTCCTGGTTTTTTGGTGTTGAATTGCCTTTTTATGCCACCTTCAGTAAACAGGACAACTGTTTTAGTTGTACCATCTGGCTAATGAATAGAGAACAGCATGATACTTGGCAGTGATACTATTAGCCATGCTCCTGGTTTAAGTATATCAGTGGGAAAGATTTTGCAGCAATCAGTTTTATGAAAAAATGCAAATATTTGCTTATTACATTGGAAGTGCAAAGTATTGGATGGTGAGTTATGAACTCCCCTTAGTGCTGTTTAACCTGATATTGAAGGTTAAACTTCATTGGCTGATGACAGAGAAGTTAACGAAAAGTGGAAAGGAAGCTCTCAACAAGATGGAACAGAAATCAACTTGGGCATTCACGAAGTGAAAGGAAATGCTATGTTTTCTAACCAAACAAAAAAACCATGTCCATGTCCTTGTGAGAAAGGCCAGTTCATATATTGGCATTATGTCCTTAGCAGACTGGTAGCATGTTATCTTAATTTGGAATGCAATGACAGGTTTCTGACAAATGGCTGATGGGTTCATCCTACTGTTACTTGGGCATATGAGGAGGAGCAAGATCTGGCTGAGCAGTCCTGAGCTGCACCTGATTCAGGAAGAGAAGCCTATTCTGCCATAGTCAGCTGATCTGTGCCATGATCTGGCATAATGCTGTGCCCAGGCAGCAACGGAGGAACATCTGACACCTGTGACAACTTGGTATTAGTGCCAAAACCCTGGTGCAGTATTAATAGGCATGATGTGGTGAGCTTTTGTGTC
This sequence comes from Drymodes brunneopygia, assembly GCA_013400955.1. Taxonomy (NCBI): domain Eukaryota; kingdom Metazoa; phylum Chordata; class Aves; order Passeriformes; family Petroicidae; genus Drymodes; species Drymodes brunneopygia. The sequence goes on from VZTZ01014534.1 coordinate 241,224, forward strand.
AGCTTCAGAAGGTAATTATGAATGTGGTGCATCTCATCACTTTAGAGTTACATGTAGTGTTACTTCTCATCTTGTCGAAGGATTGTTCTTTGAGAAGGGTTCTGTATTTATATGAAGTTAAATCATCTGAAATTTTCTGGTACTGGAAGACTGAAAGCAAGGTATAGATTATAAAGAAAATGCAGGAGACAAGGAGACCCTAGAGTTCCAGGCTGCTGACCTCTTCCCCATAAATAAAGTTTTATTTTAATAGCAAAATATGATTCCCTATGTCACTAATAACCTTAAGCACAAAGTCTGCATTAAGTCATTGTTTCAGGAGGTGTGTTTTTCATGACTGTAGAATGTCTTTTGCTATTTATGATGTGCAAGATCCTATCTGTTAAATTAGAGGGACTATACAGCATATTTGCTTTTCTGTTTACTGCTAAAGTTTCACTGGTAATAGTGATCAGCTGCGTGTGGTCCTTTTTGAGGTCTGCCTACCAGTATAATAGAGGTCTGCTTACTTGTACTGAGAAAGAAGAAATAGGCTTGGAAACTTGTGACACTACTTTGTCACGCTGTCCCTCTCCAGCCATCCACTCCAGCACAGAAGTGGTTGTATTTTGAAGTCATCACATCACTTTTCACTGGTGATAAGTCTGGAGGCCTTGCATGTATTTGTCAACATGTTCTGGAAACAATATTGGCAGTATATATTGAGTGTGCAGGCATTATCAGAGCAGTGCAGTATTGCACATAGGGATCATAGAATTTTTATTAAACCCTACAGTTTTATAGTTGGTTGCAGTGCAGCATGCTGTATGGTTTTTAAAGATTTGCTTCCTTGGAGTTCTGACAGCATTACAGGTTTTGCATTAGTAATGTGTAAATATGACTCAGCAGCTGAATAGATAAGCGTTCTGGTGTCTTGGAGTTACAGATCTGTCAGCTAAAGCAATGGCTATAGATTTATTCCGGTAGCAGGAGAACAGGTCTCAGAACAATAACAAGGATCATGTTTTTCTTGAGACTGGATTGGCATAAACCAGAGCTAACATTTAGAAGCCAGCCTCTCAGTATGCTCATAAAAATGGAAGTGTAGGGATATAAGAGCTTATAGTTACTACCCTGAGTTCTCTGTACTGCTGGCAGCTTTTTGAAGATGAGATTTTAAGTACCACTGGAGGAACAAGAGAACTGCCTTCTTAAAGGACAGTCTTCTCTTTCCCCATGTATTTTGGTTTTATGTGCTTTTTCTCAGCATACCATCTGAAACTCAGGAGGATGTTTGCTTTCATTTTTGCACAACTAGGACTAGCTTGCAGGAGAACACGCTTCTGGACCACTGTCTACTCAACCCAAAATTAAGAACTGGATCTAATGGGACCAAATCATAATTTGACCAAAAGGTATCCTTTTGTGGATTTCCCAGGGTAGCAAAGCTATTTACAAAATGCCTTAGTCTAGCACTCTCTGGCCAATGAAATTCTAGCCATGCTGTCTTTAGAAGGTGTCCTAGCTGGCTGCAAAATCTTAATCACAAAGGACAGCTTTTCAAAGGGCCAGTAAATTTTGGATCAAAGACCTTGTACAAGAAAAGCCTGTCTTTGGGTATCACTGTAACTATTAGTGGGAGAGCTGTTCAGTTTATGGGCTTGTCTTACTGTACACATCAATATAGAGCTCTGACTCACTCACCAGTACTTCTAGTGTAGTTCTTTGCAAAATACTGAATGTTAAAATTCCTACCTTGTTACCTCAGCTCTGTGAAGAATGTAAATATGAACGCATGTTACAAAGCTTTATGGATACAAGGAATTTTGTTATCAGAACGGGTTAGACTGTTCATGTATTTTTCTCAATTATGTTAATTATCAAACTGATCTATGTAGTAAGTCTTCTCTCAATGAAGCTTTCTGCTGATTTCAAATAGCCTGTGCTGCCCTGAAAAAGAGCAGTGTGTATATTCCTCACTCCTACAAACGGGCAAGTTGCACAATACGATGCATTCCTACATGATCCAGCAAATGTTGAAGTGAATAATGGAAGATGCTTTATTAATGTCTTTGCCATCAAGGACAATGCAAAGTGTGTGAATTTTTACTGTATGGAAGCCAGAGTCAAACTGTTCCACAACAGAAAACAAGCCTCTGGCATTAAAAAAATCTCACCTTCATCGAGAGTTAAGTGATTGCTATGAGAATCTGGAACCAGATGGAATGAGCTATGTGCACCCCCAGCTCTCTACTTGTTTTGTGTAGTTGCACGTGTCAGTCTCACAATATAAGCAGTGACCAAATTCCTCTTGAAAATGCTAGGCTGGTTGGTTGGGGGTTTTTTTCTGGATGCTTTTTTTTCATTGTGGACCTGCACTCTCCAACTGGTGACCCATATTTCTTGTTGCTTAAGCATTGTGGATAAATGCTTTTCATTAGTTCAGAAGTCCTAGAGTAGTGCTAGAGAATATCTACTGCCTGATCAACAGTCTCTGCCATATAAGAAATAATCCTAGGTATGGTTTTACAGTCTCATTTTGTTCTGGTTTGATTTCTGGTGTGAAGTATGCTCTGCAGTTCTGGTGATGTTATGCCAAATAAAGCTTAACATTTTATATGACAGTGATGCCTGCATATCAGAAGCTGATAAAATGGCTTATAGGAAATTCTTAAAGCTCTTTTCTGTTACCTTGTGCATTTATAATGTCATATCCAGTTCATCACAGAAACTCCCAAGTTGTCTGTTAAAGTTTGATTCTAACAAGTTTCATACACTTTATCTCAGTGTTTTTGGTGATAAGATTGTGTGGGCTTCTATGATGAGATAATTTTATGAAGACCTCAGAGTGCTCAAGACCATGCAGTCGTGCCAAGGTAGTTGAAGTTTCCGTGAACAAGATACCCCTGTAGTCTAGCTTTGGAGATGACACAGTCCTTGCCTATTTTTAACTTTTTAACATTAATAATATCTTCTTTCAGTCTGTTCTTGAAGTCTTAACTGTAACTCTTGCAGGGTTATAAAAACCTTTCATCAGAATGTCAGTGCTTGATCTGCCCACAGTTCAGCCCCATCAGCTAGAGAATAAGCTGAGCAGAACTTTCAGTGTTTTGTGATTCTGTCTTTTCACTGTATTGAAATATTATGTATTCAGTACCTTGATTGGATACTTACATTCTGAGACTAATATATAAGTAAGACTAATAAGAATAAGACTCATTATTCTTAGAGTTCTGCTGAATGCACTCAAGATCCACACTGATTTTTGGAACTGTTACTTGCTTTACAGTAATGGTTGTTTAGTACTTGAACTCAACATGCTTAATGATGTTATCAACCATCTCACCTTCCTTCCTATTAGCCAGGCTAAATTTCAGCTTATTAGCAGGAACTATTGTGCTTCCATATTCACAGAGAGAGGTGACAGAGTATATGACTTCTTGTCTGGATAAATGCTGTACTTTTTTTTAAAGTGATTAAATTTGGAGGCATGAGGCGTGCTTATCTGTAGTACACGGACAGACACTTCAGAATATGTAACAGCTCTTCTTGTAGTCCTGTAAAATCCATCTTAATGACTAATTAATTTGTAGAGTTGCAGTTGAAATTGTGTGTATAAGGAGTGAGGGCAAAAGGAGGCTAATAAAATTCTCAGCCTAAGAGCAGGAGCTTTACACATTTTTCTCTCTTCTTCCTACATGCCTGAATATTCTTGTGTCCTAACCAAAGTAACTCTTCAAATATGTATGAATAGTTGATCATCTTTGTGTAGAATAATGCAGGTTTTGTCTTAAACTTCTCCCCTTCCTGAACAAATAGAGGCAACTTCTTTAAAAAGCATCATTATGTTCAGCCTTCAGAGAGCTGTAAGTGCTGACTTGCAGACAGCTTGTCTCCAAATAAAGCAGTGGACAACCTTGAGTGCAGAGACGTGGACAACCTGGCGTTCACTGGGGAGAAGCATTTCACTGACATTTGATTTGGGGCATTTAGGAGTTTAAGTCCCCAGATACTTTAAAATTGCATTCTTTTTTCTTATTCTTGCTGTGCAGATTACTAACACTGTCTGCAGATTAGAGGGGAACAGATATTTCCAGTGCTGCTTTTGCCTATTTTCCTCTTTAACTCTATGGCCCCACGTTTGTTTTTAGGTTTTTAACCTGTATCTCTGACAGTGCAGAGTTTTTTATTGTCTCATGCTCTTCTTCAGTTCTTCTATATCAGTTCCTTGAGCAGTCTCTTCTCCATATCCACTTGAAGTGAGAGTAAATTTCTGCAAAGCTGCAGGGGGCACAATTTTGAATACAAAATTCTGAAGTAATTTTATTAAGTTATTCTAAGCAGCAGAGGATACAGAGGGAATTTGTAATTCAGCAAGTAAAGTTAGGCTCTTACTGCTGTTCGAGAAGCACATTATTTTGTAAGAGTCGACCTCAGATTAGTTCCTGATGTCAAAGTCTATCTGTAATCTTGCCATATATTTACATTCCCTCCCATGAAAAAAAAAACCACAGAGGTACCTAAGCCATTTTAGGATGGAACAAAACGTAAATTAAGTATTTAGAGTCTAGTATGGTACATGTTCAGCTTTCATAATGAGTCCTATAATTTAGTGCATAACTTGAAAATCAAACTGGAAATATTTCTATATTGTTAACAATACAGACCGGTTGAAAGCCTGTGAAATAAAAATATTGGGGCAAAAAAGGAAGTTTTAAATGATGCACTTTTGGGACCTTTTTTATTTAAGATGGCTTATCTGAAATACAGTGAGTATTGATAAAACATGGAATAAGCTTGCAGTCAGGCCTCTTAGGATATAATGAGGTGTGGTTGAAGGGGCACTGTGCTTGTATTTAATCTGGTAGATACTAATCAGATAACGTTTTCAGTTGTCTTTCTGTAAAACAAGCACTAATGCTTTTGGAGGATGCATATTTTACAGTTTGTTTGTGTATCCTATATTCTTTCATTTCTCCCCTTCTGTAATCACAATGACCAAGATATTTTCTTTTTGCAGTGAAAGGCAGAAAAATCATTTATAGGCTGGCCAGTGGAAGTGGAGCAACTGTATTGCTGCAAATTATCTTGTGACCTTCCATAGAAGTAGAAATTTTGTTCATCTCAATTCTACTTTATTTACACTATAGCTGATGTTATGGCTCTACCTACCAAGAAAGGAAATGGCACACAATGTGGAAGAAATGGGATGAGGGCAGGGCGTGATCATAAAGTCCCCTTTGGAAGCATGGTGGTTTATCAGAGTTAAGTACACTGGGGCTACAAGCATTCAAATGAGAGCATGCATTGAAGTTCTCCTGCACGTGGCCCCAAACTATGAAATGTCTGAAGTCCTCTGGTGTTGCTTTATGTTCAAAGGAGTGTGGGTTTGCACTTTACTAAGCCAATTCAGTAATAGGATATGTTTGCCAACCAAATTTCCTTTCATTAGCTGCTCCTGCTTTTCTTCTCTGGTGTTCACCTAATCCTGTGGTGAGCTGATTCAGAAGGTAAAACCTACTAAGAGGGGGATTACTGTTTCTGTGGTTCACCTCTGTGAATTAGCTCATAATGATGTCAGATGCTAATGCAGGTGTAATGGAGAAGGCTGGATTGGGAAAAGAGGCAGAAGGAGTAAGATTGACAGCAGTCATCTGTTAAATCACTAATTGTAAGTAAGGAGAGGAACACTTGAAAATGTATGGTGTAAAGTGTTAACTATAAACAAGAATTTTCAATTCTTTGCTTTCAGGGATGGAACATAATTTTTACTGAAATAGTAATTTGTTCTCTCATAGCTTCTAGCTCCTGAGTGTTGTGGGGAAAAAAAAATTGCATAATTACTGGAAGAAATTTTGAGAGTGGAAACAATTAGGGTCTTCTTGCCAAGACTTTTGTAGTTCATTTTTGGAGATGGGAGTGAAAACCCAAATCTATCACATATCAGGAAAATTGCATTCTATTATTTTAAGTTTTTTTTATTTCTGAATACTGACTTTAGGGTAGTTAGACTCCTTTAGCATTGAGCCAAACAGACTGGAGTCGTGAATTAATCTTAGGTGACTTCAGCTTTTAAGAAAGCATACTGTCTTGGAAAGGGAAGGCTCTGAAATGATAGCTGTTGTTAACTGAGAAGTTCACCAGGTATCTTAAGCATTGAGTTATTAATGAAATTGAAATAAGCTCTTATGGCCAGACCTAGTTAGTAGTGAGTTTTTGGCAAGTAAATATTCTTTTGGTGATGAGGTCCTGGGTATTTTTATAATGGGAGATGCAGTTTGAAGAACAGTAAAGGGTTTTATTATGTTCTCATCCTATGTCAGGAAGAGAAGTCTGGATTTTAAGATTGCTTCAGTTCTTCATCTTTTATATGACTGCAGTGTTTCACTGTTTCTGTCTAGGCAGAAGTTCATCAGTAACACTTGTGTTTCTAGGTATCTTCCATACTTCCTTTTTTTCAGTTTTAAAGTAAATTAGAGTCCTCAGTAATCGGGACTATGAGTAGAAATCTTCCTTCCGGCTACAAAGTTCTTAATCAGGAAGTTGAAACTAGTTAAAGAGCATGTTTTCAAATGGAAATGTCCCAGGAGGATAAACCTCCATCTGGTAGTCTTTCTTGGTTTCCAAAAGCGTATCTTTAGAAGATATTTTCCTTGCAGGATGAGGTACTCTGACAAGGCATTCAAAGCAGTACCATTCAAGAGATCAGGAACTTACCCTTGGCTCTTTGAGTAGTCTTGTAGCTTTATCCCTACATTATCTGCTAAAATCAATTGAGTCATCTTACCCCTTTAGTGAACATTTATCTTTTTGAATGTGACCTCTGTAGCCCTCACCCTAGTAGTGGTCAGAGCTTTTGTCTTCCAGATGTGTACCGAAAGTGTTGACAGTGTTACCTCCATGTATTTATTTGTAGGTTATCTGAACTTCTGTAGTGCTTCAAGTTTGCATGATTACACTTAAGAACCTGGTCCAGAAGACCACAAAAGATTTAATGCTTCCATGTAGGCAGTGCTTTTGGAAAGTCAGATTTGTTCACACGGGGCTCAATTTCCTGATCAGATTTTAATCTTTGCATTTAAGGAGGGTAATGCTGCTCTTCACAGAAGGATTTTGATGCTCTTGAGAAGTCACAATCTCAACTCCATACATTAATGCCATTAGCAATTCAGGAGTGCCTTAGAAAAAAGATATAATCTGCTTGTATGAGATGTGTTTCAGTAAGTAACACTTGAGGCGGAAGAACATACTTATTACAAATTTAAAATAAAGCAACACAAGCTTAGTTTGTGGTGAAATCTAATCCCAGTTAAATGATATGACACTTTTTTCTCTTCCATCTGCTACTTTTACCCTTTTAAGCGACTTTTTGTTGCTCAAAAGCCCTTTAGAAATCTCATTAATGAAAAGTGTCCTGTTTGGGTTAGATATGTGAACCTTAGGGGATCTAATTATATCTAATTAGAAGTGAAAGGGAAAATCCTTTGAATGGAGACCATAAAATTGTTCTTTGGTCAAGTTTATGAAGGCTGTATTGCAGTAGATTTGCATGTTGGTTTGGCTAGACAGTAAGATCCCTTTTTCCATTCCATCTGCTAGCTCATGGGTACTTGTGAGCATGCTTAGAACTTGTCTGTTCATTTCCCCGTCTTCTCCTAAGTTTGTTAATAATTCCATGACCAAAAGTGTCCAAGGAAACTCATCTTTGTGGAGACGGTTGCCTGTTCCCACAGTGTTGATACTGTAGGACTGGGCAAAGGATAAAAATGCCATCTAAAGTAGGCATCAGCTAGGCTTAATTTTTGGTCAGTGCTACAGCATGTGGTTTCCCACTATGATGAACATGTTTATTAAGGAATAAACATCTGATCTCATAAATACAACTTTCTGCACAGATTTTTTTCGAGTATGATGTGTCTCTAGTGAATTCATGATGCATTTATCTGCTTCACAAAGGCATACTGTAACTTATATCACTATTTGAACTAGTAGGAGAGCAGCTCCTTTGTTTCTAGAACTTATTTTTAAGTAAGCCCAATTTTATACAGACCAATAAAAGAGTGGGTTGTTCTAACAAATTGGTTTTATTGAGAACTCTTTCTACTGTGAGTATTCAGTTCAGCTGGGATACAAGTTTTGCTTTGTAGTAGCTCATTGCTTAGGCTGCTCAGTATTCAGTTGTCAGTCTCACTTAAATAATCTTCTTCCCCAAGAAAAACTTTTAAATATTTTCTTGTTTCTGTTCTTGAGCAGCCTATTCTCTAACTGAAGAATCTAATTTAGAAAACAAGGCCATGTGAGGGCAAGTAGTAGTGTTGGAGATCTGTTCAAAGTTTTGTGATTTAAGTGAAGAGTCTTTGCTTCCAGACAATTAGTCTTTAGAGGCAGCAGTAGAATACTTCAGTAATTACTTTAACAGTAAAGATCAGTGATGACCTGAGCCAATAATGCCTTTTAGTGTGGTTACTTCTAAACTACTAATTGGCCAACCCCCATGTCTTGCTATATTTTGAACCTAACAGCTGGGAGTGGAAAAAATTCTAGTGGTTTGGGATAAAGAATAGGTTTTTCCATTGTTTTTAAGTTCAGAATACTTTGGAGTTAAAAATGTGGTAAAAACAGCAGTAAAACATAGGCAAGGCTACTTCTGCCATTATGTTATGGCTGAAAAGTAAGTTTTACGAGAGTTTTTGCGTTCAGAGTTGTTTTAAAAGGCTGTAGCTTGCCTTCCACCTTTCTCAACTTAGAAAATAATTCATCATTTAAGAACTGAAGTAGTTGGATGTTTTCAGACTTCAGTAATTCCTTTAAAGTCCTGAATCTGTGCTTGCCTCCTTGCTGTTCAGTGCTCCAGACACACAGTACTTCAGTATCACCAATATGTCTACTTAGGATGCATCTGAGATTCCCAGTGATCGGGCTGGAAGGAGGAAGATTAGTAATCAGTGATATCAGTTACACTGCAGTATCTTTTCTGTTATCATGCTTCTATCTTGCTTTCCCTGAAGAGCTATGCATCAGATTTCAGATGGAAAGCGAGGGGAGCAGAACTCCCCAAGAGCAGTGGCATGTGTGACTGGTCCCGACTGGCAGAGCATCAGCTTGTTTCTTGGTAGGTGGAGCCCTAACTTTGCTGTTGCTGGGTAGAGTGGGAGAAGAATGTAGCAATTACAGTGAGTAACTTTGCCATATAAATCAGTACATACCAGAATACTGTTCTGAGGACTGAATCTGTCATGACACCTAATATTCTTGCCCTTCTATCACCTACAGTGTTACTGTTATTGTTCTGTTTTTTCCCAGCCTTAGTTCTCATCTCTTAATTTGAATTTGGTAGAGGTGTAACTCTGGCTTTAGATTTGTGCTGACTGGAACTGACCTGTGATTGCCGTAGACGTTTTGACACTGCCTTCTTAATGGAGATTTAGTTAAACTTTTGCTAGATGTATAAAATAAACATGGTGCTGGCTTTTTTTTTTTTGTACTATTGAAAAAAATTATTTTGTTTTGCAGTATTCACTTGAGTTGGTATTTGGGTGCATTTTCACGTGCATAGTCTGTATATACTGTACTTTCTGTAAAGTTGCTTTTCTTTTCCCCTTTTTCTCTGCCAAAAGGAATCAGATACACCACCTTGCACAGCTCCTAATGTTTACCAGTTCAGTCTTCAAGCACCGACTCAGCTTATGGCCAGTTTAGCACCCGCATTGCCCCTGCCAAGTGGTAAACCCCAATCTGCGCCTCCGAGAGCCCTGATAATGGCCGCCAGTAATCAGGTATGAGCCAGCAACTCTGTCATGAGCAAGCGGTCACTTCGCAAGTGCAGGTCGTGTGCGCTGTGCTGTCAGTCTGAAACCTCTGAGGATAACCTTCATAGAGCATGTGCTAAGCTTCATGTGGTCATAAAAGTACTTACCTGCTTTGTCAGAGCTGTGGGGAAAGCAAAGAGTGGGCAAGAGTTTAGGGTAGAAGAGCCCCTCCATAACACAGACACTGAGGAGTAAGTTAAAGGAGTGTCAGGTATCTGACTCCTTAAGTTGTATTTGAGAGTCCTGGTGCCCAACTAGTGGGATAGTTGTAGATTTTTAGGCTGTTTTATTTCCACCACTGTATAGGTGGTGGAGCTGTAAGATATTTTTGAATATTAAGGAATAGTACTGACCTTTCTAGGCTTATTTAGTTGTCTTGAGTTGGAATTATTAGAACAGATTTGGTTATACTTGTAATATTCTATAATACATTTTAAAGGTAGGGAACAGAAAATTAATTATGGGCATGTGCACAAGATTTTTTACCAGAAAATTAAATGCGTGCATAAATGTGCTGGGACCTGAATGTATTTCGATTAATGTGTCCATTCTGGTACAACCTCAGTGTATCTTTCTGCAGGAAAACATTCCCTCAGTCCTAATAATTAAATCTTTTAGTCAAACATGCCTCTCATGAGGCTTAGTGCAAATTGTGGGTTGTAGGTGGCCTATGATAACAAAACAGTGAACTAGTTTCTTTGTAACTTAGTTTTGGTCAGGTTCTCATGAAGTTTTCCTTCTTCTCCAAGTCCTTCTCTCAGAGTTCATGGGAATCTAGGGCCAGGACATTTCCAACTTTATGCCTTTGCCGTTTTTTTATTTGATTCAGCACTTACTTATCTTCATGGACCTTCACTAGACATTCTCCCATTTGTCCATAACTCTGTTTCTGGGGAGCCCAGACCTGGGCCCAGCACTCCATGTGTGACCTCACCTGTGCTGAGTAGAGGGTGAAATGATCACTTCCCTTGACTTGCCTTTGGTTTTAAGCTTCTAACTGATTACAGAGATTATTCCCCTCATTTCTTTCCCTACTGCTCAGTCCTACCTAGGCAATACCAGCTTACCTGCACAGGAAATGTTGTATTGGTGAGAAGCTAATAGAATAATATGTTTCTATTACAGTGTCTGCAAGTGAATGTTCGCTGGCTAGTGAATACAGTCCAGTCTGAAACTTTAGAAGTTTTTTTTAGAATAAAACTGGAGAGTTATTTCAAGTTGAACTTCATCTAAAATACAAAGTTAGTGTAAATTATTCTTTCCTTAACAGCTCTGGTTTTCGGAAAAAGTACTCCGGAGCTAGTCAGGAGCCCTGCAGTTGTTAGTACAAAACAAGCTGGCATTCAGAGTGTTTGCCACAATTGTGAAGAGGCAATGTGTTGTGTGAATTTTGGATCTCTGCTGGAATTTTGAATCTTGGAAAACAACTGCTTTGTAGCACTTTTTCTGGCTTTCTCTTTGGCTGTCCTTTCAAGTGATTAACTGTTCTGTTAGTAGTTTTATAGTACTTACATGTTTAAAAGCAGGAATTTTTCGGTGGATTTGCTTAACAAAGATGTGCCTTTGAGAATCACATTAAGTCAGAAGAATTTCTTGCTACCTATAGTTTAGAAATGGGGTAATGAGCTATGCATTGAATTTACCAAAAGCTTATATTTTGTGAAGTAGAAGTTGGTTTTTCTGATAAAGTTTGATTGATTCAGAAGTGGGAAATGAAATAATTTTACCCAGAATACTGTGAATATCTCCTTTTCACTTCCAACTTTCTGGAGTATGACAGTGTCAGTTTAGGCTGATGGCTTTTTTTTTCAGTTAATGAGACTCAGCTAGCTTATAACTCTTTATAGGTGTATTCTACCACCTTGGAGGATTCCTGCCCCGATATATTTGAACATGTGCAAGACTCTCTTAACAGCAAGTATTCTTTCATATTTAGAAAGTTTTGAAAGGGATACATTTGCCTGCATGGTGTCTTCAGCTTTCTCCCTGGCAACTTCTTCCACCTCAGTTCAGTTTGGAAAGCTGTACCTAGGCATTGAGTACAACTCTCAAAAGCGGGAGGTACCAAGAGCATTTAACTGTATTTTGAACAAATTACAGCCTTCTAGGCAAGTTTGCTGCTGTTAAAGCTTCCTTGAAACATGTTTGGTGTGATTACCAATTCTATTTATGTACTGCATAATTAATTGGAGAATTTCCAGATAGTTAAGGGACTGATTAAGCTCCTGGCACAGGTCTGTGTGCTTTTCAGGATCACCATCATCCATCATTTTTCTGAGATAATCATTGTTCTAGTCTGCTGAAAGAAGTTTGAGATTTCACTTGGGGGAGCAGAATAGTTTATGAAGCAGTGCTGCCCACTAGAAATAAGCAGAAAAACAGATGTTGACATGCATGTTCAGATGAGTAGAGGGGGCAGAAATTACTTGGTAATTTCCAAAGGTGAGGAAGGGACTATATTCCCTGTTGCTACTTTACAATAAGTTTAATTCATGCTGAATTGCTGTTTGCTAGGTTACCAAAATGAAGACAGAAGAAACTTCCTTTTTCTTAGATCAGAAGAGCTCTTTCATTTAAGATGCTTTTTTTTTTTTCCTCAAAGGGTTGTGTTTTGATTTCAAAGTATCTAAAGCCAGTAAGCGCCAGTCCCTCTGCTGCACTGGCTGGCTTCTGGTGTGTCTGAGAAAGCCTCCACTAAAGATGAGTGGTGTCTGATTGGGAATATGTTTGTTGCTATGGAGACAACTAGGAAATGAAACCTTGATGTCAGTGCTGAAATACCACTGTCAAAACTTGTAAGAGGACTTGCAGGAGTAGGTTGTATTTTTCAGATTCTTTTGATTTTAGCCAAATAAGGCAGAACATTTAAACTTATAAACTGCTTTTTTGTACTTCTGTGGCTAGCATACTTTGCTTCAAAGTTTGCTTTATTCCAGAGCAATTGTTAATGGCGTTGCTTTGTCTCATGAGTACTGCTGCTACTGCTAGGATCTCTGAAATGATTGCTGAAAGGTTAGCAGCATTGCAAACAAAATCGATCAGGGACTTGAGTCAAAAATGTATTTCTTTCAGATGAGTGCGAAAAGTTAAGTCTAGTTCATTTGGATAAAAAATAAGTTTGTAATGACACGTTTTAATTCATGTCAGTGCAGAACTTTACCCAATATTTCTGAGAAGACAGGTGTCATACCCTAGCGTGCAAATATACTGAATTCCCTTCATGCAGTGTGATATACTTCAGGGTTTTCAGTATGTTAACTTCAATTTAGAAATCATCTGATTTGTTCAATGGCATTTTGAGCTGTTTAGGTACTGAAGGTTTCTTCACTCAGCCAAATGACATTTTTGTAATTTTTTTTTATTGAGAATGCTCTCATTTAGAGTGGAATAATTTTTCAGTGCCCTTGTGTTTTCATAAGAAGGAGGCTAAGTTGCCTGCTTTGGAAACAGTTGTGATTCTAAATATCAGACTCCCATCTTCTGTGTGTGACAGAACATTGTTTGGTTTTTAACACATGCAAAACTTAGGAGAAGATGATGTTTTATTTCCTTTCCTAAGGAAAAACTGTATCTGAGTTTCAGATGTTGTTCAGCTCAAAACAGCGCTAGAGATTTTCTGTCTAGGTTGTCCTGTATTTATACGCACAGTCTTTGTGATATCCTTCTAGGTATGGAAACTGACTTAGCCTGACTAGACCCTGGATAACCTAATCTGACTCTGTTTACAACAGAATGTTGGATTAAGTGATCTCCAGAGATCTCCATATAAACATCCAGTCTAGATGTTTATCGTACTGTGTGAAATCCTCTGGCCACAATGGTGGTTGCTTCCTGAGTGCTTTTTGAGTTGCAGGAAAGACAAAGTCTATGGAGTTGTTTCTTAGAAACATAAATAAACCCACCATAAACAAAAGACTTATGGAAATGTAAAAATCATACCTTCCTTTTGTTTGCATGGTACTCTTTTATCTTTCAGTGTCTGGTAATGAGATTTTTGCTCACAAACTGAGATTGATTTGAATAATCACATATGCATTTCCTCTGCAGACTTTTTCACATGTGCTGTATTAGTATCTCATCATTTGGAAAGGGTTTTTCTTACTGTAGTAATAGTTTTTCTGTTCCAAATCAAAAGTGAGAATTCTCAATGAGGTAAGGTTTCTCTTTAAGGTCTGAAACTGTCAGCTTTGTGCTAAAAAAGCTATTATCTCTTGTTCCCTGTAGTGACAAGTATGCAGATACACTTCATGGCCCATGTCACAACAGCCGCAAAGTTGCAGTATGAGTTCTGTCTTCTGGTAGCATTGTTTTGACTCTTGCCCCTCAGTTTTGAAACTTGAGTAGTGACAAGATTAAAAAGGGTATTTATTTCATGTGTCATTCTACTGTCTTTACCATAACGTAGTTCAGTATTTGCTGCGGTGCTGATGGTACTCTCTACTGTCAGTCACTCATCCTGGGGACTAGGCCCTCTGCTCTCTCAAATACTGGTTTATCTTGGAGCTGCTCATACTAGTCTTTCACTGTTGTGAAAGGTGAAGCCTCCCTTGATCTTTGTGTGGCAGTTCTGTCAGTAGCCTGTAATGAAGTGAAATAAGATATGAAGGATTGATATAATCTGCTCTCTTGCAGCTTAAATTTTTCCAGTTATCTTGTGTTGGAAAGTAAGAAACATCTAAAATTTTTCTTTCTTTCAAGCTCTTTTTCGTCTCCATGTTGGGTTTTCTTTTCTTTGCTGTTCTTATGTTTGTCTCCGTAAATACCGTTTTACTCTAATAATAGCAGAAAAGAGTTTGGGTTCATTTTATAAAATCTGTTCAGGACTCAAGATTGTTGTCGCTGAAAGTAGCCTGTAGGTCCCAAAACGAGGAGAAGTGTCTTTGTTTGCTGTGCTTTTGAGCCTTATTTCCCTAGATTGCCAGTACTAAACAACTTTTGGAAGAACTTACTTTGGTTTGTCTCTACTTCAGCTTAGAAATCTAGACCACATAGAAATTTTACCAGGTTAAGACTACACCCAGGTAGCACATGCAAATATCTTACAGAATCCTGTTAACTAATCTAAAGTAATGAGGCTGAGTTGCCTAATCTTCGACTTATTGCTTATGCAGTTGTGACTAAAATGTTGGTTAGGTCATTGTCCATTATTTCTCTGCAAAACCATGTTCTTTATTTCATAAGGAAAAAGAAATGAAAATTTTTAGTGTATTTACAGATGTTGTTAAGCTCAGAAAGTGAGCAAGGGAGTGCTGCAAGCCTGAAATAGAGAATTTGGAAGTATTCCAAACTTTGTGGACTATTTTGAGAATGCATTTTAGGTCATTTAAGGGATACTTAAAATGTTAATGGTACATTAAGTAGCTCTGAATACTACTCTGGTATTTCACATGAAATGACTTTGAGGTGTATGAGTTTGATTACAAGTCTGATCACCTGCAGCTAGATTCAATCATGGCCTTTAATCATGTATTCTTCACAAAATAGTAAATATATGATCTTTCAAAACTGTCTTATACCTTTTCTGAGCTTTTCCTTTACTTCTGTACTTCCCAATCATTTCAGAGCACTGTATGTATAATCTCTTGAAGTTAGTACAGATACTTTATTACCAACATTTTTCTGCCTTTTTTCCCTCCTTACTTTAGAAATGCTGTCAGGCAAAAAAAACCCTCAAAATAACAAAAGACTAAAACTATTCAGAAGCCTGTTTATATTTAGACTTCAGCTCTGTTATGCTACTTGTTATTTCAAATTGTAGGGGATTGATTTTTGTCTAGAAATTTTCTTTTTGAATAATGGCAGTCTCTAAATGTCAGCAATTTTGTGTAGTAAATTTGCCAGTATTTAAGAATAGAAGTTTGGTTTCCTTAGCAAATGATTATTTGGTATTTCTATTGCAACCAGATTTCTTTTCTTGAGATTTTTTCTGGGGCTTTTTCTTTTTTTGTTTTTTTTCCCCCTGGTGTTTTTGGTTTTTTTTTCTGTTAGGTTCTGGGGTGTGTGTTTGTTTGTTTTATTTTTCTACTGTTATTTTTTTTCTTGGAAACTTTTTTAGCCTGGTATGTGATGCAGAATTTCACCTTACCCTCACCCCCAGCTTTGTCTTAAATGTGGATTCTTTAGTTTTCACTCCAGATCTAGCAGATGATTCAACACAGCTGAAAACCAAACCAATTCTATCATTCAGTTGTTGAATCAATGGCCTTAAGATGGAAGAGATTGTTCTATCTAGAGAAATAGATCCAAAGAAGTTGAAACTTCTAAATCAAAGATTTCTCTGTCACAGATGAAGGGCTTTCTTTTTGGATTATCTGATTTCTCTAGACATAGTCTGCTTACAGACATCATCTCTGTGATTGTGTGAGTCCTTAACACGTGCATGTCCAGAAGTTTGTGCACAAGAGAAAGCTGTTTGATATTGCCTCCTGAGATTTCCAAAAACATGAAGTAAATTTCTTTTATCAAAGATTCTGAAAGAAGCTAAGTGATTGATATGTGTCCTATTTTAAACTATTAAGTAATTGGAAAATGAGGAACAAAAAATTCAATTTTTGTAAAAGATGGAGTTCACCAGGAAAGCCTTGCAGGAGTTCGTGCTGCCTAACGTCTAAAAGGCAGTGAATGAAGCCTGGTGAAATTTGCTGCTGGTGTGAAGCACCTTGAGGGCTACCTGAGGAAGGATGCAGAAGGACCTTTCAAGGTGATGCATCAGGAGGGAGAGAAATAATTTAAACTTTGTAGAGAGTGGTAGGCCCTGAGCTGTCAGTTTCTTGTGAAGATGACATTTAGATGTTCTTGCAGAGCACCAACAGTGAGTATAATTTTGCCATTTCTTTCCTCATCAGAGGAAAGCCACAACACAAATGGAAGCAGAATAGGGAAAGATGTTAATAGTGATCAAACACATGGAATTGCTTCTGTGTGAAGAATGAATGATTGTTCAACCTGGACAAGATGAGGTATATGAACTAGGTCTGTGTAGTCATCAGCAGTATATGAAAAAGAGAACAGAATGACAAGAAATTCCTTACTCCAAGGACTGATAGGTCATGCCATAGTAGGCTCAAATTAAATGTGATTCTCATTTAAGCTATGAAATGCCATAGCACAAGATGCAGGATGCTAAAAGCTGATGGTTTAAAAAAAAAAAACCAAACAAACTAGTGAACAAAATGTAGTTGAGAACCAGTAAATATAAAGGTATCATCTCTGACTGAAGCCCCTGAGTCAACTTCCTTAAGCACTTCTCTCAGCTGATGAACTGTAAGACTGATGGATTCAGATCCTGCTCCAATAGATTGGCAGTCTTTATCTTGATGGCCTAAAGACTATGCAGAATGCTTCACCACAAGCTAGAGTTCCCATTCTGGCTAGGTTATTAATCATTCTTTGAATATTTGCTTATCTTTTGAGCAAACAAGGGGCGTGACATCTTTTACGATATAGGTAAATGCATTTGTCATACTTGCTGTGCTGCTTGTCTCATCTTGGGGTCACCTGCCATCCTACCCCCAGTATTTTTTTTTGGTGAATCCTCACTCATCTTGAGGAAGCAGTTGCCAGATTTTTCACATTTTCAGCTGAAGTGGAGAGATAGGCTTCCTGGAAGTTTGTATGCTCCTTGATCAATTTTGTTCTGGTTGTTCAGCAGCAATACTGAAGTTTTTCTCTGTCTTTGTTCAGCATATAGTTGTGATGACAGGCTACTTTTAGTGTTTTGACTATTATAGGGTCATTTTTAGTATTTTGATGTCATTTCAAGTAAAAGTTTGTATATAATTGAGTCAGAGATACTTACTGAACTAGAAAACTTTGCATGAGAATGTGATGGTGTGTTTACTTGAAGGACCACTTGCCAAAAATATAAAACATTCTATTTTTTTCTTAGTTTCATGTTGTTGACTTGCTAAAACATCTACTAGAAGCTATTTATGAGATGTATATCAATAAATTATGTTTGGGAAGTAGTGTCTCTTAAGAATGAAATTCTCAGCTTGCATTTCCTTTTTCTGTTTGTCCTTGAATTATTTTGCCACTGGTAGTCTGAGAATAACACTTAGTGTATCTATCTTGAGAGTTTAGAAGTTGCATGTTGAAAGTTGATTAGGTTGCTGTAGGACACTGTACAAATAAAAAATAATTTTAAAGGTTTTTTGCCACCCTGCAGTCATCTGTGGTTGTTCCTCAGCACTAGTCTTCACCAGTTTGTCTTTCTGGATGCTCAGTGTCTCTTCTAGTTAAAGTTTGACAGTAAAATGTTGCTTACGGAATTATGCTTTCAATAACTGTTTTTGTTTTGTGCACACAATTGTAATGGTGGCTTGGTGTTCTCATTTCTTTCTTCGTCATACTGGAAATACAGCATATTAAATACCTGCAGCTACTTTAGTGTTCTAAGCAGTTGTCCCAAATTTTAGCTCTGTGTTCCAGTTTAACTGCCTGAGGTTAGAATTAGCTTTTGTTACAGGCAATCAGTTTTCTGTTGAGTTATTGCTGTCAGACATCAGGAAAGGTTGCTTGCATTGATGTTACCAGTACTTAGGAAGTCTTTCAGTTTCATCTTTTGAAACTCTTGTACCTATTTTAAGCACATGCACGTTAAGTCAACTTACCGTATACCATTAAATGATAGAGATGCCTGTAGTACCTTACGGTGTAGTAGGTTTATTCAGGCTGCTACTAAATCTTCTGGGCAGTTTTTGTTCCAAGTTATTGGAGATGCCCCAAAGAAAGTCTCATGCTATATTTCTGCTCACTTAATTGTTTTGCCTTGGTCTGCATATGAGGTATGGTCTAGGAGGTGTGTAACCTGATGATCAGACCAGTAGGATTTACAAGCTCTTCACAAGCCATACTTAGTTTGTCTGTCACTGACTTGAGACTGTGGGAAAAGCAGACTTACACTCTCCATGCATCAGTCAGCTCATGTGATCATGCCCTTATGTTTCTCCATGATGTTTCTGAAAGACTTAAGTATTTCACTTGGTCATGCTCTTGCTGAGGTACTCCAAAATAGGCACATCTGTCACAATTAGTATTTAATGTGGAGGTTCTCTGGTTTTATAAGGGAGTTGTACAGTGAGTATATTTCATACTGAGATCTGAGGGTTTTAAAGATGCTTTGAAATCTACACCATTTCATTTGCAGGACATTTTCTTCAGAACACACTTAGTAAGCTGTTAGTGCCTTGGGACTCACACAGCTACAAATAAACAAGCATGAAAAGACCGGTTGCTTCAAGCAGTGTTTTGTGGAAGTGACTTATATGTTGAGGAAATACAACTGGTAATATATGTTTTGTTTGCTGTTTTTGTGCCTAAATGAATGCTTTTTTTTTTTTTAGCAGCACAGTGGAATGAAGTTTTCCATGAAAGGAACTCATAACCAAGGCAACAGCTACAGCCCCGTCAGCAATGGAGGCATGAGGCAACCAGTTGGTAATCGAGGACACCACCAGTACAATCGGAATATATGGAGAAGGAAAAAACACAGAGACAGTTTGCCCATTAGTCTGAGCAGATAATGGCAGATGCCAAAATGACCTTCCCTGTTCAGACAAACTGAGTGAGTGCCACTCGACTTGAGGGATGGAGACCAGCGTCCAGCACATCGTTTTATTGGTGTTGCCAAATATCTGCAGCTGACTTCTTTGCATGTTTCTTTGTGTGGTGGTTCAGTCCATCTTCAAGAAGTAGTTGTGCTTATCTGTGAAGCCTTATTAAATGTGGAAGTTTGTTTTCTGCCTTCCCACAATGGTTCATTCAGTGCCGAAGCAGCTCTGACAGTAGAACTGCAAGGACATTTACAAATGCTGTAGCTTTTTTGCTGTGGCTATATCTGTTCCTTTTCTTTTATTTTAGAAGTAAAGGAAACTTCAACCCCTTGGAATTATTTTTTTTTCTTCTTTGCAGCAAATCAAGTTGGGAATTCATAAAGTAAATTTGCTGCTCTCCTTTCTTTTTTTTTCCAAGCTCAGTTTTTTTCTCTGTAAATATTGGAAGTATGATTTGTGCAATAACTTGGAATTTTTAATTTAATTTCATATTATCACATAAGTTATATTTAAGGGGAAGAGGTTTTTTAATTTACAGATCCTTTCCCAGGTTGCATTATCTAAGTTGGGGTCATAGTTTTGGCAGGTTGTCTGAGCAGTGTTATAAACATGACATTTGGTAATATTTGAGGCTTCTTGATTCACAATGAAAGTGCGATTTGGCTTACAGTTTTAAGAATTTACTAAGCTCCAAAGCATTTTGACCCTGTGTTTTTTAGCTCATTGTCTGGCCTCTATCAGTCGTCTTGCTCTGACCAATGAGTTTTAATTTTCTTTAACTAGACAACAAATCCAACATTTGTAGTACCAGAAGTAAAACTTTTGAGAGGAATGGGAAAAAGGTTGGTTCAAGTCCTGATATGAAATTTAAAAGCTGTGAACTACATGCTTTGATGCATTTTAGTAATGTAACCTGTTAATGTTTGGGTTGAAACAACACTATTAAACAGAGGTACCCGGCTTAAGGAATGTGGAGAAAGGAAATATGTTGATTCCATTAAGGAATCTGTATAGTAGTATGCATTAGTTCTGTTAAGAGCAAATATATAAAAAGTACTTCAGCTGCTCTAAGCATTACAAGAAGTATCTTTTAATGTGTTGCAGGAGAGCACAGCCCAGTGTTGTACACAGTATGAGTGGCTGGCACTTAATTTACAGATGCATACAGGTATACTATGCAAGTGTGTATTGCCATGACAAACACTGTCTAACTTTTTGAAAAATGTACATCCTGCCTAACCCTGAGTTTTTAAAGCACCACAGTTGTCCTGGGAGTAGGTCACATCTCATGCCCTCTGACTTCCCTTTTTTTAAGTGAGAGTTCTTAAACTATATAGAAAACTACAGGTAAGTTATGTAAGTCCACTAGCAGAGAAAGCTGAAGAATCCTGTTAACAGGACATCTATACTGTGTACAGATAGAGAAGGTTTTAAAACTGGTATCTGAATATTGAAATGAGGTGTCAAGCATGAAGCTTTTTAATATGCTGTATGCCTTTGAAGCAGAAGTAGTTCATGTTATTACTGAATCTGTCAAACACAAGCAGGTCCTTGAGGGGAGAGAGGGCAACATTCCAAACTAGAGTAGTGCATATCTGTTTGCAGAAAGTTTGTCTTAATGTTCCAGACTCATCACAATAAAAAAAGTTCTAAAAATTGTGAGCTGATTCATAAATAATATCTAAGGGCTGTTACATGAGCCTGTACTGCTTAGTCTTCACACACTAGCAATATTGAGCATAACTACATGAAAGAGCCTTCAGAGGCTTTAATTGGTGTCTTATACTAGTGTCCATTTTAAAGCAAAACTCATTTGAAAAGTGGTATCATGTAACACTTCAGTCATGGTGAACCAAATGAATTGGCCTGGCTATCACTGTGGTTATGTGCTACAGGTTTAAAAAATGTTTAAATTTTTTGTGTGGACAACTATGTGGAAGCTAAAATTGACATATTTTTATGTAAAGTTTTCTATTCTTTGATTTTTAATAAACTTTGGAGACCAGTCACTCTTCTGTACTTTTTTAATGAGAAACTTAATAGATGAAGTGACACTCAACCTTGTCCCATTCTTTGATGTACTCCTTGAACATCTGCTTTAAATTGTTCCTACTGAGCACCTTCGGAATGAGTTTGAAAGGTGGATGGGTGCCCTCAAATGACAAAGTTTTTCTAAAGGGAGTAATGAGCATGGATGTTGCTTTTGTAGTTGTGGATTTCATCACTTGTTAATGAGAAAGCAGAGGAGCTGTAGGTAGCTCCCACAGTATTCTCAAGAGGAGATCAACTAACTAATTCCTTGGCATATCTTATCTTTTCATTAACTTTTTTTTTCCTAGTCCCTCCCTGTAGTTTCTAAATTCCTTTCAAAATCTTCATCTAGGTTTCAGCCTCCTCAAAGATTAGATGTATCTTGTCTTTTGTTGAATTCTTTTAACTCCCTGAGAGGACTCTGCAATGTCAGCAACTGACTTGAGTTCAAAATTTAAATAAATGAGTCTTTGGAAGGGACGAGTATAAATCTCTGAACGCTGAGAAAGGGAACTGAAGTGTTTTTAACAGACAGCAATACAGGGCTAGGGATTGACAATCAGAGCGGTCTGTGGTACTTGGTCAGTCTTAATGAGTATCTGCTGGAGAAAAGCAGAGAAGTGGTGGGAAGGGAAAATAATAACCCCTCAGTAGTAGCTGGGATAGTAACAATTATTTTTTCTGTCAAGTCAGCCAGTGGGATGTGGCTAACAGAGGGATATATAATCTCTGCAGGCGAAAAGATTTAAGTGCAGCAGCATTGGTTTTGTAACTTCTGTTGCCCTAGACTCCACCTTTTCCCTCTTTCTGTCCAGATGATGATTTTGCTTTATTCTTCCCACAGATTCTGCTCAACTATCTATCTGTGTTAGTAGTCTGCATTTAATGCATTAGGATTCTCCCCTGAACCTTTGTTCTCTGATAAAAATCTGAGATATCCCCTGGATCCCAGCCCCTAGTGACTATTTTGTACACTGTTCATAGGCAAAACTATTCATGGACTTCAGCTATAGAAGGAAGAGACTGCAAATTGAATGGAGGGGTGGGACCCAGAGAGTCCATCATAGAAGTAGCTCAGTTGTGATCTATTCCTCTTCACAAGAGATGTCAATGCCAGTGTTGCATTGCACTTTCCCTGCAACTCCATTCCTGTGCACTGGGTCAGGGTAAGAAGACAGAAATGTGACTGCTGGTACCATGTTCCTGGTTCAGCACTGTTTCTTTCCAAGGGAACAGCCTCTTGAGAAATGGGCACAGCAATAGTCAGAGTAGCATTGGTATAGAGCACACCTTCAAGCAATGGGAGCTCTTCATCATTTGTGGATACAAAAAAAAGCATACATTGTGAGCTAACAGGCAACTGATCACTCAGTGTATAGGTGTGGGGAAGTAAATATATCATCTTCTATGCTCTCAAGGGCAAGAGGCTGCCTGCTTGCTGACTGCTGTCAGTATAGTCTGGTTATAAATTTAATAATATGTGTCCTAAACCAAAGTTATGACCTGAATTCTTCAATTGAAAGATGTGACAGAGCCATTGATTAGGTGGCTGCTCTTGTGCACTTACAGTGTTTTGATTAGGGCTTGAAGCATTGTGGAAAGCAGATGTGCCAAAAAAAGAGGATTTTTGAAGTAGCCTTAGAAGAGAAAAGAAACAGCTTGGAGATAATGAAGATGTATGAAGAAAAATACCAGAGGATGCCTCAGAACCTTAACTGATAGTGCCTGTCTAAAGGTCTGGTTGCAGTTCTGAGTGTTGTGCTACTGCAAAAGTTTTGGCTTAGAGCTGCCTATGCCACAGTAGTCTTTTGGTTTCAAATCAGTTAAGGATTCCAAAAGCATTTGCTTTTTTTTCATAATCCTTTTCTATTGACAAATTGTTGCCTGAGTATAAAAAGAAATTCTGAATGGCCCATGTGCAGCACGTACTGATGTGCATGTCTGTGTGTGAGCTCAGGAAAGAAAAAGAGCAGCTATTTTCCCCTTATCCACCAAAATGTGACATTCTTAGGAAGCAGCAAGCTGCTCCCTGCCTCAGTAACTTTAGGAGAGTTGAACAGTAGGTAGATTTATGGATTTGATAAAACGTGGCTTCCAAATAATTACTTTACTGACTCATCTTCAGACCTAAACCCAACGGGATTTAGGAGCTCCTGTTACAGGATTTTCTGTGTGAGAGAATGAAAGCAGTGTTTAAACTGGAAGTCCAGTGCTAAAATTGCCACTTTTTATTAGTGAAAACTTCAGCGCTGATCCTCAGTGCGTGTTCTGTTGAGAAAATCTTTATAAGGAAATTTCTTGCTTCGTGCTCCTCCTTTCCAGAGAAGAAAAGCTGAATCTTCAGATGGGCTACATCCACTCCTTCAGGGTTGCCACTGGATGCATCTGGCTGATTTCAGGAGCCAAAATGGGTAGGTGCAATCTCACCCTTGTTAAGGCTTGCATATCCAGGTTGTAAGAGCCATTTGAGTATCACTTACTGTATAATTGTAGATGAGACCAACAAATAATCTCTGTTCTCGTGGGAAAATTTTTTAACAGACTCAGGAACAAAATACAAGATTATTCTCTCAATCATTCATACGTGTGCATGCAGTCTTCTGTAGATGAGCAGAGCAGCGTTGAGGTTCCCAGCTGCAAGTGCAGGGTTTGTTCAGTCCTCACAAAGGCCCTGGAGGGGGGCCAGGCAGCCCAGCAGATGTGTTTGCCCCTCAGATTAGGGGATAACAGAGCAGGTCTTCGCAACAGTTTCCCGACCTGTTCTGATACACTGGTTGAACAAAATGGTTTGCTGTTTTCTTCCCAATTCTCTGTTGAGAGGGAATTGTCAAGGAATGGAAGGTTATGGGAGATGTACGTGCTGTGTGGGTGTGAGCATTAGGAATTATGAATTGTTAAGCACTGGGATACAAGTGCTCTAGTCTGGTAGCGAGATTTCCATCCTTTGAAACAGTAAAAACCTGGCTGGACAAGGCCCCAGGTAACTCATTCTAGTTTCAGTCAGTCCTGCTGGACCACTTCACCTCTGCAGGGCTTTTCCTCCTTAATTTTTCTATGATACCACAAAAAAGAGAATTTTTTTCTTGAATTTTACTTTATCCCTGCTGGGTTTATGAAGTTTTTTTAATGGGGACATAAAGCAGGTAGGTATTGTTTGGTTTTTTGCTTTGTCCTGCACTTGGTAAAATGTATCTGCATCTTCTAGGACCAATAGATTGAAACAGGTAAGAACCCAGTGATTTCTGAAGTTGATAATCCCTGGAAATGAGTGGATCATAAATTACTGATCAAGAAATATAATGTTTTGTATCTTCTCTGTATTATGATGATTATTATTGTAGCAATTGTTTTCTGAGTTCAGTCAATTTGCATTTGCAGCAGTAACGCAATGAAGATGTGTGGGAGTAGCGGTTTATGTAGGACATCAGCAAAATACTCCAAATTGCCAAGTCCTTCACTTTTTTTCCCCAGTGAGTTGCATAGATACATCATGTAAACTTTTGATAATTAAAATTTGCTTCTTTGCCTCTCTTCTGCAATACAGGAGTAGGTAGATTACTTACGCTCCTGGAGAAGTTGTAAAACAGTACTGCTGGAGCTGAAAACATCATGAAAATGCTTTTTTAGAGGTAGGATTTGGAAGCTGCTATTAGCTTAAGTTTTATCTCAATGACTAAAGGTTGTATGTGTCTAGATCAGAGTTGTTCCTTACAATGCATCATAGAAGTCTGAGACTGAAGATTATTTATCAAGAGTGGATATGTAGAAAAGAAAATTTCCACCAAGAAGAAGGAAGCAGAATCCGAGACCTTAACGATCTTAACTTGAAATATAAAATAATCATTCCAGCACAATGGGACTTGTGACATGCCAAGCTGCAGATCTATTAATAAGGACTTAATGACCCCCTACTACTATTACTACTACTATTAGTAGTAGGATATATGAAACACAGCTCCAGGATCCCTAAGATACTGATAAGGCCAAGACATGCCAAAAGTCCTTATCTGGAAAGCTCCTACCAGTATTTAATTTTTATTTCTGCCACACAACAGAATAGGGCTAATTAGAAACAGAGGCAAATTTTAACACTAATTTGTCAAATGGTTTTAATGCCTAGCCCAGTTTTGCTGCTATTGATAGCTATGTATTTAAATTGATCAGTAAAGCCTGTGGTGTGGTTCAGTGCTGGGTGGTGACTGAGCCCAGGGTATTCTGAACCCTAATAGCATCAATAGATGGCGCTGAGTGCCAATTTTTGGACCAAAGTGGTGCAGTTAGTTGAAGATTAACTTTGGAAACAGATTATTTTATCTGTGTTTGCTAATGATTGTGAAACAAGAACTGCCACGCATGGGCTGAGTGTCCTGATGTGACAAATAAGGGAAACGTGGCCTGTACACAGTGTTGGAGTTTTGTAGTACTGAGTAAACAGGTATGGGATGAAATATAAAACACAGGGCCAGAAAATGAGAATTTATAGCTACTTACGGTGAAAACTGATGGGTTAGAAATTATGAAGAGGACACCTGGGCATATTTGTTAACAGTATGATTAAATTCACCAGCTTGCCTCACAGAGTTGATAAGTGAAACCAAACAAATTAAATGTTTCCATTAGTGATTTCCTTTTATTCCAAGTCCAGAGTTTTACTGGTTAAATTACCTGTGGCTTTCCTCATTTCAGGGAGGAAAAAAGAAATAGACAAAAAAGAAAAGAAGCGTAATTCTCTTTTTTTCTTTATTCAGTCATGGCAGCAGCAACAACAGACACAGGTTTAAAGAATTTTCTGACTGGAGCTGGAGATTCATCAAAGCACAGGCTAGCTTTTATGATGCCATGTGAAAATTCTGTGAAGTACTAGGGATGACAGATACTATCACCCAGCTTTTTGCACCCGTTTGCACTGCTCTTATATTGACAAACTTTTGATCTTTGGCTTTGATGTAGGAGTGACTTACCTTCTGGGGATGCTGAACATGCTAGCTGGCTGTCACTTCACATCTCTGGGTGGCAAGTAGAAGATCTGACTGGATGTAATCTGTCTAGGGAATGTGGTACGACTGAGGCAGTCAGCCTTCCTTTCTCAATTTTGGTGGAGAAACACAAGTGGTTTTATTCTGGGTTTCCTGTTAGGTGCCTTTGTGGTATCTGGAATAAAAAGGAATGCAACATTTCAGATCATTCCAATAACACTGACCACTTTAGTGGATAAAACTGGATGTGAATTTCATGACACAATTTGACCTAGCGTGGCATCCTAGGTTAGTCCCTGATGGCTCTTGCTTCCCATTCCTGTTCATTAGCCTACTGGCGCAGATGGGCCCAAACTCAAAAGTAAAGGAGAGGAGGGGTGGGGGCCATCTGACATTTTGAGGAATGTAATCCTGTAGGCATGAAAACTACTTAAAATCTCATCATGTGACACCTGGCTGTCTACAATGGCCTGAAAATGGCTAATTCTTCATTAGTGAGGAGGGTCTTCCCATGGGGAGGAAGAGATCTTCCCCAGGACTACTGTGTCTAAATAGAATAAATGTTGCTGTCACTTCCATCTACTTGTACAGTCTAGTCTTAGTGACATGCAAGAATTTTCTTCTCCACTGTTTTAGTGTATTTGCTTTCACTTGGAATCTATAGTCCTAATACAGCCTACACTGTCCCAAAGGGTACAATAACTCTGTTAGGCTGACCTGACTTGTTACTTACTCTACAATATTCTTAATACCAGTATTCTCAGATTTATGCAGGATATGGTTGAGAGGTTTTTTTTTCACTCTGTACATTCCCTGCAGTTCTAAATTTGATGCTTAAAAGAAAAATCTGTCATCAATGTGCCTTTAGATTGTAGCATGATCTTACAGCTTTATGAAGCAGAAATTTTGGTGGCTCTTACCTCTAATGGGCTCAGAACAGCCAGATGGGTTGTCCATGTGTGTCTTCATCAAACATTATGGAGATGCTGAGACATCCAAGTGTACAGCTGCATTTTGCAGGACAGTGCTAAGATAGTTATTTAATTGAAGATTTGGAAATGCCTGGGTGGACCCCAATATTCAGGATGCTGCCTGGAGTATCCGAGGCTATAAACAGTCATGGCAGCCAAACTTTGAAGACAGGAAAGGTTTATAAACACTTCTCAAAATGACCCACTTATTCATCTACCTCACAGCCTCCTTCTCCTTTTCCCTGCAGCCTTTATGTTCTGTAGGAACTGAAAACCTGTGCTTTCTGGCTCTGGTGAACTCCTGAGAGGAGAGAGGCCTATGGGGGAGGAGAGGCAGGGAGGCATCTGATTGTGAGGACTGTAATACTCTGAGCATGAATCCTATTTAAATTACCAAGGCAAAATGCACTATTCATTATGCATTTAAATTTCAGAAACCCTTTTGATGCAGGAAGTAGAAAGAGGCTCAGCAGGATCTTTTTAAAGATGTTTTATGAAAAGGATTGTGGTGAACATGAAATAATTTTCCAGCATTGTTTGAGTAGATTGCTGTCGGTCGTTACTTCACAATTGGTTTGGCCTTGTGTCTTTCTAGGTGAGTATTGAATCTGGAGGAAAAAAAAAGCTTTTTTTCCTGTGCATTTTGCAGAGAGTTTGGGTTTTTTTATTATTATTATTTTATGTTTAAGTCCCTGTGGAGTCCTGGAACTGAATGTTGCTCATCTAGCAATAAGACTTTAAATTGACTCAGGCATAGGATTTATTTTTTTTAAATTTATCTTCTTATAGAGTATTACAAGCTTTTGCTGCTGTTAATCAGGAAAATGCGATTTGCTAAATTCAATTTGCTCCAGTGACAGGGAGGGTGCGCTCTTGCATCACTCTTATTTTCCAGTACAAAAGTAACAGCTCGACCGTCTCTGGTTTGGAGGTGGTGCTACCGGGGTGGGAAAACCTTCCCTGAGGCACAGGGTAGCTTTAGAGGTAATTTCGTTTTGTTTCATACGGATAAGACTCGGAACACTTTACTTATAGTCAGTAATGGATGAATGAGCGAGGTAGATTTTTTCTATCCAGCAAAATTCTGCTTGGGAAGCCCACGTTTGCTTTGCGTTGTGCAGCTGTGCCAATAGAAAAATGTTTAATCCTTCCAGATGTTAAATTGTTGTTTCCTTCTTAGGGATCTCTCGGTCCCTTAACTACGCACATCCAGCTCAGGTGCATGAGCTCCTAATCGTTTTTGCATGCAGAAGAGGTTCTTTTTTCCTATACTCTTGGAAATGGAACTGGGACACTGACAGGTTTTCTCCAGCTAGCCTGAAATGGCTGTTTCAGGTTGGTTTTTTTTTCCCCCTCCCTTCAACTTTAAGATGTCAGCTGAAAATAGAATATACTCAGCATGGATATAAAATACACTCTTGAAAATAGCTCCAGGGATCATCCAGTTTGGGGGTTCTTTGGTTTGTGCAAACCAGTACTTGTGTTCAGGTAACAGTCCCTTGTGCTATCCAGCTTTAGTTCAGTGGTCAATTTACCATTAATGGTATTTTCTAAAGGCTAGAGTTGGTAGAGCCAAGTCTGTATTCAGTGACATAATATCAGCAATCACCATGGCAAACAAGTGTGCATGGGAAAGAATAAATAGGAATAAGACTTCTAACACAAAGCAAAGACGTGCAACTCAGAACTTTATTCAGTTCTTCTGTGCAGTTCAGGCTGAATGCAGGGAGTCTGCGTTACCATCAGTTTAAGACTGAAATTCGTGCTTTTAAAGAAGAATTGGAATTGCAAGTGAAACAGGTTGCATCAGTAGGCATTATATTTAAATAGTTTCTTATGTTTGAACATAACAACTGTGTTTGTTCACGAGGTTGTCCTTTCTTGCAGATTAGGATTAGAGTTATTTCAATCAAGGTTTGGTGTTGGTTTTATGTTTGGGTTCCTCACCCCAGATGCTTCCACCCCACTTCTCCCTGGAAGTTACTAGAAGTAAGTTAGAGGTAAGAGTACTGATATCTGTTTGCCTCCATTTAGACTCACATCCAGAGTGAGAATCTTTCATTTTCTTGTGTTTATGTTAACACACTGAGGAATGGCAGAGGGGTTTGCAGAACTTGGCTTTCACTGTCAGAAGTAAGCATTTGTTTTGCTATAGCAGGACTTGATCTCTCCTAGAGTCTGTTTTTCTCTCCAGCTACTTCATATGCTGTATGATGAGTAGTCCTTTAGAAAAAAATCAAGGTTTGTCAGTCCTGTGTATCAAACCTTCTGTGTTTTACCAAACTTTTGTATGCTGAATGTTCATAAAATATTTTAGATTTCTGGTTTGGTTACTGTAATACTTAATTTGAATTCAGCAAACATTTAAAAAAAAGCTTTCAGCAGTGCAGCCTAGAGCAGATGTCTTTTTTTTTCCCCCACATAATTTTGCATAGTTCTCAGTCATTGCATGCATGCTTCAATTCACATGAATTTAAGAATCTAAGCCATCTATTCAAATATGGTCAGATTTGAAGAGGCCAAAAGTAATCCCTGTTTAGTTTCTATGTAAACTGTATAGTTTCCACATAAGACTACATAGGATACACAGACAGGACTTTTCACCTATGGCAAAAGATAAATGAAGATGGATTTGACAAAGGTCTAAATTATCAGGTGAGGGAATAGTTGCCAGTCTCTTCTGACAACAGTTGAGCATCATCAAATCATGTAGCTGCAGGTTGAAAGAGAGCAATGGGAACAACATTTGTAACTCCTGGTTTAGTTGCAGAATTTCTTCCGGAAAGATTCTTGTATGTGAAATCTTGTTTGAAGATCAGTTGGACTAATCCCAAGAAAACAAACCCATTCAGGGCTATTAAATGTGAGATAACGCCTCTGGATGCAGCAACCAGAGCTGCAAAGGAGTTGGTTTGGAAAAGGAGCTGTGTGGTGCAGATGGAAGCATCTCTTCGGAGGCAGGCAACAGTTTCCAGAGCTTTGGCTGGCTTCAAGTTGAGGTAAACTGTCTCCAGATAAACTGAAAGTAGTTTGTATGGAGAAGGAAAGGGACAGAAGAGAAAAGGAGTTTCTACAATGAAAAGGATACAGGAAAAAGCATAATAAGATTAAAATAAAGAAAATAGAGTTAGAAGAGTCCAGTGATGCTGACTTCTTAAACTGTACGGGAGAGTAGAGAGCAGTAAAGGGCTTGGAAGAGAAAAATTAAGAATGAGCTAATTGCATAGAGGTGCTAGAGAGGAGAAGTGAAGGGCAGGGAGATAAGTGGAACTTGTGGCAGGTGAGAAAAAAGTGGAAGAATAAAAAGAGAGAAAATTGGCATCTGTTTATGGGGCTAAATGCTTTGTTTGTCCACTGTGCCCCAGTTGCCCACCTAGCACAAAATGCAGTGTGGTTCTACAGCCTCCAGCTGCTGTTTTCTCTGCCATCCATCTCTTCTCTGGTTTGTCTCTGTTGCCACCACTCTGCTGGGTGGCTGAGACTTTTTTTAGCTATACTTCTGGTCACCTGTGGGATTCATGCCAGCAGTCTGGGGTGACTATTATTAAGGCTAATGCACTTACATATATGAAAACAAGCTCTCTCTAGTGTGTAGAAGCCTGTTTTGTAGGAGTCTGTACCTTATTATTTCAACGTACCACTGATTATTTTAATTGTACCAAATTTTGGAGTGTTGTCTAACCAGATCTGCCCTCTGGCTTAGGCTCTTGTCTATTTTGATTTGGTACAGGTTTGGGCAGCCTGAGAGCTGCTGTAACCTCTGTGGTAATCCCTTGGTCGTGCTTTTAAAGAGTTTTTGATTTTAAGATGAAATATGTCCCCTCTTTCTATGTATTTAGTCAATACTACACAATGTTTACCAGAGGAATGCAGCAATACTCTTAATCCTTGTGCTTAGCAATGTCTAACACTAAACCAGTTCCCTTCCAATGCTTTCACATGCAGGGAATGACTCCATTTTTACTCCGTAAGTACTCTGTCTATAGATGGACTTTGGGGGATGAAATCTAGATGACTTGTTACTTCATTATAAAAACATTTAGTATACCCCTGAATGGAAAGAAGAACTATATCAGGTAGACTATTTAATGCATCAGGATAATTCTTTTCTCCTTAGCTGCAGTATTTATTTTTTGTGGGAATCCTTCCTATGTTGGTGCATGTCAGAATGCCACTGTTGAATTAACTGATTTATAGCAGCTAAGAAAGGGCTCTCAAAAATTTGAATGCAGGATATCTTTGTAAAATGTCTTGAGAAGTGTAAAATACTGAAATAATTAGTAAGTCCTTATAAAAATCTGAAAGGGTGATAATAGGATTTAAATGTGAGCATCTTGTCAGTGGTTGATAAATGGAGTGTGTGTGGAAGCTGAATTCTGCTTTCCCTTCCCAAGAAGGCTGCTGTGATCTGGTGTGGCTGCTCACACTCCTGTGAATTTCAGTAACACGATCATCTTCCTGATACTCACCCCTTTTGAGCCTGTCTGAAGTTGGCCAACAGAATCAAATCTTCTACTAGAAGATATGTAGATGGGACAACCAGAAAGTGGAATTGCACAACCTTAGTTTTCTTAGGAAACTACCCTAAAAATATGGCCTTTTAGATCTATTAATGGGTCTTGCATCCCACTGAACTGCAGTTTTTCTTGTGTGACAGATACCAAGATTTGGAAGCAGAGAACAATTTGATTAAATTTGTCTCCTTTGTTGCTGCAGGTACATTCTGTGTATTCTTAGAATATAAATCCTACTGCTAATTAAGTTGTTCTCTATTTGATATGATGTTCTTAAAAAAATATAACTCACCTCAGGGAGTCACAGAAAGTAAAATGTCCATATACAGGATTGTAATTTACCAAGAATAACTACTGTGTATCTTTTCACTGGAAACAATTGGAGCTATTTTCATTTTCTTATAAATTCTTTTCAGTTTGCAGAAGTTACTTTTATTCTCAAAAGCTGGAAAACAATCATAATTCTGACAAAGTCACATACTGATAATTTGAGTTGAACAATGGAGAATAAAATTGTTCAAGCTGATCTCTGCTCAATGCCCCATTTTAGCTGTAGAGAGGTGAACAGTGATTAAATATAACATTTATGCAGAAGCAACATGCTCAAAGGGTGACGGCAAATATAAATCTTACATAATGAGTTTGAATTAATTGTGTATCTGAAGTAAACAAAACCCGACAGAAGCCAGTTGTTTCATGAGCAGCAAAACTAAATTAAGACAGTCTGTCTGTATTGTTTCTGTTTCCATTCTAAAGACCAGGTTGGAGAATACCTTGGGGAGTGTTTTGCTGATCCTGTGTTGATCAGAGGTTGTATAAGATGAACTTCAGAGGCTGAAGTTCCTCACAGTTTGTATTATTCTATGACCTTATTTTTCTACCCAATTTGGTTGACTTTGTGAGATAGCTGCATGGAATGTATAGGGAATTGCATAAACAGGAGAGTGGTTTTCCTCTGAAAAAGACCCCTTCATTTTGCTTATGATAAAAATAGGTATACATTTTGTTTTTCTTCTTCACATTGAGATCATAATATTTGGAGGGGAAGCCCTTCCTTCACCACATCCTACACCCTTAGCAAGTCAAGGGAAGTGAGGAAAACTTTCCTGTTAAAACAGGACTGTGGAGGGTGAACTGAAGAAAGCTGTTTTTTATGCTTTGGTATTTCAGTTTCTCTGCCAAGGAATTTCAATGGGTGTGAGCATCTCTGTTCCCACCTACTTAACAGTTCAAATATATGTTTATATAATTTGTCTTTAAACCAATAGCTATTTAACCATAGTAGGAATAAGAAACTAAAGTTTAATCCTCTTATAATAATTCATTCTCTTAGTAGGAGTGTTTACTGCTTTCTACACTGACATCTTACAGAGCCTTTTCACTTCTACAGCCACACAAGTACATCCCAAATCATGAAACGAAGGAGTCATCCTAGCAAATTAGGAATATTCCCAATATTTCTTGTCTTTTTGCTTCATATAAATATGGAGAAAGCCTCAGAGGCTGACAGTGGCTTTTTT
This sequence comes from Drymodes brunneopygia, assembly GCA_013400955.1. Classification (NCBI taxonomy): domain Eukaryota; kingdom Metazoa; phylum Chordata; class Aves; order Passeriformes; family Petroicidae; genus Drymodes; species Drymodes brunneopygia. Next base: position 274,578 of record VZTZ01014534.1, read on the forward strand.
CTTTGAGGTTATCTTTTTGTATATGAACCAGCTACACCTGTCTTAAGCATTCCTGAAGTGTGGTGACTGATACTCTTTTTTATATCCTGTTGTGGTTATTCTGGACACAAAGCAGTTGATGGGCCCTCTTTAAAAAAACCTCAAGACTTTGTGAAGATTGCTTGTTGCATCTGTGGTATGATTGAAATTCTTCTTTTGTGTCATTCACTGGTATAATTATTTTCCCTTCAGCCATGATATGAAGTCAAGAGTTTAAACAGGTTCAGAACTGTCTCTCTAGTATTGATAGCAACCTGGACAACAACATTAGATAAGACTGAGAGGAAAACAGCCAAACAAGAAAAGAGATTTGTTTGGACACTATGGGGGCATCAGAGGAGTTTCAGGGAAAAACAGCTGGGGGACACAATCAGCCAGCTACATTTTCAGGGTTTAGGCTAAACAAAAGGTTTTCTTGTTACAAATGAAAAATTAGTGCTTTAAGTTTGACTTCATTGAGAAAGTATGTTGAAAGACCAGCTTTAACTGTTCATGGTATATTTAAATAGTCAGAGTATTTACAGAAGATACTTTCAAAGAAGTTGAAACTACACTTTCTGAAAGGAACAATAATTGAAAAACAAGAAGCTAATTTAATGTTATCAGTACCATTCAGGATTTAATTTAAAGGCTAATAGGAGAGAAAAGAAGGCTATTTTAATGATTTCAAGTACTATTAGCATGGAGGTTTTATTTTTTCCCCAATTTGCCTATTAGTTTTTAGGTTACTGTGTTTGATAAACGGTTACTACTCATACCTTTAATCCAGAATTTAATCATAGTAGACATGTATTTTCCTTGAAAAGGCACAGTTTTCACTAATCCCAGAAAGAGATGTCATATGTGACAGCAACTTGATGCCACAGGGCACTGTGTTTTCCAGCACATGCTGGAGCAAGATGAGACCCTGGCAACATCAGAGGACTGTGCTCAGGTGGAGCTCCAGAGGAGGCTGCCACTCTCCAGGTCTGCAGCTGCAGGAACCGGCCAGGCCTGGTTCACGTGACAGCACCAGGGAGAAGCAATGCATGGTAATGGTAGGAGACCTCCCCCTGCAGGAAAGAGAAGCCACCACTTGCAACCTGCCTTGCTCTCTGGGGAGGTTTGCTGCTTGCTGAGGGCTTGAATTCAGGATGCCACACAAAGACCCAAGCTATTCCCACCCAGCTGCTTTTCCCTGTGGGCATCAGTAATACTGCTGGGGGAACCTTAAGTGTCAAGGGTGACTGCACACCCCCAGTGTTCAGCATCACGTACATGGAGACCCAGCTGGTTTTCTCTTCAATCCAGCTCGTGATAGGGAAAGGCTTGAGGAATGTTTGGATGGATCCCACATTTCCTCTTGATGTACTTCTTGAGAAGTTCCTGTCAAGCTGTTTCTCTAGCCTGTCAACGTCCCTTTGGATGACAACCTGGACCCTCTGGCATATCAGCCACCTCTCCCAGCCTTGAGTCATCTGCAAGATTTTTGAGGAAGCACTCTGCCTTGCCATCCAGATCATTAATTTTTCCATCTCCTGACATGATGCTCACCCATTCCCTGCTCCTCTGGATCCTGCTGTCCACGGTTTTATCGTGGTGATAACGCTGGGTGCTATGATGAGTTGTCAGCACCTGGTGTCCTTTGCCAGGAGGAATATGATGTTCACCTTGGTAATTTTGTCTTCCTTCCTCTAGGAACTACTTGGGATCATTTCTGTTTGCTCTCTAACACACTCCTACAGCTTTGTTCTTTCTCAATTTGTCTCCAGCCCAATGTTACATCAACATTTGCTCCATCTTGTGTCTTATGTATTGCTGTTAATAAATATATTATTGTTCAACTGTCTTCTGAGGCCTTTATTTCTCTGTAGTTCATCATTATGTTCGAGGCATAAATATCACAATCTTCTTAGAGTAACTTACTACTAGGCTAGCTATATGAAGCTGTGGTTGTACACAATACAAATATAAAATAAAGTAAAACAAATTAGCCACGGACACATGGTAACCAAGTAAACTAATTTAGAACAACCAAGTAAAGCGAACTTATAGGCAGATCAGGAAAACTGAGCCAGAACACATCTGAGAAACTTAAGGTCTGTTGCCTTTTAAACTTATTTCAAAGCTTGTGGCCTGTCAGTGGCCATGGCAAAACTGTGTAACAAGTTACACGGTCAAACTATTTATAATTTTATTCCAGATTTTGTAGCTTTGTGCCAGTAAATTGAGATTTGGTTCAGTGTCTTCAGATCTGTTGTTCCTCCCACATGAATTATGCATAAGAAACAAGAGTTCCTAAGTATAGTAACTTGCTGGCTTCTAACCACCACATTTGGATGCTGCACTACTTCTGTCATAATGAACTAGCCTGTTTGGTTTAATGGCCATGATGTCAGGCTCCAGGAAAAGCCTATTATATAGCATTAGATCTTTAAGATGCAAATTATGTCAGAGTCATTTGTTCTCATGCATAGCAGTTCTTGAGTTGTAGCAGTACTTTCTGTACTTGGACTGTATAAACACCCTGAAGTGCTTTCCATTCAGCCTCTTCTTTACTATAGGCTGGAGAGCATCTCTCCTCTATATATCAAGAGAAGCCTCTTGCATTGCTACTTTTGAGGTCAAGGTTTCATAGTGCCCTTAGTGTCAGAATTAAAATTGTATTTTCTCTTTTGTGTCTTTTTGCCCTTGTTACACACCGAGTTAAGAGGAGTGCAGGTGAGCTACTTAGTGTTTGCATTTTCAGATTATCTGTACATTTTAGTCACTGTATATTTACTCTTTGTCTTGTCTAGGGGAAAAATCATTCCCATGGATATTCTCCAATAGGCTTTGAGTGTTTCAATATCTTGTCAGTCAATTAACATTCATTAAAGACATAGCCTTTGGGAGAGTCTGCTGGGAAGGGTCTGGTACTGTCTGCTGCATGTAGTTGTGGACCTGAATAGAAATCTGTCACTTAAGAGCAAGGATGAGGCTGGATAGGAATAGAAAATTATCTCTAGAGGTTGCTTAAAATGCAGCTTTAATATGAATTTAGATGCAGATGTCTATAAATAGAATAAAACATTAAATATAAAGGTAGTTAAACATGTTTTAAAATGCAAATGGCAGACTCCATTTTCTGAGAGTTTTCTTTAGCTTGGCTCCTTCATTTCCCGCTTCACAAAGTCCATTCTCATGAGTTTAAATTATTTCATTTTCAACTTGAAAGTAATTTACAGACAGGGAAACATCCATGAAATATGCTTATGGTCGTACCCAAAATGAGATTGCCCCTGTTCAATGGAACTTGTGAGCAGCCCCTGGGCGGCCATATCAGTCCTGATGTATTGCAAGCATGAACTTACTGAGACTTATTTTTAAACTGTTTGAGATTTTTGATCATGCTCTTATAAGAATCTGTTTTCAGAACATGATTGCATCAATAGTGTAGATATCCTGCTCTTATTACAGATTGGCTTTTATTCACAGCTCATTAAGAGTGATTTTTTCTCGTGCGAGATGGTTAATTTCCTTCCCTGATGTTAACTGAAATATCTGCCATTGTATGTACAGGTATAAAGGCTAGAATAACTTTTTGCCTTTTAGAGGAGGGCTGCTTGGAACCCAATAGCAAATACTTGTTGCAGAATGGCTCTGAGAGCAAGGCCATGATTCCTTAGAGGCTTTGTACGAGCAAAGCAAAGTGTAGGCCTCCCATGTACGTGACTTAAGTTGAAGGACACACTGTCCTTGAGCTCTGGGAAAGTACCGAGAAGCTGAGTTGTAGATAACACAATGAAGAAGGTCCTTGAAAACAAGAATGGAATGTGGAAAACAAGAACGGAATGTAGGAGGGAAATGCAAATGAAACATTATAGAACTAACCAATAGTGTGATGACTAGTAGGCATAATTAACACTGAAGAGATATAAGCCGTGTGTAACACAAATAAAGGGGAAGCTTGCTTATCACTCATATTGGGTCGTTGTGTCTTGCTTCCCCTCACTTACGGCAAATGCTTTCTCACAGTTTCTCTTTAAACAACCCCCATGCTTTTCATCTCTCAGGCAGGCCTTCTCCACATGCCTTTTGAGATTTGTCTTTCTAGAGTATAGATCATCGGTCCTGGATCCACAATTGAGAGCAATTTTCCATCTACTGGGAAGATTTTAAGGTTTTATTCTTGGTTGTTTTGAGGTTTTATAAGTGCTGTGTTACACCTGCCATTTATGTGCACATACCTGAGCAATGTGTCCCAGTATTGTGCATAGAAAGAAAAGATTCAGAAAAGAAGCTGGCTCTCTGCTTATGAAACCAGAGCAGCTGTGCCTGTTCTGTGATAGGCACTGGCCATGTTCAAAGCAAAGCTTTGCACTGATCATCTTCAAAGCTAGGCTTTGCCTACTGCTCTTTCACAGTGTTGGTGCTGACAACAAAGTTCTTGCAAAATCATCTCCTATCTTTCATAAAAGCGAGAGGAAGTGAAATGAAAAGTCTTACATAAAGCATTTTCCCAGCAAAAGCTCTCCTGTCTTGCAACAGTATGTTGCAAGAGAGACTCTGCATCTGAGAGGATTCTTTATGATAATGATATTTCCTTGTTCATATATTCTGAGTTCTATTTTAAATCTTGCTTGAAAAGTTTCTGTACCGTTTGTCAGTTTTATGCATTTACTTGTGCCAATATACATTGCCATACTCTAGGATAGCAGATCTGAAATGCAGTTTGCAAAATGCTAGTTAGGGGAAAATTTGCCTCTAAATTCTTATGTAGGAGAAAATAATCATCTGACTTGAACTGCACTGTTAAATCAGTTTCTTTCAAGTCATTGCTTTTTTCCAACAAATACGATTTTATTATTAAATATGTGAGGTTCTGGGTAACATCCCTGCCCAAATGTGTCTTTTCTGGGTGTTTTATAATATCCATCGCAGTGGTACCTGTGGCTGCCCTGAATTAAAAAATCCGTGACCTTTGGAAGCACATGGATTTCAAAGGGTAACGACAGAAATTAATCTCTTTGGTCATATCTGAAGAGCAGCTGTCTGGTTGTAGATTTTCTTTCTGCATTGTCACCTGCAAAATTCATATGATATTTGGATTCTTGGCAGTGCCTGTAAGGGGTGAAAGTTAGGTATGAAAGAGTATGGGAGTTCCAGACAGATAATTTCTAAAACTTTAAAAAATTAATAGTTTAAAATAAATATGTAAATGCTTAATAGTAATTTCTTATTAATCAATAACTACTGATTCAATTAATAAGAAACAATTTAATATTATTCAATACTAGAATATTAAAATTAATTCTTATAATGCGCATTGTGTTTATCGACATACTGTTATAATTTTATATACATGTATGCATAAGTACATAATTGCATGCATAGTTACTGTCATATCACATTGTAGTGATCCTTTGTTGGAGACTGGCTTTTGTCAAAATGGATCTATCCCCAATGAACCTGCCCCTATGAATAACTGGCCTTGTTCATGTAGGGTGGCACTTAGAGAGACCCCTGCCTCAGTGAGTGCCCTGCGGGTTTTGCATGCGATTTTTTCACTGGCCTGAAGTGCTTGTTGTGCTCAGCATTGCTGTGCCTCACTTTGAGCAGCCAGCAGCTCATTATTGTGTTTGTTGCTGATATCAGCTGCTGCTGGTGTTCCAGAAGTGCTGCGTTTGTTCCTGTGCTCGAGTAGGCTTCTCCCTACATGGCACAAGCCTTGTCAGCAGGATCATGTGTCCCGGGGCACCTGGTCCAGCAGGGCTTCCAGTGCTTGGGAAAATAAGCAGGACAGATCAGTGTCTTTGGACAAGGTCCCTTGCCAGAGCTTTGGAGGACACCAGGTAGCTGTGGCATAGGACAGCAGGTCCATTCACCAGTCCATGACTGGTACAGAGGAAACAGAGAATGTGTGATTGGGTCTGGCTAAGGAGAGGTCACCAAGCTGCCTGCAAGTGCTGCTCACCAGGAAAGGAGATGCACGATGGGTTAAGGACATGGCAGATAGCGCATAGTCACTCATAGCAGTAAGGTTTAGAGCAGGCTGTGAAGAGTTGAAGGACATTTCCAAACCACTCAGTCACGTAATAAGCTTACTGAGATGTAATTCAACAGAGGCAAGAGCAAAGCAATGGGCTCTGGGGGAAGATAGACATTGTGCCAATTGTAAACTGGGGGGCTCAGAGCTGATCTGCACAACTCAAGGGCAAGATGGTGGGGTTGTGCTAAATGACTCCATGAAGACATTGGCTCAGAGAAAAACAATTATGCTATTTTGCCATTGTATAATTCTATTCACTTACCATGCAACTTGACAGCCTAGCAAAGACAGGGGGGTATAATAGGGGGCTGCAAATCTGTTCACTGCTCTATGATACAAAACCTAGAGGCTTAAACTTTCAAAGCTAGCAGAAAACCAGGTCAAGAGCAACAAAAGCCTGTTGAAAGTGTGTTGGAAAGGACCATTCCTACCATTCTCTCCCCTGCCTGGGCAGGGCAGACCATTGGGTTGGACCTTTTATTCCCTGAAAGCGTGGCCAGGCACTGGAACAGGCTGCCCAGGAGAGTGGTGGAATCACCATCACTGAAAGCATTTAAAGGATGAGCAGATGTGGCACTTGGGGATGTGTTTTCAAGGTGGACTTGGCAATGCTTGGTTAATGCTTGGATGTGATGATGTTAGAGGTCTTTTCCATCCATAATTATCTGTGTTTCTATGATTTGAAAGAAAGCTTTCTCTTCCCATGTCTCTGCTATGTCCTGCTTAACCCACCCCTGGTGTCACACTCTCAGTGACACGCTGTGGGTAACAAACACCATGCAAAAATGCAAACTCCAATAGCAGAGAGGCTGCAGCAATGGTTTGTGTGTGCATCAGTGGTTTTGGCAATCTGTTTCTGGAATAAGCTATTACCAACTGTTTGTCTATTTAGAAAGGATCAGTTTGACAAATGGTGGTTATAAAATGAAGGCTCTTAAATTGCTGACCTTAGGAAGCCTGACGAGGAGGTAGCTTTCAAAACTATGAAGACTGAAGACATCTTAAAATAGACACAAATCATATTTGCCATCATGAAGGTTATCCATCAAAAAACAAAATAGAAATCAACTTTTTTTCCTTCTGAAATTCAATGCATATGGAGAATTTGCCATTATATTTAGGAAAATAAGAAAGGAAATTACCACATCATGAATGTTTATCTATGGATTTTATGTCAAATGGCTGCAAATCTGGTAAAAATACCTCTACTGAATGGGAACCGGACCCCAGACTAAGTTTGAAGTTTTATATGAATGTAAAGTAGACATGAACTTGTGCATTTGTCACAGATCAGGAGAAACCACAATTGAGGAGTTTGAATTCAGAGTATGTTCCCATTTACTATTCAATTTGCTGTTTTGTGTATCACCCAAATAATTTACCACAGCTGATGTGATTTTATTAAACCATGACTTTATCAAGTTGGTGTGGTCCAACTGTTCAACTCACAAAGAGAAAATGCTCAGAAGTTGATTTTGCCCATCTTTCTTTATTATTTATCCACAAGGGACAAATTATTCCTTAGGTCTAATGAAAGAGCTGTGGTTCATTTTGAGGACAATGTTTAACAGTGTCTACTCTGACACTCTGTATATTTCCTGAGGGATTCCAAATGTATGCTATTAGTTATGAAGATGACATAAATGGAAGAGATTATATATAATAAACTGGCAGTAAAGTAAGATTTTAATGGACAACTGAGAAATTGTACATTTAAATTCAAATGGAGATGAAAAACTGTATAGTAATAAACATTTAAAATGGCCGGGAAATAAAAGACTGCACTATTCAATCTAAAAACAAAATGTTCCTTTTAAAGGATCACAACCAGCTTTTGGTTTTGCTCTGCAGTGAGAAAAGATGGGAGAAACACAAAAAAGAACTGCTGATTTACTTCAGTCACTTTGCAGTGTACATGCCAGGCACCTGTGTATCCAGAAATAATTGTCCAACTTCCATGACTGCAGGTGTCATGAGTCAGGACAAGCTTAAGATTAATAGTAACCAGAGCTAAGCTTGTCTAATTTCATGCTGTGTTTTTTTTCCCTGTATACATTCTGACAAAAAGCTTTGTACAATTTGAGAATATACTGAACCAGCATCCTGTAAAACCTCGAGACTTGGCCATTTATCCAGGGATTTACTAGTTACGCATCCTGAAGGATATCTTTTCCTACAAACCAGAACTCAGTAATGAGGCATTTTTGAGTGCTTCATCATGTCCTACTGCTGAATTCCAGATTTATTGCACACAAGAAAAGTCCAGTGTTGCCAAAATCAAAGTGACAGATTTTTAACATTGCAGTCACTTCCTATGAAGTTTTTTGCCCCCAAGAAACAGCTACAGTGACCACATCCTTCTCCTCATGGGAAGAGGGGAAAGAAAACCTGAAAATCAACTCTAATGAGCTAAGAAGGGGTAAATATCTGGTGATCTTTCCAGTTGGTACAAGCAGCAAGAAAAGCTGAGTTCAATTATTGAGGACTTATTCTCCTTAAAAATAAATAGCAAGAAAAACTGCAAACCAGAGGAATTGAATTCCATCTTGACAATCCCATCATGACCAACATCTCTCGTACAGTTTCACAGGTGCTGTGCAGAATCAATGTTTGAATCAGGATTGAATCTGCTGTGGGTTACAGTGGATAGCCATTAAAAATAGATTCACTGGTACTGACTGGGGAGAAGACAAAGGGGACTGATATTTACCCTACCCACAAAGGAGGGAGAAATCTCTTTTAACTGGGGGGCATAAGGGAGCCATTTTGGTTCCCAAAATCCAGCCAAGCGCTTGTGAATTTGAAGATATAGGACTTTGAATCTCAAGTCTCTGGTCACCTAAGTACCATTCAGAGCTTGGTATGGAAAAAAAAAATCATCATAAGGTACAGGAAAGTTTAAAACAGATGAAAATTTTACTATGTGTTTTGTAATTTGATGCATAGATCTTGTATGAATGTCTTGGTTTTTAAGCTTTACACTGCAGTTCCTTGTTCCTCCTCTGGATGTCTGAGTGGTATCACCTGGAAACCTTTCCTCATCGTTTGTAAAAATAGTGCAGCAGGTCTAAGGCTTAAGGATCTCAGGCAGGACCATAGAATTTGGGTAGGTGGAGACTGGTATTAGAGGGCAGAGGTAATATAGGTGGAAGAAGAAATAAAAGGGATCAAACAGAACAAATGATCCCTTGGTATGTCCAAGTTCAGGTGGCTCTTTGCATCCAGTTTCTGTAGTGAAAGTCTAGATAGCTTTACATGTAGCCTTACTGCTTGTGGCCTTTGATGATAGAGGATCTAGAGGATCTCTGCATGGCTGGGTTGACTGGAAGCAGCCTTTGGGGCAAGGATTAACTTTGTAGGTCCAGATTCTCAGGTGCCTTTGCTTCTGTGTCACCACCTTTTCATGGAAAGAGATGAGGAAGAGAGTTTATTTGATCAACACGTCAGCTAGAGTGTGCTAGAAAAGGAGAGAAGTCACCAAATGTATTGGTCACAGAGATTGTATTCTAAAGGCAATCATATGTTGTGACGATTTGGGTCATAGGCAGGTAGGAAAGCTGAAGAACCAAATAAGCTGTAAAAAATATTTTGTGCAAGTGTCACCCATGGCTTGTGAATTTTTCAAAGCATACATCTATAGAAAAAAGAAATTAGGATAATAAAGATGAAAAATGTGAACAGACATGAAATACCTAAAGGAAGTACTCACAGTATATTGCCAGTGAAGAACTAGTAGAGAAATCATTCAATGGAGTTCAATGTTCTGGTTTTGAAAAAGTAAACATTTTTTGGCTAAAATTGGGATTGCTTGACAAAACAGAATTCATTGAAAACATAGATTATAATAATTAGGGCAAGTACTTATTTCTTTGCTGATTTTTGTATACTTCACTCTGCAAAAGTTTCCATAAAAAAAAAGAAAACATACTTGGATTTTTAAACTATACTGAATAACGAATTGCCTTTACATCATGCAGTCAATTTTGATAGACCATTTGTATTATTCACACATTGGTATATTGCTCCTGCACTTGTTAGTACCTCTTGAATGGATATTCCCTATCTATTTCATTTAATTTGTCAGTAGTAATAAATCACAGTGGGTTTGTTTGTGTGTCCCTGAAGTAAGACAAATAACTTTGCCTTGCTGCACTTCGCCCCAGGCTTCCTTGTGGGTGATATGTATGCCTGGAAATTCAAGTCAAGAAGCAATACTTGTTTTTTCACTCTCCAGTTGCTGGCTGTACAGCCCTGGAGAATGGAAAATTAATATTTCAATTTTCAAATATTTGGGACTGAGCTGCAAAAAAATCACCTCCAACTTCCAATCTGGAACCTCACTGAAGAGATTTCACAAATGAGTAGATAAGACCTCTTCTAAAAAGAAACAGCCTTGAAGTATGAGGGAAGTAGAGCCACTCACTAACAGCTCTCAGCATCTAAAGAGCCACGGTCAAAATTCATTGAATTTAAACAATCTAATTTTGTGGTAACCCTGTTATCATCCAAGCCATCTGTCTGTATTTAGGGCAGAACTGAGTAGTTTTGAAGATGATTTTAAATAGCTCACTTGCTAAAATATGCATGTGTAAGAGACCTCAACATAGCCAAAAATTTGTGTAGAATAGTTTTGTCTGAAAATGTTACCTAAACCTGAAGAGGAAATAGTGCTCTCCTTGCCACAGAAAGATCTGGTATTTTGGATGTTCAAGACCCTGAGAGCACCAGGAGGCTGTAATGGCCCCTGCCAGCCTCACCCAGGGACTCCACTCGCCTCTTTGACCTGGGCGCCCTCATTTAAGCTGAAACTTTGGTCCTCAGTTGTTGCCTGAGCTATGTTATGGACACAATGGTCTCCAGATCCTCCTCGAAACAGACCTTGGAAATATGCATCAGGTAACATGATTTCCACTCCTGCCTGTGGCCCTGCCAGTTCTAAGTGGACTCCCAAACCTGACTGATGGCTTTCCTTTTCCTGGGGCTGCTGATAGAGCCCGTTGCCAGCATCCTGCCCTGTCCCCTGTGTGCAGGTCCTGTGCCACTGTGCCCTGTTGGTAAGGACACTGCTGGGCTGTGGTCACTCTCACTTTCTGGTTTGTTGTCTCTCTCTGAGCAGTCCCACTCATGCTGCTCCCTGGTACTGCTTTGGGATAACCAAAGTACAAATCATTCTTTGCCTGTTTCAGAGATGGACCTTCATAAAGCCCTTTTGTTTTCCAGGATAAGCTCCTGTCTCACAGACTCATGGCATGATGTCAAGAGGAGGATGGTACATGATTCTCTGGGATGCAGTGTTTTGAGCACTTTCTCTAAAAGACATTTAATTGTGCTGACTCTAATGTGGTCACAGACGTAAACAGCAGTCAATCCTTCTGTACCTCATTAAGTGTTTATTAAATTGTCAAATCATATGGAACTACCTTCTCTGTCCCTCACTGGAGGCAACCTACTACATTTAAATGCAGTTTGGAACAGGGCAGGGCACTGCTCCTTACACACACTGGATCCATGAGATTTCAGAGACCTGCTCACTGGCTTCTTCACACAGCCAGTACCAGCAGGGCACTCTGAGACATGCCACCTTTTGGTTAGCACCTTTGGCAAAGCAAGCACTTGGAACTGGGTGCTCTGTCACTGATAGCAACTGCTCTGGCTCTGGAGGATAAAGAAGAGGTACAGCACTCCATCCTCACTGTCTCTCTGCATGCTACCTCAAACCTGACACTCCTTTGAGATGATTTGCTTTAAGATTGTTTCTTTGTGGCTCTGTAGGGGATAAATGGAGTATGAGGTACCCATACAGAGATGACGATGCTACAGGTTTGCCAAGAAGGTTCTCTTATGGTTTGAAACCTCTTTTAAAGAATAAGAAAGATAAAAGCAGGGTTGATGGTCATTTTCCGGGATAGAGAAGTATCAGCAGTGGCATCCCAGGGACTCTTACTAGACCAAGATCTGAGATTTATCCACCATCTTCATCACTTTCATTAGAAATGGCAGTGCACAGTGAAAGTTTGCAAGTGATGCATTTTGGTATTCAAAGACTGTTTAAATTGCAAGGAACTCCAAGGCAACTTCATAAAATACAGTAAGTGAATATCCATGCCATTTTGACTGGGAGATGTGAAGAGAAAAGGACTCATGGACAGACCTTTCTAGGTAGTGTGGAATTCCATGAACAGTATCAGTCTGTGGTTGTCCCTGGCAACATTGAATCTGCAGAGGATGAATCTTGGTGCCACGTGGGCCAATCCCTACAATGGCACAGGACAGTACCCAGTGAGCTTGGGATGAACAGCAGTGAGTGCTTTTGGGATGTAAAGTCCTCCCCCTTCAAGATACCACCACTGGTGGCTATTTTGGGACAATTTACGAGCAGCCCAAACACTTAGTTCAGTCTCTGAATTTCTGAAGAGTTTAGTATTATTCAAAACCTCAGAGATTTCACTGAGGATTTCTTTCTCTAAATTGGTTATAAACATATTGAATAGAAGAAGTCCCTCTACTGATTCCTGCCTGGAATATAAATATAATTTTGGGAGGACTGACACTCAGACTGTGACTATACTAGTGAATTAAAAAGTGACTAAAAATATACCCAGACACAGTTTGGGCCAGGAAATGTGCCTAACTGCCAGGATTAATGACATCATGCCATCTTGGCACAAATCCCTCTGCTTCAGTTATCCAGCTCTTTCCCATTAGGTCTTGTGCTCCCATGTAGATCTGCATGTCATGAAAAAAACCCCTTTGTGCTGTGTTGTGAAAATCCTGTTTTTAAGTCTTTGGCAAGAGACACAGATTAGAGCTATGTGGGATCCTGAAGGAGTGAAAATCCTTGTTTTGAGGACCCTGTGTGGGAAGATGGACCAGGAATGTGTGTATATGGGGGGAGGAAGGTGTGTGTAGCATCAAATGAATCTTCCCAAGTGTATGTGAAGTGGCAGCATGAAGTGTAGAGATTATCAGTGATTTTCCACCTGCTATTGCATCCCCAGGCTCATTGGGTTACAGGCCAGAAGGGAGCTCCAGTGAGTATTTAATGGGGTTCCTACATTTGCTTTTGGGGTAGAACATGGAGCCTTTCTAGCATCAGATGCTTGGTCACAGTGGACAACACATGCAGAAACTTGGCACATGATTTTGTGGGTGGTGGAGAGCTACCATCTCCTCAAATGACAGTCTCCCATGGCAACCATAGCAGTCATAGCAGCTGCTGCTGGGGATTATGGATAAACCAAAACCAGCTACCTCACAGACTGGAGCACTGCCTCCTGAGAAATGGTAATGCAGCATCTGTAAGATGTTCAGATGCTTGTCTTCCTAACCAGACTGACATAGCTGTCCATGCCCAGGGACTCCAGCCAGTTCCTTTACTGCTGGAGCACACAGGACACTGCCAAACCATCAAAACTGGTGTTCTGTGTCTTGGCCACACAGCAAAGTTTTATCTCTGCACTCCTGGAAGGAACTTTTGTGGCTAATCTGCAGAGGTACTTCCACACAGTGGAGGAACTACCATGGCAAATACCCTCCCTCTCCCTCTTCTCATACCCAGAGACGACCCAATTTGCAGATTTGGCACAGTCCCAAGGCAGCCTTGGGCAGCATCCTCAGCTGGTTTTGCCTGCTCTTTCCTCACACAGATCCTTCAAATCCCTGCTGCCCTCCAGTACCCTTGCTCTGCTTCTCAGCCAGCCGTCTCTGGGCTCCACAGTATCTCCTCTCACATGCTGTGTGAGGAGGTTTGTGTCAGAAGTGTGGAATGGACACCTGCAGTTCCTCATGCAGGGTAGGGCAAAATAGGGAGGTGCAACACCTTTACCAGATCCTTGATTTGATCTGCTCCTATAGATGAAGCAGAGAAGCACCCTCCTCATGCTGACCCTCTCTAAGCACAGGTTGTCTGGCTCCTTTCCAGCTGTTGTTCCACTCAAGATGTTGTTAGAGACAAACAAAAGCTCACCTTTATTTGTTACTAATTAAAAATCTAATGAAAATACCATGAACTGGTTATTATCAATCCAGTTACAATATTACTTGCAATCACAATAATGCTTACACTTGAATACAGGAAAGCTTCATTAAAAATAGTACCCCTAAAAGGGGAGACCTGGATAGAAGGAAAACTTTTTCACCATGGGGACAAAAAATCAGTGGAACAGCTAGGCCAGAAAGGCTCTGCTGCTTCCATCCTTGGAGGTTTGTGAAGTCATGTAGATCAGACAAAATCCTTGGCAATGCTGCCTGGTCTTATGGCTGTCCCACTTTGTGCTGGAGGTTAGACTGCATGAACCTCTGTCTCCTCCTCCTTCTCCTCTATCCTGGATTATCCTCTGATGATGAGACAGATGGCACTCACAGGAAGCTGCTGGGTGATACCCAGCTGGAGCCTGGGTGCTGTGCTGCAGGGCAGGCTGCCCTGATGCTGGGGGAATGGGTCAACAGGAACCTCATCAATTGCACAGGTAAAGGCTGGTCCCCACCCCAGGAGCAGCATTATCCCATGGAACAAGGGAGTTTGGGCTCCCACAGGCTGGGCAGCAGCTTTGCAAAACTGGTGACCCAATCACAACATCAGTCAGTGGTGGGCAGCTGTGACAAAGATCAGCAGTCTGTGGTCTCTGGAAGAGGGGAGCAGCTCCTCTGGAGAGGAGCTGGTAGGCTGAAGAAAATCATTCTTCCCCTCTGTCTGGTATCTAATCATTAGATACCAGAAGAAGGACCAGGCTCACTTGGAGGCTTTAGAGCAAAAAGAAATTTATAGGCAGAAGAAGCAGCTACAGGGTGCAAAGGATGGCTTTCGAAATATTGCCCAGGAATGCAGGGATGGTGTAGAAAAGTCAAAGCACAGCTGCAGTTGAAACTAGTGAAGGGCATGAAGGGTACCATGAACTTCTAATCCTACTTTAGTAGGACAAAACATGGCCCAGTTGCTTAGTGGGTCAGTAGTTTTAATAAAGTAGACACAGACTGAGGTACTTCGAGCCTCACTCTTCACCAAAAATGTCTGCCAGTCCTCTAAGCTTAGTGAAAGTGTTCAAGGAGGAGAGGACCTTCCAGCAGTAGGTCAGGACTGAGCCAGGGATTTTATGTGAGAACTCAGCTGCCACAAATCCAAGGGGCCTTAATGGGCTCTGTCTGAGGATATCAAGACAACAGGCCAATGTCTTTGCATGAACATGCTCCACAGTTTTGAAGGCTCAAGAGACCAGGGGAGATTCCTGACATAACTGAAGGAAGTTGCACCCAACTTCAAAAAGATCTGAAAAGTCAACACAGAGAAACAGAACCTCACATTGGTTCTGTAAAAGTCATGGAGTGAGTCACCTTGGAACTTCTTCAAACATGCAGAAGATCACTGGAAGCAGTGAGACTGGAATTAGTTACCAAGGGTAAGTTATACTTTACCCACAGCTTGCCTGTTATGATTGAATGACTGGATGTGTGGAATCTGGGGAGGGAAGGGAGAGAATCAGCGAATGCCATCTCTCACAACTTCAGGAAAGCTCTCAACACTCTCTCCCACAGCCTTGAGAGGTAAAGAACAGGTTGGAAGTTTGAGCCCAGAGGGTAGTGGTTAATGGATTCCTACATCCCACCACATTTCTCCTTTGGATCTAATTTTTCTTATGATCCTGTCACTCTGGTGGTTACTTAAGGACCCATCAGATACACTCCATGTTCACTGCTCACATAAAATGAGGGACAGAATAAAGGAGGGAGTACAGCTCTTGGTTGGTATGGAATATATGTGTCAGTGGGAATTAGGAGTTCAGAAATTCAGGGCTAGGAGACAGTAAGAACAGTTAAAAGAATACAGATTTGGTCAGGCACTGTTTCAATGCTTATAAAGTGGTTGTGGTAAGGTGAATACCTCAAATCATTGAGCATGGAGTCTATAATTGGTTCTGTCCTGAAGTTGTCAGCATGTACAATTTTTTATCCTGCCCCCTAATAAATCTAAGCACTATGAATGTGGAGACATTTTTTTAAAGGGTCACTAATCTGCATATTGATAGGGCATTTTTTTAATCCACTTTGTATTTGACTTCTACTGTTGTAAAAACATTCAGGATACTTTATGAAGTCTATCTTCAGTTCCAAGGTTACTAACAAGTAAAAGGAGTACTAGTATCAGTTTTGCTGCTAGTCTCACAGCAGTGACAGATCTGACAGCTCCAGAACTCTCTGGGTGGTACAGAAATTCTATAGGACTGGTGGGGTGGCCCATGAATTGGAAAGGCACACGAAGTAGTACCCCCTTGTTGAAATATCTGCTATGTGTTTATGTATGTCATCACCTTGTGTCATGGGAAAAATGATGGTAGGCTGTCCCCACGTCTAATATCCCCATCCCTATTTCCTCTTTCTACAAAGTGATCATTAGGGCTAAGGTGTCAAGAAGGATTTTGGGCCAAGACATTTTTGTGAGGCTTGTAATTCATTGTTCAAAAATGTCTAAGATTGTCAATATTATAGCTAGCTCTACCTGCCAAGTGCCTGTAAGGATAAGATGGGCACAAGATTAAGGTGTCCTAACCCATGTGCATGGAAGTCCCCAGCCCCAGCACCCATTTCCTAGAATCTTTAGATATTTTTAATTCATGACACTAAACAACCATTCCCAAGCACTGTGGTCCTAGACCTGTGAGCATCACTGCTCCTCCTACACTTTTTTAAACACTGTTCAAAACCAAAGGTACACAATCCATTTCTCAACATGAATAGCATTATGTGTGTCAGGGAATAGTGATGAAAGGCTTCTTTCTCAGGGAGGATGAGCTGAACAAGACAATGGAGCCAGCAGGGCTGGTGCCTCACTGTCCGGACCACAGCCCTGCACTACCTGAGCAAGATGAGCAAGGCAGCCCCAGAGGTGGAAACCACGCTGAACTGAGCCCAGATCATAAGGTAAGTCAGGTCCAGGGGTCAAGACAAATGAGTCAGGTCCAGGTGGAGACAGGAAGCCAATCTGCAGGCCAAGGTCAGGTTTGGTGAGGATAATCAGGTTCAGATACAGCCCAGTGATTGTTGTCTGATGAGAAAAAGCAGTTCTTGGAACAGTCCATAGCAATGAAGGAGAGAATTTTTGACATGCAAGAACTGACTTGTCTCCTACAAGAAGTGAAAATTTTCAGAGGATACAGGAGAGAGACAATGGTGACGGTCCTCTCCCATGCTATGAGAGAGATGGTGATGAGGATGTGTGAGTAGACTGCTGGATGGAAAGCAATGCTGACTTCTGCATCTGCAGGTTCCTGATTGCATTTCTCATGCTTAAGACTGTAGTGCCCATAGGCAAAAGTATAAAGGGACATTTCAAAATAAAATTTGAGTAGAAAGGTGTTCAGTGAGGTTACAGTGACCTTTCTCATTTCAAATGGCTCATGTACATTTTTACCAAAAACCCTGTAAAAAATGTACTTTGTCTCACACAATCCTTGAGCACTGTATTGGCTCTTTTTGCCCCTAACATGAATGATAGCTTATCAGTTAATAGGTTCCCATATTCCCAGTGTTTTCCAAATTACTATAACAAATGCATTTAATGCAAATTATGGGAGCTTCTACACTTGCCTCTAAGGCTATTTTTATAGGGCATCAGCCATCTCACTGTGGCTGGCCAGCATGAAATAGCACCTCATTTTGATTTTAATGGAAGTCCCCTGCAAGCACAATGTTCCAACATCCATAAACTGCATTTGCACCACAAACTGTTTCATGGCAGAGATGCTAAAAATACTGGGGCACCCTCCTGCACTTTCTGCCTGCTGTCTCCAAACAACCTCACCTCCAAACAACAACCACCATATGTAGATACTGAAGGAAACAGAGCTGGGTTTTGGTCGGTAATTTGACTTAACATTTCTTTGTATTTCTTTCGTGGTTTGTGTGCAGTTTTGGGTGACTGCAGCAGGCCTAATCAGAGGACTATTATCCATCAAGAAAGTGGTGATCCACAGAACAATAGACCTGAGCAGGCACAAGCCTGTGTTCTCAGCAACAGGCATAGACAAGGTTAGCAAGACAGTTCCAAGGTCAAGCCAGGAATGACAAACAGCACTCCAGAAATAAGGCTAGGGACAAACACACTTAATACATAGCTAAGGAAGGGGCTGAGGCCCCAGAACTGAGTTTAAAGGGAGCCCCTGGGCTATGGACATGAGTAGAGGCTGTGGATATGCTTGGAGTTATTAGGGACCACTAGTGCCTTCACAAATTAGTCCCTGACAAATTCTTGGCATGTCGCACAGCTAGTAAGGAGGAGATGTGCAATCTTCAGAAAGGGCTGAGTTGCCACTGCTGCTGATCCCTGGGAGTTCTACTGGGCAGAGGGACCTGTGCCTTTTCTCTGTATGGTGGAGCAGACTCTGGTGAGAAGATACATTATTTAGACTTTACTAATCATCATCACTTCATCAACAGAACAATACTGTTTTGGACATCCCAACGTTGTTTCTGAGAGTTCTAATATCCTGACGGCATTTTGGGCTGGTCAAAGCAAACATTATTGCTACCAGTGGGGAAAGAACCAGATGAGTTATTGTAGTCTAGGAATGGTATTCTCCGATTTAGTACTCCCACTGAAAGCACCCCAAATCATTTGCTATTCCCTCACTCCCTCCCTCCATCCTCTCCCCTGTGGAGGACTGAAAAGGAGAATTTGAGGCTGAACAGGTGAAGATCATGGGTTGAGATAAGAAAATTTACTGGAAAGAGCTGTGAGATAAGACCATGAACAGTAACAGCCACAGTATTAATGACAGAGGGCATAAGAAAGGTGAATGATTCACAAAAAAACAATATCTGAGCATTCCCTCTGCCACCCTGCACTGACCCAGAGGAGATCCCTTCCCCCCAGCCAGGAAATGATGCGAGGTAGTACAGAATAACCTCTGGGCCCCTGCCATGACCCCTCCTGGCTGCTGCAAAAATCAACCCTGCCCAGGCTGGAACCAAGACAATGCTACGACTGCCTCTTTTCTCTGACTTACTGTGTTCACTTTTGGTTTTGTTCATGAGGATGTGCATGGCAACGTGTCAAAACAGGTGTGACCCTAGAACACAGCACTAACTTCTTTGTAACTTGCTTTGCCCCTGCATACTTAGGCTTAGAGCTTTATGACATCTTAGGTACCCTCTCATGGCACCAATTTTATCATGACACAGACTCCGAAGATTTTAATGAATTGCTTAGGGGACCAAACACCCCCAACTTGGTGACTGATTAGGTGACCTGATGAGTGAGCTGCTGCTAGACAAGCACTTTACTGTAGAGTTTGCAGCATCAGCACTCAAATCCAATGGCTATCTATGCTGTGTATGATAGTTAAAGGCATTGCTCCAAATGAAACAAAGAGAAAATGCTAGTTTTGAGTTGCTGAGGGACCCCATCTTGGAGTATGGCACAAATACAGACAGGCATGCACCCCAAAAGATCATGTGAGTGAACAGTGCTGTGTTGTCAGGAACAATAACTGTGTTATAGGAGCAAAGCACCTCCAGAAGATGCAGACATGCTACATGACAAGAAGGTAATAATAAAAATATTGACAGCTTCCCCAACTGTTTTGGATCACTTGTCATTTGTCACTGTTAGGAACATCTTTTTACTGCTATTCCGACAATGCACAGCAGCTGTGGAAGAAATTGCTTTGTAAAATGTCCTGGAGAATGCCAACTGTTTGGTTTTTGCTCTGCCTGACAGCCTCATGTTTAGTTAAAGTTGCTGGCAACTGTTGTATCAGAACAGCAAATCTGAAAAGAAAAACAGAAAAAGAAGAAAAACAAAAAAAAAGAAAAGAAAAAGAAAAAATAAAAGAAAAAGAAAACCCCAGAACTGCTCTGCAAATATTTTTGTAATAAAATTTGTGGATGATTTAGCTGAAGATCTTAGTGACTCTCAGTATGGGGAGAGTCTGAGAGAGTTGGGATTGCTCAACCAGGAGAGGATTAGGTTTAAGAATACTAAATGTGTGTAAACACCTGATGGGAGAATGTATAGAAGATGGGGCCAGACTCTTGGTGTTATACCATGAATGAACAAGACACAACAGTCACATATAGAAATAAGAGGCTTTCAGTGTAAGAACTGATTTTTTTTTCTGTCAGTGCATCTATTTATTTACATACTGAAAAAGGCTGCTGGGATTAGATGCTAAAGAGGAAGGACCTAGGCCAACATCCTGTGTTTCTGTCAGGGCAGGCTTAGAAGTATGATGTCCCACCATCTAATGAGTGACCTGTACCTTCTGGAGCAGTGATCTGTTAGTGCACTCAGGGATGTGCCATCTTGGATGCATGCCTAAGGATTCTCTGCCATAGGGGTTTGTTGAAAAAATATAATAGTGAGAGCTCTTTGTTGTCCATCTTCACATTTAGTCAAACGGCTTGTGTCTCCTCTGGTTTGTCTATCACATTGCCAAATATTGCTGTCCACAATCACATTAACAGTGATTGACAAAGCCCTGGCAAAACATATTTTTTCTCTCATTTTTTCTCTTTTATTCAAGGAATAGGGACCAACACAATACTGGTCTGAAGATAGGCTGAAAGGAAACAGGTTATAGACAGGAGTGAACTTTTCCCTGTTAGCTGAGAATGTATGTGGTCTTTCCTATGGCTGCCAATCCTCTGGATGAGCTGCAGGTATTCTCTCACACCACAGCCATTTCTAAAGTCAAGCTGCAGTGGTTTCACTAGGGCTTGTTCATCATCCAGATGCAGAACCACAACATTTATATCTTACTCTTTGAGGCTGAAAGGGCTCTAAGCATAATTACTGCCAAAAGCCTTGTTATCTGTCACCATGATAACAAGAAGCTCGAGCAGCTGTCTCCGAAACAAATTTTCCTGGTTGCTGACATGGCTGCCTGCCTGTTTTGTTGAATCCTTTCATGTCCACCTGGTCAACCAGGTATTTAGTGGTGGCTTTGTGTAAAGACTCAGCATGTCCCAAACTCAACCTGTGTGCCCCTCATGCTCTCTTCACACACAGCAGGCCATGGATAATGACTGGCTTGCAGGCTCCTGTTGCCAAGGAACACATCAAACAAATGCTGTCTTTGAGCCTAATTTTCACATGTGTCCAGATCTCTGTAATCTTCCCTGGTCCTGGCTAAAGAGAAGCCCAGGAGTGCAGACTGCCATGGTGGGAAGCAGAGTCACCTCCACAGTCTTCTCAATGCTTCAAAGAAATCCAGCTTTGATTTGCTGTACTACTGTTCTTGAGGAGTCTTGAAAGTAACTCATCCCTTTTAAATTATCTGTCTCATTTACTAGTCATAGAACAGATTTTTTTCCCCCCTAGGCTTTCAATTTCTTTTGCACCGTTTGGCCGGGGTTGTTCTTTTTCTTCTTCACAGCCAGACTGCTGTCTGGTGCCTCCTGTCCTCATCTTTTTAAAGGACAGACACAGGCTGCCCTGTGGCAGAAGGCATGACAAGTCTCTCTTTCTTTTAAAGTTTTCCTGTGAATGTAAATCAGCCATAAGCCCTCCCTGATTTTCTGCTGCTTCCAACTTTCCCAGCACAGGCTTGGAAATTCATCCAAACATATTTTCTGCAGTATCTTGAGTGAGACTTTCAACATGTGACTTTGTAGCTCCCAAAGCCTATCAAAATGTCTGGCCTTTCTCCAGCTGAAGTATATGGAATTCCACATGGTATATGGAATATATCTCCTTCATATACAGAATACATGGCAGGCTGCAGAGCACACCACGTGTGCATGTGACATACATAGCAGGAGTGCTTGGAATACCAGGTACACCATGGCAGTATAGTTCATTTACAAGGCTGGATCCCTGTAACAATTTGCTTCTGTTGTGTTGGTGTGTTTTATTAAAATGCCAGAGACTTCCAGGGGTGCAGATTCTACTTTACAATCAGCTTCCTAAAACAAAGTGTGTTTGTTGTGTTCAGTCTTTATTCTAACCCCGACTGTGACAACACACAGCAGCAGCAGGCTGGCAGACAGGGCAGCTGTGGTTGTAGGTGTTTATATAGCCTGATAAGGTATTTTGTAGCAAAAAGTGTTGTGCACTACTTGGTTTAGAGAGCTCAGTTAAAGTGCTTTATGATGGAGGCTTTTACTTCACTAATAGTAACAAGTCTTAAAGGTTATACAGCTTTAAAAGCCTTTTTTTGAAGACCAACTTAAAGCATCTTTTCCCAGTCTGTAGCTTCTGAGGTGATGTGCCCGCGGTAGAAATGGTTCTAAATTGTTGACCCCGGCTATTATGCAGTGGCCTGCACAATGTACCTGTCAACTTGAAGATGCACTTAATACCGGCCTTGTGTTTGGAAAACTGTTGCAACATCCACCAGGGCAGTCATTGCACCTCCACCTCTGCCACAATTATCTTGTTTATTTTAAAGTTCTTACTTGCTGCCTTGTTGAAGTTTTAAGCTTCTTGGTTTGCAAGCCACATGGTGCTTTAGCTACCCCAGTCAGGTGATTTATACGCCCAGAGATTCCCATTTTACCCGGACCATAGTGTCTTCTAACAAGAGTTATGGCATAGACGTGTCTTTCAACACAACTTGACTACACATGTTAAGAAATGAAACACTGGGCAATCTCATATGCAGAGGAATTTTATTAACTGGGTATGAGGAGTAATTGCTGGGGCTCAGACTTCTTCAGCTCCAGCACTAATGAAGTCTTTCCTGTGTTTTCGTCATCATCTTTTCCTGTTATGGATTTACATCACAGTTTACAATGGGCATGACTGGAAGACACCAGTGTCTTCCCATTACCTGAAGCTGAATTACAAAGAAGCATCTGCAGTAAGATGCACTTTTTCTTCTCTCCCTTTGTTGATTGGGGTGAGTATTTCTCCTTCTGTATCTAACAAGCTACCTTCAAAGGGGTCAGTGGAGTCTGTATACAGCATTTTGGTAGCTACACTGATTCACAGGAAAGTTAGTTGTTCATTTTGGGGGAAGGAAAAAGTGAAATGTTCCCAACTTAGAAACCACAGCAGAGAATGTGGTCCCTAAATGATGTGCTCAGAAGGGAAGTCAAACACATGACTGGAAATCCAACACCTTGTTTGTTTTCAGATTTCAATGCAGACAAACAACCTGAAGGCTTCACAACTGGTGTTGCAGATGAGTGCATACTATGCTGCAGTGAAATTTTCTGTTGTTCTCTTTTGATGCTGTGTTTTCTGATAAGACGTGATCATGCTTATGTTATCCCATTTGTTCTCCCAAGCTAGTATCCTAATGACTTGGATAATGAAATATGTAAATTCTGTATTTGGCTCAGCAAATGTTTTAAAGAAGGAAAGCACAAAGAAATGGAGCCAAGCAAAAGTTTGAATTGTGTGTTTTGATGTATTAATTTCAATATCAATTTCATGCTAATTTTTAATCTGGATATTTTTCTTTTAAAAGTGATCATTTAACAGACTAGTAGTGAATGACTGTGTTTTTAATTTAGATCCCTAACAGATATCCAGATGATGTATATTTTTATCAAGACCATTTTTAAAGAGAATTTTAAAACTTTGCAATCAGTAAGGTGAAAGAATTTCTATCACTTGGTACTAAACTAATGTCACACTACTGTGACATTGAGAAAGAGCTTTTTAGCCAAGCAAAGAGTTTCATTCCTTTTTCTAAGATTTTTCATCTCACATAGTCTCATTTGTTATAGAAAGATGAAAACAGCCTTTTAAATCTGATTTTTCAAATGAAAACTGAGATTCCTATTTTTTTCACCCCCCGGCTGCCATATTAACCTCGGTTAGTGTCAAGAATGAGAGAACATTGCTCCAGTTCTGTATCTGCTTTTTAGTGACCACACCTCAGTCTCGTACGCAGGCAAAAGGCTCAATATATATATATATGAGGTGTTACCTTCACTTTCTTGCCTTGAATGGCTTTTCTAAGCCTGTAGTGGAGGATTGAAAATGTGTATTGATTCCCAGCAACATACTTTGTCCATTCTGGGAATAATGACAAAGGTCCAGTCTGAGAGTTTGTAATTTCATGATCATCCATGAGCATTCAATTGACATGGATTTCACAATGCAGTCACATTAGTAGAAGAACTACAGTGACAATGTTGTAATTTTTTTGAAATTCATTTAAAATTGACATTCATTTTATTATGCCCAGCCCGTACTGCTGCACGGGCGAGGTAACTGACATCTTTAGAAAGCTTTTTTGTTTGATCATGTCATTCATTAGGTGAAGATGAGGGTTTACTAGAAGATGATATCCACCTAATAATGAGAAGATCCCTGTGAACAGACCTAATAATGAAATAAGACATTCTTGAAGTATGCTCAAGAACAGAGACCTCAACATGGAGTCAAGTAAGGAAGTGCTGCAAGTGGAGGAGGTGGCACGAGAGAAGGTTACAAGGACAACTTTTCACTTTACTATTCAAAATGAAGGACATCCAAAGGCATATTTCAAATGTGTGGATATTGGTGCTCAGAATTCAAACCACAAGCAAGAAACACTGAAGGTGCATGCACTGAGTCAAGGAGCTTCTTCAACATCAAAGCAGTGAATACCCATGTAGCTGATAAGACTTTTTCATTTATGTACAAATTGAGCTTCCTCAAGAGGAAACTGCAGATATACAGACATTCTGCCTGTCTTATAAGTGTTACTGCTGCAATAATTTTCTCCATAACTATTTTGTTGGATGAGTCTAGCTACCACATAGGGAAGAAGGGATGAGATCTCTCTTTTTCAACCTGATACATTGCCATCAGAAGACTCAAACTGAAGACACCTTATATCTCTTGAGAATTTACACGAGTTCTGCATGCATAAAATCAAATGAAAGTTAATACCCCCACACCATTTCTCTCCTGATTTCCAGTTAATTTTCTTTTCCCATATTTCCCTCTCAAATTTGCATTTGCTTTAGCAAATCTCTGAAATGAAAGGGAGAAAGAGCTGTTATCACTATTTAGTAGACTTCACTGAGTTCTCTCCCCTTCACTTGATTACATGGTGTTCTAAACATAAATTTCTCTTCACCCATGCATATATTTTCCTCTGGGAAGTCAGAAATTTATGCAGAAGTCTGTGCTTTCTAAAAGAGCAGCCTTGTATCAATGAAAAGAAAAACTCTGTTAACAAATGCACTGTGGTGGGCTGACCCTGACTGGCTGCCATGTGTTCACCAAAGCCACTCTGTCATTTCCCCTCCTCAGCTGGGCAGGGGAGAAAAAATGCTTGTGGGTCAAGATAGGGATGGGGAGAGATCACTCACCAGATACCATCAAGGGCAAAACTGACTTGACGAAATTGGTTGATTTTATCATCAATCAAAGCACAGTAGGATAATGAGAAATAAAACCAAACCTGAAAACCTTCTCCCCACTCCTCCCTTCTTCTTGGGCTCAACTTCATTCCCAATTTTCTCTCAGTTCTTCCTCCACAGTGGTGCAGAGGAACAAAAAATGGGGGCGGCAATCAGTTCATCCCACAGTGTCTCTGCTGCACCTTCTTCCTCATGGGGAAGACTCCTCACACTCTTCCCTGGCTCTAGCATTTGGCTCTTTTCATGGGAGACAGTTCCCCATGAACTTTTCTAGCATGAGTTCTTCCCATGGGCTGCAGTTCCTCCTGAACTGCTCCAGAGCTGGGCCCTTCCATGCCTGGAGCACCTTCTTCCCTTCCTTGCCCTCCTTTCTCACTGACCTTGGTGTCTGCAGAGGTGTTTCTCTCACATATTCTCACTCCTCTCTTCCCTGACTGTATTTCCTCTTGTAAATCAACTTTTTTACTCTTAAACACCTTATCCCAGAGGTGCCAGCACCATCACTGCTGAGCTCACCCTTGGCCAGCAGTGGGTCCCTCCTGGAACCATCTGACATTGGCTCTGTTAGACATGGGGCAAGCTCCTGGCACAAGAACAACACACGCACATATTTATCTTCAGAGCTAAAGACAATTGTTCCTTATTTTTAATGACCTGGGAAAATTCTAGTAAAATAAGTCTTGAAACAAAATTTTAATGGAAGAAATCTGAATGACTAAAATAGAATGCAATTTTTTTTCTTTCCACTGAATCTGCTCCTCTTCTAAAGCTTATATATCCAGAATGAAATAAAACTCTGGTGTACTTGAACGTCAGCTAATGAATTTTTAACAGGGGATTAAGCTTTTTAAAACTAAAGAATGTGAGCCAGTAGAGTACATTTAATCATTGACCAGCTCAATAATCTTCAAAAGTCAGTCTTGCTTGATTAAGATTTTTAGGATGTGGTTGTTTACGTGGTGTATGGTGGTGTTCTATGCAGGGTTTCATGTCTCTGTGCACTAACAAAATGTTGACATGTTACTTGCACATTTCACCTCCTATTCACAACAAAAAAAAGCTCCATGCTTTCTCCTAGCCTAGATGAGACTTTAGTGTGGCAGAAAAAAGACTGATTAAGGTCCACCTTGGGTGAAGTGGAAATGCTTTTGACTTTGAAATATCAGTAGAATCAAAGCAAGCAGGGATTATTCCACACAAACATTGTCTCAAATGTATTTTTATGCTTTAAACTGCATTAGTAGCTACAGCACAAAAGGCACCCATGGGTCCCTTAGTCCCATCTGTGAGTGACACACAGAATACTCAATGCATGCAGAGTTTTCTAATATTAAAATTACTAGGTGTGGGTCAAAGTTATTTTGAATGAAATGTGAATGTACTTTAGATCAGGATTTTGGATTCAGGTATGCAGATAAAGTGAACAAGCATTTCAAGTCCATGAAGAATATAAATTGTCTGACTGCAGTTTTTATGTGCTTCTTTCCATTGCTAGCTTCCTCTTTCTTCAACAAAATCCATCCAAAAAAGTGGCTCTATGTGTGATTTTCTAGTTTAATACTGTCTCTTGAAACTGTAAACCCCAAAGTTTTTGCACAACATCACTGCTAATATGCAACACTTCCCAGATTTTTTGTCCCAACATTTCTACTAGGAATAAATTGCATGGATACCCTTTAACAGTTAAATTTTAATCCCAGCCTTGCAGCTGATGGACCTGGGGAGATGGAGATGCAGCAGCCTCACTTCTTGATAGCTAATTTGGTTCTTCATTCAAAATCTGTAGACTTTGTTTCTAGATTAAATCTTGGATCTCTTGCCTTAATTAATTTATCTAAGACAGGCAGGTGAACAACATATTTGCCTGAGGGGAAGAAACCATGGTTTAGTACATCTAAATTTCCATGTAAATAGAACAAGCTTAGCATCTGAGCCAGTCAATGGCTGAGCATATTTCTTTTCCTGGCTGTACTAAGAACATGCTGGTATGAATGATAGTTTTAAGACCTAAAGTTGCCTAGTTCAACTATTTAACAGTAAAAAATTTCATTAGATTTTGATGTGAATTTTCTAGCTAAATTCTTCAGGTGTTTCTGCCTTCTTCATTAATATTACCATAAATGAATCTATTTGCTGTGGTATTTTGGTAATTTAGTGACTAAACTGATTTCATCTTTTTCCTCTAAGGCAATCTATTTACTACATTTTTTTTTACCTTCTCCTCATTCTTAGATTAGGAAATCAGCACATGGAGGTCTGAAAGGCAGCTGTTTATGGTACCTTCTATCCCCACAGATCTGCATGGAGTATCTGCTGCCTTGTGGTGATGAAGACTGCTCCAAGGATGCAGTTGCACCTGTTTGATCCCACTAGAGACATAAAGACCCTACAGCAAGAAGAACTGATGGTTCATCAAGCATGGGCAATATTTTAGAGGGTTCATGAGAAAATAATCTTTTCAAGAGAATGAGTCCCTTCCTAAAAGGATATGAAGGAGCTTTGTGTCAGAAACTACATCAGCAATTGTCCCCATGTTAGTAAAACAGTCTACTCACTTTAGGAAACGTGTTGGGAGTTTCTTCTCCATTCCTCTCAAAAAAGGAGAGTTCATCTCGGTTATATTTTTCTAGCTGCTGTAATCCCAGCAGCAGTGGTTTTTGTTTGTACAAGTTCATGTGTGCAGCTGTGTATTGATGGTGTTCTGCTGATCTGTATTCTATGAGATGTGTTTATGACAACAGTGCTTTTTCTTAAACAAATATATCATTATTTCTGAAATATTCAGCTGTTCTCTGGCTATATTTGGCGTTCGTCTGTTTGTGAAGTTATTTGTGAACTAAATTAATTCTATTTTATGTTTAGAAATGTTAATTTAAGTGTTCTGTTAATAGAACGATTATTTTTAGGGTGAAACCTTTAACATATTCCCTTCATTGTCCTTTAGTCTTTTTCCTAAAGTTGTTATCAGCCAAAGGAACATATTGGTACAGCTACAAGGCAGCCTATGCACAATTCAAAAATAGATAAGTTCAAGTGAGCAAACCAGTGTGAGTTCATGAAATAGAGATGTTGTTTTACTTACTGTACTAATGGTTGTTCTCTTGACTATCATTCCATTCATTGGTCTGAAAACAGATACAAACCTGTGCACCTGGTTTCAAACCTGCCCCTACACTGGTAATGAGCAGCACTCCATCTATCCAGCCACAACCTACTCACACTGATCTGACCAGTGAAAGCAGAAGCTCTCACAGCCAAAGGTCTCTCTAAGTGCCCTGTTTGCTCCAGCACTCTCCCACCAAATGAGGCTGTTTGCTCCCTGAGAGTTGACTCCTTCTGAAGGGCCATCTCTATCATCCATCTCCATATGGTTGTAATTGACAGAAGGGCAATAAAAATCATAACCTTATTTTAGTGGATACAGTGAGCCAACACTGGGCATTTTAGTTATTAGTTGAACACAATGCATGTGTACAAAATGCTTTACATATCTTCATGGGTTATGCTGCATCTTAAAATGTGTGGAGTGTTGCCATGGACATTTTTCCTCCAGTGAGATGCTAACTGATTAAAAAGAGAAGTTTGAGAATAGTTTTTTTTTAAATTACAAGGCTTAAAACACTTCTTTTAAGTATTTTACCAATGCTTCAGAAATTTGCTGCATGCAAAAACAGTGAATAAATGTATGGTGCCCTTCTGTTTCCGCAGTGTTCAGTTATCAGTGAAGTCAACATGCAAGGGAAATCTGTGGAGCAAATGAAAATATGAGGAGGCATATGCCCACAATTTCTCACTTACCTAATGCAGGAAATGAGAGTAATGAGGACATGATCAGTTCTAGCTTGGATGCCATAGAGCAGACCCAGTTTTATGAGCAGTCTAAGCTGATACTGAGTATCTGCAGCACTGCATATTCTGTTCAGCTAATGGCTAGGGGGTAAATAAATCAAACTAAAGTCAGATACAGAGTCAGGGCAATAATCTCTTGAACTACTTCAGTAAGATCTCATTTGCTACAAAATCATTTCTGTCACTATGTATTATTCTTATTCAAGCTAGAAAGAATGATTCTTCTTTGGGTGCACCTATGGACACCCCCAATGTAAATTTCTTGATAGTGTTGTCACTTGTACCAGTTGCACACTGAGATTAAAATTTAACTGTTAAGGGTATCAGTGTAGAAAAAGAAAACTTCTTACCAAGTCACTAGGTATTTTTCAAATAATTTATTCTGAGTAGAAGTTGACAGAGTCACAGAAGTCTCTGGGTGAATTTAATATACTGTCTCACTTGCTATCCAAAGAAAAGTTTTCAGGTTAAGCAATTTTCAGTTTGCTAGGCAGAATTGGAAAGGAAAGCACTAGAAAAGTCCATGTTAGGAAAAGCACCCTTCTCCTATGTTTGTATTTCCTTTAGAAATGTCAGTGTTAACTTGAAACTCCAGTCCCTTCTGAAAGTTTTTGTATCAAAGTTTTCTTATTTCCAGGTTTCTTCACAATATAATATGAGGTTAAGAAAACTCCACTTTCCAACATCAGTTATGTTGTGTCTTATTAATGTCTGAAACACATGCTGGAAGGGAGCTTTTGTGTTATACTCAAGGAGTATACATCTTTAGAGATGATGAGGACCCAAAAGTTGTGTCAAAACTACTTTAAAACATTCTAGGAATAAGTCACATCTTCAGCAGTGCTACTGAAGACACAAGAAAGTGAGTCAGGGAAAAAATACTCCTTCCCATTTTCAGTTTTCAGACATGTTTTTAGGAACTTACAGCAGCAGCTATATTGAAAAATGAACACTTACATAATGATTTATACCAGGGACAATGCTTTGTTAACTTGCACAAGCATATAGATGTTTTTCACTGAACCATGGATGGCTTTTCCTGCAGATGCTTTTATATTATCACTTCTGAGCCCCAAATCTTTACTTTGTGCAAACAAGAAGATACTTTTAATGATTATCACTTGTTTTGATCACTGATTTATTGCGAATTTAGTGTACCGATAGACCCACCATTGGCCTCTATTCTCTATTTTGAAGAGCTGGACCTCTTAATGTTACTAGAAGTAAGCTAAGTATGCTGAAGCATATGAAGGATTTGATGCTTTCAGCCCTCTCTTAACTTCTGTGTCCCTATATCCATTCCTGGAACTGAACTTAACCCTATAAATGAGGCAAACAATACTTACAGTATCTCTTCAATCTCCCTGTAGGGATCTGGCCAAGTTCCCATGGGTACTGGGGACTGTCCCTGAACCCAGAGGACACTGCAAAAAGTTTGGGATAATCCAGCCACACTCCGGGGCTCCCATGGATGAGCACCATCAGTGCATCCTGGAGGGCAGAGGGGTCTGTCTTGGTGTAAGTCCTGTTGCTAGGCTTGTCTCCAGGCTGGATCTGGCCCTGGCTTTGCTCTGGAGCTACTGGGAACACATGCTCAGCCCTGCTGCTGCTGGATGTGGAGGCCTGGAGCTGTGTCTGCCATGCCCATGTGCTGCTCCTGCCATAGCTCCTGTGGGACTCACCAGAATTCCCTCATGTTCCCAGTGCCACTGTGATGTCAGCTCGTCTGCACAGGGTAGTCCAGAGATCTGGTCTTCCCCTTATCCCTGCCATGTACAAATTAGTTCATCCTCCTCATCCAATCCAGAGCAAACCAGTGAATGGGGGAAGAAAGGCAAGTGCAGAAACTAATTTACTGAAGTCTATATGCAGTGGTGTAGACATGGCTTTCCATTATCCAACTAATTGCTGTATGGGAAGACCTCTTAAACACTGAGGAACCCTTGCTACAAGCCCCAGCACTTGTACCATGTACCAGAGCAAGTCTGAGCTGCAGAGAGAAGCTCTTGCTCTTCTGCCTTCTGTCCTATTGGCTGCAAAACAGTGAGGCAGCAGGATCAGGGAGGATTAACCTGGGGACTTGCAGAGACCTGGTCTCCAGCTGTGACAGAGTTGATGACTGCCAGTTTAAATGGGAGTTCAAGTGTGCAGGTGACAGCCAAGAGTGTGATAGTAGGAAGAGAGGCAGCTGAGGGTAAGGATGTAGGAGCAGGATTGGCAGCCCCTTTAGGGGCTGTTCAGACCCATCTGAACCCAAGATTCCCACTGCAGCATCAAGACCCAGTTCTTGATACCCACAGGCCAAGACATCTAATGCAGTTAGGAAAGACATGCAGGCCATCTTTTTCTGCCTGATGCTGTCAACAGAAGGCTCAGAGATAGGTGAGGGCTGACTTACTGCAGCTGAATGTTTGCTTCAGAGTTTTAAATAAAAGTTGTAGTGGATCCCCCTGACCCATACCCACCCCAGAAAACCAAGCAGAAGTCTCTAGAAGCAGTCCTGATCATGCTCCCACCTGTAAGCAGTGAGGATAGAAGCTGTTTTAGTCTCTAAGTCATATTCTAAAGGAGATCAGATGCAGTGATTCTTCTTTTTTCAGTTCCCTGCTGTGAAATTACATTAAAAGAACCTAAAAATACACTTTCTATTCTACTTTTTATGCAAACAAGTGTTGTACTTACTACAGGGATGTTGTTTACCTGTCAGGCTAAAGACAAGTTTGGTAATAGGAAGTCCTGAGGACATTACTTCTACTTTTAGGGACTCCAAACTTCAGTGTGACAATTAGCATGATTAGGATTTACAGGCTGAAAATTAAAATTGTGTGGTTTTTTTTTAAGAGACTTTTTAAAAAAAAAAGACATCTAATTACTCCATAATAAAATGAAAGTACTGGCAATCTCATTGGTTATTTGTATTTAGAACTAGAATAGAAAGCATATTAAAAAGGCATACTGGGAGAAACTGTCCCGTCCTTTCATAGTTTCTTCAAATATTGGCAGTCTAAAAAAAGACTATTTTTTCCCAGTTAGATAATTAGAGCAATTCAGACATTTGCATTCAGAAAAGCAGTCACTTTCAAATGTGTTCTACAAAGCCATTTTCTGAAAAGAGCCATTTCCAAATCATGCTGTTCTTCTAAGTGCGCTAAAGCATAAAGTGTAATTAGACTTATTGCCTTAGAATTTAGTGGGAAACGTTTAAAAAAAATTTAGCCTTCCTTAAAACATGAGTCATCGGCTGTCTGGGGGCTTGAAGAGCCACAGCACAGTCCTCTATCCCTTTGTTAGAAGGGATGCTGCTACATGAGCTGGCCCTTACAAAAGAACCCCAAAAACCACGTTTTGCTGGTGGTATTCCTGTCTGTCTGCAGAGAGAGAGGCTGAGATTTTGTTCCTGTCTCTGCTTCTAGGATCTCATTTCCATTACAAAAAGGACCACCAGAAGAAAAGGGTGGGTCTCCTCACATTCTTTGTCACAGGAAGGAGTGCTGGGAAACTCAAGGAAGGCCTTTCTCTTCTGTCTGTGGTGGGGAGGATCAGCAGGCAATGTCCTTTCAGCCCAGCACTGGAGGGAGATGCCTACGGATCTGCACTGTGGCTCATGGAGCAGCTGCCATTTGCTTGATGTGTAAAAGAGCAAAGGGATGGACCATCCTCAGTGAATGCCACATCTTTAGACATTTTGAATATATGTGAACTTCTGATTTCTCATTTCCAAGGGATTATCATCTTAATGTAATTAGGCAACCATGAGAGCCAATAAAGCCTTCTTGTTACGTATGTAGTGACTGTAGCAACTCCTTCATCTACAAAAGTACTAAAACTTCTAAACAAAAATTGCATAAAAGGGATTTTTCTTCTGGCCTTTTTTTCTCCTCTTATTATTTTCAGACTGGGGGAAAATGTGTTTTGGCACATTTGTCTGGGAAACATCTGTATTACTTGACCTAAAACCCTAAAAGGTAACAGCCAATTGCAGCAAACACATAAATGAGGGAATTCAAGCCCAAACAGCTTAAGACTCGCAAAACTGTAATTAGCAGAGACCAAGTTTTGTAACAAAAGAGTGTTAGGCAATCTTAACTGTATGCTAAATACCCAATTTGTTTCTTACATATAAGCATGAAATTTTTAAAACGCAGCCTGCCCCTACTTCCAATAGAGTGTTAGTGGATGCATTCAATGTGCAGCATGGGAGTCACGACTTCAACAGGAACTCTAATTTTCACTTGTGAGGTTCAGTGCAGTCTCTAGAGAATCCCTCACACTCAGCTCTTATCAGATTCAAAGCCGTCTCTGCCAGCCAGTGTAAACTCACGTGGAACTTTGTTAGGTTATGCATCAGGGGATGAGCTGTTTAATACCAGCCTCCTCTCACCTGCATCCTAGATTCATGGTAATGTGACAGCTGAAAATACTCAAGAAGGCAAAACATGTTCCATATGTTTCAGTCAGGAATGCCCAGACAAAGACTCCACTTTTCTTTGAGGCATTTTCTAACCTTGTTGCAACTTTCTGTTCAGGTTCAATTCACTGGAGTGCTGCAATGTATCTGCCAAGAAGGAGAACCTCTGAAGCATCATACAGAAGTAAAACAAAATGGTGAGCTAGAGAGGAGTTACAAGCAAAGTTTGTAACAAGCCCTTAACATTTTGGAGGTTTAGGCAAGGTGTGCCTGTGCCTTTCCAAGAACTGGGCCTGTTTTATTTATAGGGGAAATAATGTATGCTCAGAGGATGCATAAAGATGGCTTAACACTTAAGTAATGAAGGAGAATATTTTGTAATGACATCTTTGTTTTGACATCTTTGTTTTCTCGAAACAGGGATGCTGCTTAACATTTTCATGAGGTGGAACACTCACTAACCAACTGATAGGTTAAATTTTGTATCAAAGATAGACAATCCTCATGTTGGTCTTTAGCTCTGACAAAATGCTTCTTGCACCATTAAAGTTAAGTTCTGCTGAATGCTTATTTATTTTAAACAATCTGTGAGCATTTTCTGTCGCTGGCTGGAGGTTTTAATAGTGTTTTACCAGACAGTATAAATGGAGACTGCAGGATATATAGAAGGGAAGCATGCTGTGGAAACATAATGGAGTCTAGATGTACATTCAGTATCTCCATTCTATTCAGCTGTTAGCTTTATTATCTGTACTATCAGAGCCTGTATTTTGGTGCTATTTCTCATCCAAAACATTATCCATTTTTTAAAGTGTTCTGCTGTTCAGTGAGTAATTTGGATTGACTCTACAGCATAAGACAAGTTACCAGCTGCCGCTGGCAACTGATTGTATTCTTATTTATTATGGTCTTAATGCATGCAATATGCACTAATCACAGTATTACTTTAGCTTTTGAATCAGTCTAATAATCTTAGTGCCATTGAGGGTTTTTCCTCTTGTCAGATCAAATTTTACAGGTTATTGTACTAAAAGGATCAGAGTTTCTGAAGCAGAGAAAATTTTATTGGTGAAATCTTGATTTTATTGTAGTCAGCTGGAGTTTTCCTCACAGCTTAAATGACAGTCAGCTTTCTAGCAGCTTTCTCATTTTTGAGAAAGAAAAGGAAAGAAAGGGTATGCCAGCCATTTATTTGCAACCCTCTCCGTAACCCTGACACAACATTTAGCATAAGAGAGTAGCTCTGGCTGCATGATAACATTAGATAAAGATGATCAGTGGCCCATAACACATGACTTAAGGAAGCATGAGATGTCATTGAGAAAAAGACAAGAATGATGAAGAATCTAATTACTCCTTCTATCATAGTGGGCAGCTACAAAGTGGATGGAACACTTCTTCTTAGTGGCAAGTAAAAAAACAAGGAAAAGTCCTAGAGGAATCATACGAGGGCTTTGCACTTTTCTCTGCTTAATAGCGGACCCTTCATAGCTCCAGGAGCATGCCAGGCTGATGCCTTGTACGGTCAGGACTGATGACTCAGCTTGTTTATACCATGGCAGCAAGGTTTTCCTAAGACAGGTCAGTGCCAGCATTGACCATTTCTAGTTCAGACAGCTCACTGCAAGAGTTTGAGACCCTTTCTCCAAAAAGCTGCTCCAAATGGAAAAAAATGTTGGCAGCCTCAATTCCAGCTCTTTTCTGAGCAGTGGCTTTTCTGTGGCTGGGATGACAGGCAGCAGGAGCAAGGCAGAGTATGTCCTGTGCAGTGATCCCTCCTGAGGAGACCAGGGTGACAGCATGTGCCACTCTGCATTTCTGCTGTGCCTTCTCTGACCAGCTTGTGAAGGACCTGTCTTAGGGGTAGGATGGCCTTGCGTGGCACAGCTGGAGTTGCTGCTTCAGCACCCTTGTGTCCATCCCAGAGAACCTTCTGTTCAGCATTGGAAAGGTGAAGCATGCTCCCAACCTGCCTTTGACTTGTAGCCTCCCCAGCACACATCCTGCATGATCCAAGTCTTGCTCCTCCTTGTGATTCAGAGGTTTCCTTCTTTACAGGCACTGTCTGCAGGTGTGATGAGCCTCCTGTGTGAGCAGTACCTGCTGTCCATGCTAAAGAGTCTTTGGAAAAATGAGTTGCCTGTGGGATGGAAATATCCTGGGGGCATGAGATGATGTGAATATCACATTACCTTTGGGATATGTACAGGAGAGTAGACCTGCTTCTTCATTAAATATCCAAAGGTGAGAATCAAGGTCACAGTCCAATGGCTTGAGAAACTCCAGAAGGCACCATCAAGGCCAAGCAGCCCCAGCATTTCAGCAGAGCACACTCACCAGGCTTGTGAGCATCCCTTGAGACCAAACATGCTGCTGCTGCTGCTGCTGCTTGGGGAATTTAGCCTTCTACGTATCGTGTGGCATGACAGAAGTGTGAGGTAGCAAACACGTATTGCAATTGTTTGTCTTCCTCTTTGAGCACTTAAGCCCATTGTTTATATGTACTATTAACATGCTCAAAATTACTGATTCTTTGTAAACCTGTACCTCACCAAGTCATCCATATTTCTGCTGGTGGCCTGGCACAAATGCCTTAGGGCTGAAACTGTTGTGCGACTAATATGCTGCTCCATGGCCTTGACATGCCTGAGGGAGAATTCCCAAAGAGTGCTTCTCCTACATACTCTGTCACTGCACCTTAAGGCTATGACATGTAAGAGATGATGCCACACAGAGTGGAGCTGGCACGTTACAGTATTGTGTCACTGGATGTCAGGAACTTCTGAGTGCACGGAGGCAGATCCCTTCTCCATCAGGAAGTGGGGCAAGCTCAAAACTAAAAAAAGGGTAAAATAAATGCACAGCAGACAGTGACTTTGTAATTAACCCCAGTGTGCAAACATTCAAGCAAAATTCCTACTCTTAACCCCTTGAACATTTCACTTGTATTGTTCCATTTTCATGCTGCTTTATGTGATTCAGTCCTTTTAAGATAAAATAGCTTTCAATGCAAGTTTTATTATGGTACATGTTTTCTTTTCACACTTCATTATATATTTCTGTTTCCATATTCCATTATGCATCTCAGCTACTGTATCTCCTTCAGCAATTCACATGCCATGCAGCATTAGCATTTTGCTTCTTGTTTTTGCTTGTCATTATGAATGATTGTTATCACAAATCATTTTATTTCTGATTTCACATCTCATTACTCATTTTCCAGACCCTCACTGTAGATTTCAGTGCTCATGTTACAATATATACTGGAGGGTTTGCCTCCCATCAAACACTGATTTTTTCACAACTTGTTACTGATTTTTCTTTCTGTATTTCTTAATTCTTTCTGCATTTTTCCTACTGCTGCACAGGATTCACTACTTAAGTTTGAACCTTATTTAATTTTTCCTCTTTGATCTTAAAGGTGCATTTCTGGTCTTGCCTATCATTACTCTCTCAGATTTTGTATTTCTTGACTTAGTAAAATTTTTCAACTTATTGTGTATTCCTGATGCCAAACCCTGTTATGAGTTTTCCTTTTCACATCTCATTACCCACTTTTTGGAGCTGGATCTCCATATGAATGCTTTTTTGCATCTCTTTTCCAGTTTCGATTTTTGATGTGCATGTTCATTTTTATTTCACTGCTTGGTTTTGTTTCAATGTCTCATTATGTGCTTTTAGATCTAATTAGGAATTTCATGTATCATTGCTTATTAGCCAATTTCCTTTTTGCTGCCCATTACAGAATATTCTTTGTATTCTGACTGTGAGTTTTCAGATTTTTTTGTGCATTTTCCTTTCCTCACATTCTTTAGTCAACTTTTTACATCTTATGAGAAATTTCATATATTCCTACTAGCATCCTACTATGATTTTTCAAGACTGTAATTTTTTTGCTCCTGTGTAAACTTTCTTTTGCACCTCAATAAATATATATTTTTAATATCTCATTAGCATTTGAATGATATCATATTGCAAATTTCATTTTTGTATCTCATGCTAGATTTGCATTGAAAGAATGCATAATGAACTTCCATCTTTGTATTTTTTGAAACTTGAACATGGGGTTGGTGCCTCTTAGCATACATTTTCGTATCTGCATATCCTCCCGTGTTTTCACATTGTGCACTTTATCTGTGGTTTTTTTTCAGAGCTATTTCTACACTTTCCCTAATGCCTGCAATTTCACAGCTTGATTAATTTCTAGTGATGTTTCATATTTTGTAGGTTATGATACATTTCTGATTTTGAATATGTCAAGCTTTCTTTATTTATTTATTTATGAATTTCTATGTTTACATTTTTTATGAATTCCCCCTTTCAGAATAAATTTTCCTTTTATGTTTCTCACCAAATGTAATTTTTCTTGTAAGTTTTCTTGAATGAATCACCTGGTTTGATTTTTTAACTTACATTCTTTGGTGTGTAACATTAGTCATTTTAGATTTTTGTGTCTCCTCTTTTAGTGGTCATAACAATTCTGCATTTCATTTTGAGCTTCATTATTCACATCTTGTTCCTCACTTGTCTTTAAAATTCCACTACACATTTCCATTTAACAAGTCCCTATGTGTTTCTCATATTATGTTTTTCTACTTATGCATACTTCTTTGTGTTTTTGAGAAGTTTCATGTGCTCCAGAGGTGATTCTTGCCCATCTCATAATCCATTCCTTTATTGTCTTGTTTTGTTTTTTCAGGTTTTCCTTTTTTTATCTATGTTCTTACTGCATGTTTTTTTTTAGCATTTATTAGGTCTCAAATTGCACATCTCATTATATTTTTCCAGTCACCTCTCATTGAAGCATTTAACTTTTTTGGCTCCGTGTGTATTTTCACCTCTAACACAGGCTCTTTAAAGACATGTTTAGCTCTGTAGCTCAACATTTATTTTAACTTTCTCATATTCCCCTGCATGTATTTTTGCATCTCTTATTTCCCACTCGTTACATCATTTAATTTTTACTTTCAAAGAATAAGTGCCTTCTTTGTATCACATTACA
Organism: Drymodes brunneopygia; assembly: GCA_013400955.1. Lineage (NCBI taxonomy): Eukaryota > Metazoa > Chordata > Aves > Passeriformes > Petroicidae > Drymodes > Drymodes brunneopygia. The sequence continues at coordinate 313,182 of VZTZ01014534.1, forward strand.
GCTTTTCATTTCTTCTCCTTTTTTTAATCTTTTATTTGTTGCCTCACTTTGACTATTCTTTTCCCTAGGATGTCTTATTTCTTTTGTTATATAACATTATGTGTCTTTTTATTTGAGTTTCCTTTTGTTTACACATTTTTGATTGCACATCAGTGAGCAATATTTTCTGCATTTTTTCCTCTGCTTTACATGCTTGCATTTTGTCATGATTTTTCCGTTTCATCATGACTTTTCCTCCTCAACTATGACTTTTAAAGGTTTTACTTTTTGCTTCTACATATGCATTCATTTTTATATATCATCTTTCATTCTACATCTTGTTGGTTTTGGTTCTTATTGAATCAGCTCCTTTCTGCAGCACAGTAGGTTTTGTTGGTATAACTCATATACTCCTCCTTTTTCACTTGAGCTTGCCTGCATCTCATCATGTCTCTCTTTCTGCCCCTCATTATGCAAGCATTTTCTCACACCACCACAGATCTGCCTTTCACATCTCATCATTGGTTTTCATGCCCTCTCTCTCACAACGATTTAGGGTAGCTGATCACTCAGAGGTAGTTATTTTGCCTTGGTGTATACCTACTTAATGCTGAAAACATTACACGGTTTACTTGGTCCTTCTCTTTTTCCAGTTGCTACTTGTGTGTGCAAAACCAAGTAAATTGATACTTCTTTCTTTTCTTTCTACTGACTAAGTGACTTTGGTTCATACAAAAAGCCTAAGTGGCAATACAACAGAAAACAGAGATGTCAGCACAGAATACACATTGCAGACACTATGGGAATAGAGGAACTTGAAGATTAACATCTGCTTAAAAGTGTACTTAGGAAACTTTGGTCAGGTTTTTTCATTGAAATAGTACATGCTTTGAAATGTTGATTGCATTAGCAAGTACTTGCTGCTTTCAGAATCAGATTTACTTTATGAAAAGCTGAACAGGCAGTCTCTCTGCCCTCTCCAGCTTATCTTGGGGGATAGGAAAAAAAAGGTAAAGGAAATCTGGTTTTCCAGCTCACTCCATGGATTCAGTAACACAGATGAGGAGAATGGTGGTGGAGGTTATGCAGTTGCTGGGCCTGATTAACTGAGCTCCATCTGAAGAACCACAGAAATGCTGTTTGGAGGACACCTCTGGAGGGCTCCAGTTCCGCATGCCATTGGAGGGGTGGGTGCTGTCCAGCCTCCTGGCCCTGACCAGCCACACCTAGGGCCTCCTCTCCACTGCCCATGGCCCTGGAGCCCCAGCTCAAGCTGAGATTGCTCCTCGACCTCCTCCTCTTGAGCAGAATAACAGGTGGTTGTGCCAGTCGGGGTTTTACCAAGCTCCACCTTGAGAGCCTCCACCTGCACATCCTGCATCTCTCCCTGGACAGCCTGCTCTGCTCTGGTGCTCTCCTGGGGAAGCCCCAAGGTGCCGGACGCAGCTGTTGCTGTGGATGATATGGCCTCACACCATGGTGAGGTGTAACTTCTTCCTTGTCTGTGTCGCTCCCTCTTCAAGCAGTGAAGGCAGTAATTGTGTGGTCCTTCCAGTGTCTTTTCCCTCTCTTGCTCAGCTGGAGAGGGGAGCAGGCCAGGGCCATGGGTGCTGGCTGTGTGTGCCTGTCTGCACTGACAGCCTGTGGCATGGCTCCATGTGTGTGTGTGGACACACGTGCTGCTCTTGTGTGTACATGTGTGTCTGCACTTGGCCAAAACCTGCTCAGCCTTGACACCAGCTGGTCCTGCAGGCATGAAGTGGTGACAGAATTCTACTCCTGGACTACTGAGTTTGGCAAATCCTAATGGCCATACCCCTAGGTCAGTGTGCTCTACAGATTTGCTGAAGATGGACTCTGCCAGCATCCAGGCCATAGATGGAAATGTAGGACCACAGGGGAACAGGTACAAATCTCTGCTTCGTTCACTCTTACCTTCCAGCTGGTGCTACTGAATCTTTTAGTCCAGACTATTTTAACAGTCTTATCCATTACATTCAGCTTTCAAATGAGAAAGCTGTTGGAGGAAGTACATCAAGCCAAGGTACATTGCATCTACCTCTTCTAAAGTTTTGTGTCCTTTTCCACTTCCTTTTTATTCTGTCTCCAAGAGGCATCTCAGGAAAGAAAATCTCACTGTCTGATTCTAGACCTATCTCTCTGATCCCTACACTTTTCCTATGGTGGAAATTCCAGACATGTTCATATTAAATGTTTATCACATTAATTATTATTTCCATGCCTGACATGGGCTGCTACAAACTGTAAGTGGTGAGAGACATATTTGGTTTCCTGTACCAACTGTGGGGGATTAGAAGTTTGGAAGAGTTGTAACTCTGTTCTGGGAGCTAGGAACTTGGCAGCATTGTAGCAGAAACATGTTAGAGGGAAATTAGTTCCCTTGAATTTGATCCCATCCCAGTGAAACTGTTTGGTCAAGGACTGTGGCTTTTTACAGTTTTCTATGTTATCAGTGCTACTAGTTATCTAAATATTATTTTAAAGTGCATTAAACTGAAAAATTATATTTACAGGAGAGAAAACAAAAGATAATATCTCAAATAAACTTGCCTGTTGAAGATAAATGATATTTGAAGCTGAAAAGGGAAAGAAGTAGGAAACAACCAAACTGTTACTTTAATTTATCAGTAAAATGAAGATTTTATTTTGGTTTCAGTTGTGAGAGAGCTATCTCAACGCAGGACTGATATTCTTGCTTCATTTCATGGGCATGTAGACTAAATAAGTTCACTTCTGTGTGCAAAAATTATAAACCAATGTAAATACAATATAACAAAGACTTTTGGCTCAAGATAAAGGTGGGTCCAAACCTACCCAACATTCACCTTTTTTTTTTTTTCATAATTTCTGAAATTCTACTTAGAGAGGATGATAGGTCTTTGAACATTCCTTTGTATCTGCCCTTAATTCCTGCATTTCTGAGTGCTTAAGACCAACATGTTACTTCTTTACAGAACACTGTTAAAATGAAAACCTAGAATCCCCAATTATAGCAATTTAAAGGGACGTGAATTAATGAGATTATGAGGGAAATTTTTGTTCTTGAATACTTCCTATACTGATATTATCTTCCCTAATGACAGTTCATTTAGTTTCAGACCGTGCTAGGAAATGTGTGTTTGTCTGGACAGCAGTTTCCTGTGAATCTGGAAGGCACTTGGTTGCTGCTGTGCATAATTTATTTCCTGGCTGGCACTTGTAGCACTGATGTGTAACCTGAATATGGCTGCATTCACATTTGCTCTGAGTGAAGGTAAGCAAGAAAAATTACAATAACTTTGTTTAACCTCTGACCTCTTTCAAAAGGGCAGAGAAGACCAATATCCTTTTTGTCAAGTGTTCCTTTTGCAGTTTCTTGTAGGCCATTAAAAAAATGAGCTATTTGAAGAGCATGTGGAACTTGCAGTTCCATTGTGTCTTCTACTATATCCAGTAAGAGTATTATTTTCCATTTGAATTCACAGACTGTTAGAAAAAGGATGCCTCCACTTGCTATCAGATAATCATGAGAAAGGCAACCAAGAGATTCTTTGACTGAAGATTCAAATTCTGGATACTGCACAGACTGGGTTCTGGTGTTGAGTGCTGGCTTAATATTCACTGATGGCCAAATGTTTAAGCCAGCTGATGGCTTTTGCATATGTACACAAAACAAAAGGGAGTGTTTCAGATGCTCAAGATCAGCCTAAGCTGGCGTATCCCGGGATCAGTGCCTGGGATCAGTGCACTGTGCTGGGCTATTACCCAGGATAAATATATTTGGGAAATATTAGGTCAGTATCCAAGACTGGAGATCTGACAATCCATCTGAATCCCCTGTGGATGTAAAAGATCAACATCAAACAAGCAAAACCAAAACAAAGTATTGTTATGAACATGATGGTCTAAAGATATGGTTAGAATGAGGCCTATAGGAAGCAATAACTTATTAAATATATGATATTGGCATCATGAGGAGAAAAGCAGACAAGTTCTGAGCAGACAATTCCATCCCTAGAACATAGTTAGGAATTAAGATTAATTCCTCTGAGGTGAGTTATTTATCATTAAGTTATCACTTATCAGTGAATTATTTAACTTTACAAGGAAAGGTGTCTGGAGTCTTTGAAGCAGACAGGATATTTGTGCAAGGGGAAAGAAAGAGGGAGTGAGAAGTTTTGTGTTCTGTGGAGCACAAAATGATTGGAGGGTGAGGAAGTAGGCTATAATGTACCATAAAAAAATCTTTATTGAGTCCATGGCTCCAAGCTGTCTGTCTCCCCTTGGAAGAAGGAATTTTCAGCAAACATGCATATGCCAGCTCGGTGCTCTGAGGTGTCTGAAAAGCAAATTGAGCCTTCTAAGAGGGGCACGCTCATTCTCCAGCTGCTCTTGGGCAGGAGAAGCAGGGTACTAGAATCAGCACTAAGAAGATGTATTTCAGGTTTGACCTAACATGGCCATCTTTGTATTGATGATTCTGTCACATCGCAGTGTTAGTGGTGTTCTGTTGACAAACTTTTGTTTGGCTGCAACACATTTCTTCCAGTCTAGATCTTTTTGCTGTATTTTGTAGAGTGGAGATGTGCTGAATTTAGCAAGTTTCGGAGGCTTCTTAGAGGGAACCTTAGTGAGAAGGTTTCCTAAATGCTCCAGGGAAGGGCTTTTGTATTCAAAAATCTATGCCGTGTTTCCAGTTGTGTCACTTGGACTGGTGGTGAGTAATCACAGGAGTGAGGGGCCAGGACTGAGTAAAAGCCTTTGGTCCAACACTGATCACATGCATCACATCACATCACAGGTGTGCATCCATCATGCAGCAATAACGCGCCCAGCACATGACAATCACGACCCCATCATGTGCCAGGCACTTGCCAATCAGATGCTCATCAAGTGCCTGGGTGTCTGTTTCATCTTAAACTAAAGTTGTCCTTTTGGAAGAGATGGCTTCTCTACTGTGTCACTCCACTGGCATTTGTGGACTGACAGTGGAGGGAGTGGGGCAGGGATGCAAATGAGACTCTGGGGTTGAATTGATAATTCAGGGAAAACAGGCTGGTAGAGAGCTTTAAGTAAGAGGTTAATGGGTATTTTAGAAACCTCTTGTGGTTTCTAAATGTTGAACTCAAGTACCTATATGTTCTTTTACCTTCACTTATCTCCATTTAAAAAAGGGCTTTAGAGTTCTTTACTTCATCCAGTCAGTCAATTGCTCTTGTCTTTACAGATAATGTTCTTTTAAGTATGTTATAGAACTTTCTTGAGTGCTTCAAGGTACAGAATAAAACCAGAGTAATTTAATTTGAATGAAGCCTTTGGATGCCAGCTAAGCTGACCTCCTGCTCCAAACAGGGCTAACTTCAAAGCTAGATGTGGGATACTCCTTAAAATTCCTTCTGCAATTTGTTAAGACATTAAGAGCAGCTCACTTTAATTTCTTGCTTCTGGGCACTCTGTGCTGTTTGAATGCAAAGTGGTATTCTAGTAATAAATTCAGTATCCATATGCAAAAAACCCCCTGAAAAACCAAATGCTTTGCCTGCTCTTTGTTAGTTTGTGACAGCAGTTTGACTGTTTTATTTTGCATCCAGAGGCCCACCTTTCAGCTGCTGCTGAGTGAAGAAATTCCTAGTCAATCCAAGTGTGGTTTGGGAGCTAGCCATTTGGGATAGAGTGACATGCAGCCACTGTCTATTGGCATTGCCTACTGAGCTGAGCTCTCTCGCTGGGGAAGATGGTGAGGAGGCTGGAGCATGTCGTGTGTGTGGAGAGGCTGAGGGAGCTGGGTTTATAAGTCTGGAGAAAAGAAGTTTGGAGGATGAGGAGGAAACCTCACTGCACTCTTCCTTCACCTTAGGGAATGGCAGGGAATATGGAACCAGATTCCTGGGAAATACCCATCTTTAAAGATTTCTGAGATGTGAAACAACATAAAGGTTAGTCTTGTGTCAACATTCTGCTTACATTAAAGAACTCTTTGGACTGTTTTGTCTGTGACTGCTGCCTTCATGGAATCCATAGGTAGAAAAAACTGTTTTTTCTCAGCAAAATTTATGATCTTTTGTCTTTTGCTACTTTTCCCTAAAAATAAAAGATTTAAAGAACAAACTGTTCTCATCTGTGGGCTATGGAAGCTGTCCCTTTTACCTTGTGTTCTTATCCCAGCCAAGTTTCTGAAAGGAGAAATAAATTTTTAATTGTCCACTTTTCAAATTATCTGAGAAGAAAAAAGTTATTGGCTGACGTAGGAGCTGCCTGTTGACTAGATTTGCAGCTGTTGTGAATCATGACAAATGACATACAATAACTGCCCATAAAAATTTAAGAAAATCAGAACCCAACCTATTAATTTGCACTAATTAGATTCTGTTGGGTTGAGACACAAACACCAGGATTGATTAATATTAAAGTTTGGATCAATGCCTTTCCTGTGCCTGAGGAACACTCCAGTTTCACACAGAACATTTTCAGAGAGTGTGCAAAATCTTTAAAGCCACAAAAGTAAATCACCCCCA
>VZTZ01014534.1:319691-544574 GCA_013400955.1 Drymodes brunneopygia
CCCCCCCGCCCTTGTTGTCTTCAGAAGTCTAATCTGGAATTTCTTGACTCCTGTAAGATTTGATGTGACTGATTCCTCAAGGAGGAATATTTTGACCTCCAATTCAATAAAGGGTACTGTGAATCAAAGAGGTCTTGATCACAAATAATTTTTGAGACTCAATGTTGTTTTCATTCTCAGATCTTTCCCAAGCCCTGAGAAAACTATGCTTTCCTCAGAGTTGAAAACTGAAGCAAAAATCCGTGATCATATTTGAAACAAGGTGTTACCCATGAATGAAGGCCAGTGCTACTTATCAGATCCATTCCAGAAGTTTCAAGGCAGGTGGCAAGACTAGCCTGAGGTCAAACCAGGCTGTCATTCCAGAGCCCAGGCACAGTGATGGGGTTCATGGCCAGGCACACAGGTGTGCCATGACATGGCTAGAGACAAGTGAACATACAGCACAGATCAGACTGACAGGGACTAACTGCACAGATTGGGCCTTGAAATGGCCTGGACCCATGAGCAGAATGGGTGGATGGGGCTCACTGGTGAGGTTGACCAAGGCCTCTGAGTGCCCTCAGTGATCTGACACATCTTGGAACTTTCAAGGACTGTGACTAACATTCCACAAACAGAAGAAAATGAGATTTTGGGCCATGAAGCCAGTTTTCTCTGAGTTCACCATAAGCCTTAGAACTTCTTTAGATGGGCCCCACTGTCATCCTCCACCTTTCAGTGTGCAGCCTAGCTGGAGATAATTTAAGCAATTGCCTTCATTATCTGCTTTTTCTCCTTATTTTTCAATGATACTTTGTTTACTATGTACCATTCTCTCTGGTAAAAACCCAAATATTTTTATTCATATATTATTGTCCTAAATTTATCACAATATTATGAACGTGCATAATACATTGCTTTTGTATCTTCACAGTACCCCTGAGGGGAAGGAAATTCTCAGAGAGTCAGAGAAATTGTACAATTCATTTCATTTAAAGCTGCAAGTACTTGGAGTGGTCACAAATCAGAAAAATCAATTTAAATCAGGCAATGGAGCCTCAGTTAAGGAATCAAAGAATAGAGGAACATAAAGGAGTTATTACTTTCAGGTAACTTCATTTACTAATTTAACAAGCTTCCTTGCATGAACACTGAAGAGACAAGACTAAGCCTACTAATCAGCACTTAATTTTCTTAATCAGGAGGCCAATGTGGTCTCACATGGCCCCGTGCCTTGGTGACACCATGCCTTCAAATTCTGGCAGTTCTACTGTCTCCATTACACAGTTCTGTTTCATCCACCAGGCAAATACATCTGGTGTGCTGAATTGGATATTGAAGAGAAAAAGAAGAGGATTTTTGCACTGAATATAAATATTCATGCTTCTGAATTTTTGTGTGTGAATCTACTACTTCCTTTGTGTGACATTTGGAAGCCTTTCATCTGTTTTTAAAGAGCACAGATCCCATCAGAGAAGGGACAGTGACAGAGCCCATCATAAGTAGATCTCTTGCACACCTGTGTGTCACTAACAATAATGGAAAGACAAACACCAACAGCTGCTGTTATCTTCTACTTAAACCAGCCCTGATTTCACAGATGTTTGTTGACAGCAGAGAAATGATAAAACTTCAGAGTTGTAGGGACCATTAGACTTCCCAGAGCGGGAAGATACACTATTTGCCACAGGCTGTCATCTCATCACAGTCTTTTTTTTCCAGTCAGTGCTCCCTTCTTGTATACCTTTTTCTGTCTTAGCTCCCCAAGGGATGAAGACAAGAAATATCATTGCATTTTGAGGCTTAGGGAAGGCTTTATGTTCAAGAGACAACAACCTTCATCAAGCCCTGACAGCCATACTGTGTCTTTGGCTTGGTGTATCCATATGTTTGCATGAGCAACTGCTACATAGCCCCAAGGATATAGCAGCGGAGGGCAGATGCTGCAAGGCTCTGGATGCATATTGCTACTGGATAAAGCTCCCAGATGTGTTTATTGAGGCATGGCCTGCTGAGCATAAAGAAAGAGCAGTATGGAGAAACAAGTGTTGAAACAAGATGAATAGTTTTGTTTGTTACACTAGGTATAAGGAGTCATGGTACTGGGTGGGAACAAACCCCTCCACTGATAGGATCAGGTTGGTCTGATGCTGTGGAAGAGTAGGATTTCCAACACCTGAAGAAGCATAAGGTTTACTTGCTAACTTGTATTTATCTTCCTATTTCTCTTGTGGATTTTTAAAAAATTATTATTAAAGCATATAAAATCGTTGCACCATTTTCTGTTGTGCCTTTCCTACTGAGATCCAGAAAGAATGCTGCGCCCCTTCTGGAGCACAGCAACTGTGCAGCTGAGTGAGGAAGAGGGGAGTTAGCAGTTCTTTCATAAAACATAAAAATAGTTCATACTGTTTACATTAAGAACTTTGATGGGGTATGTCATTTAAGGCTTTGAGGGGTAGAGTGCCTCCTGTGATATGGAGTTGTTAAACTGTACAGTGAAGGAATGGTGAGAAACATATGTGTTGTCATGCCACTCCCCCGTGACACTTTGCATCTTTTTGCATACTGAAGGGGAATAGCTCCAAGACATTGTGGGAAGGTTGCATCATACTTCATGGAGAAAGCATTTCAGCATTTGCATCTAAGCTTAGCATTGTGTACAGCTCTTTAAATAATTAAAAAAACAAAATAAGTGCAAAACATTTTTGTTGCACTGCCTGCCTGTTTGTTTTATTCTTCCTGTCACTTACAAAGACCTTTCAGGATGGTTAACCTGATTTTGTACTAGTAGAGCATTAAGTTTTACTCTTGAGTTGAACTCCTGTGAATACAATGAAGGTCAGACATTTCACTACAATCCTTTGTTCTGTTACCAGGGATATAATCAGTGGAGTTCATTAAATACCTCTTTCAATTCCAGTGAAGACTGTCTTCACCTTCTCATCTGGAGAGAATACTACATTTCTCAGCCTGCTAGATAAAACAAACAGAAAAAAAGGAAAAAAAAAGCCCAGGGAGACTGAATTATCAGTTAAAGGAACTTTCTCTCTTTACCTCTCTCCCTTTTTTGCCCAGATTCTCTGGTTTTTCCCCTGCTAAAAAGAGATTTACTTTTGGTTCGGTGGTAGGTTGTTCTCATGTTGAGCTCTCATCATTGAGGAGATTGGATGATACAATACATTGACATCTCCAAGTCTTAGCTGATTGTTCTCAGTCTTTTCTATTCAGACTGTGCTTTCAGATTAACCAGGAAAAAAGGAAATTTTCTCAGAAATTTAACTTCTTTTTAAGTTCCTCATCAATAAAGAAGAGAAATAAATCAAGGAGGTAAGAAATCTTACATAAACTTTTCCTAGGTGAAGGTGAACTTGAGCTCCCCTGTGAAGTCATGTGTCTTGTTCTGCAAACTCCTACCTGAACTGAATTCAGCAGGGTTGAGGACTCTTACACCAGGGCCAGAAGACTAAATGGTGTCTCCATGGAAATTTTGTACTTTTCTTCGGAGATCAGACTGTGGTCAAGTGTTCTGTAGAGTAGTTCTGCAATTAACTAATTCTAAAAAGCAAACTTCTAGTATCCAAACATTCATGACGCTTCCTGGAAATAAATGCTAGGCCTGGGAATGTACAGCATAATTTCTGTAGAGAAGTCGGATGTCTTTTTGTTTGGACAAGCTCATACATTTTCATGATACACTTTGTTCAGACATTTGGATAGTTGAATATTGTGCATATAATTATATGTTGCAAATTATTTTATCCCCTTGAGAAAATACTACCAGAATGTAAAGCAGAAGGGGTAATTTTGCCAGCTTCCTATGCGGTAGACTTTGGTGCAAAAATAATTCTGAATGGACAATGCACTCAGAGATTGCAAAACTTGTAGGAAGATAACAGGTACAGGGAGACAAGATATTTTAATGAAAAAGAAGAAGCAGAGGTTATTTTAATAATTGTTTGCATTACATTTTTTTTTCCTAAGCAAAAAAAACCGCTAGAACAACTCTTACCTGTGAAATCAGAAATAGTGACGCTAATAGGAACTCCTATTTTCAAGATATTTCAAGAATAGTATATTTTTCTATATGTTTTCACCCTACATGAATGATACAGGCTTGTATCACCCAAAAGGGAATCAGAGAAAACACAGCACAAGAAAGCAAAGGGAAGAAGCAGCACTTAAAAGGAGAACTCTGAATGGATGTAAGGAAGAAATTCTTCAGCACAAGAGCATTGAATCACTGAAATACATTGTTCAGGGAGGCTGTGGAACTGGCATCCTTGGAGATGTGGACAAAATTCAAAATTCGTGTGGACAAGACCCAGAGTAACCTGAATTAGCTTAGAAGACTTGTTTGGAACTGTGCTTGAGTCAGAAGACTTTCAGGGTTCCTTTGAGTCTAAATGCTTCTATAATCCTATGATCTCAGTTATACCACAAAGTGATAAGTAATCAAAAAACAACAGGACTATTTACTGGATTTCCTGAGAAAAGGCATGGGACTGCAAGAGTACATGAGGATTAAAAGAGGAAAATGTGTTGCATCCTGAAAAGAAAGACTGAAAAGGAGTAGAAGAGGAAGCATGTGGTGGCAATGATGGCTGCGGAGTTCAGAAAAACATGGAAGTATTTCACATGCTGGGGATGAATGTGTGGAATTTTCTTTACTGGGAAGTCATGATGTAAATTATTGAGGTAAAACAGTATTTAGATAGCTGTAGAGAAAGATTACGACATTTGCTTTTCCATAATGCTAAGCAAGGTGCATTCCAATATTTACATTTTGAAATACAAACTGATTACTTGTAGCACCTTCTGCATTTAGGACACGAAATATTAACCCAGATACTTTTAGTTATAAAAGTGCTTAAATATTTCAGTTCTGCAAATCTCTGTAGTAGAGCTGAGCAAGAAAAGCAGAACATCAAGATAAGCAAGTCAGTGGTAAGATTCTATCAAATTTATTGCTGTCTTTCTTTCTCTTTGTTTGTCACTGCAGATTAGATGCCTGTAAGCAAGAGTCCTTTGAGACTCATAGGAAAGCTCTCTCCAAGCCCTGTGATAAAGGTGGGTCTTGCTGGCATTCAAAATTTTTCTTCTAGACTTTCTTCTACAGTTTTTTCTTCTACACTTGCAGCAAAAAAACAAGTTAAAAGATGAAAGTAGCAGTTTATAATTTGCAAAGGTGTCCCTGCCTGCAGTACTCTGTACACTGCTATGACTTGTTTTTCTGAGCACAGTGTGTGGCTGTTATGTCTTGTAGCAACACTGGCGGTCTCTTGGGTTGGCAAAGCCAGCAGGTTTCACATTCTTCTTCTAAGTAGGTGTTTTGTTTGGTTCTACACTTGGAGAATTATAGTAAAGGTGAGCTAATATGACTGTAATTTTGTAATAGATGTCAGTGATTCATGGCATCAGAACGTAACATGCAGACTGGAGCAGAATACAAGATTGATCCAAAATAATAAAGCTGTAACTTTGACAAGAACTATTCAAATTACTTAAATCTGGGATAAGGATAAAGTGTGATAAGGAAGACTCCCCATAAGTGTCCTTTAACATTAATATAATATATACTCTATCTTCTCATTTCTTAGTTCTAATAATTTTAATTATGAACAACTGGACCACATTCAAAACGGGATATTATAAATGGCTTTGATACTCTGAAATTCTTTTGCCACAGAATTTCAAACAATATAAAAACAATATCAAGGTTCTCCACTGCAGTGTGCCCTGGAGCCATCTTTCATTGCAGGCATTACCTGAGGAGCAGAAGATCTGGAATCAGTTTTTGGAGCAGCAAGAATCTGCCTTCTTACAATGGGACCTATGTCTCATTCACCCTGCTTCTTCCATTTGGTTTGTTAGATGGCTTTGGTCTCTTTTTTTAAGTTCCTTCCTTCCTTCCTTCCAAAATTCCTTCCTTCCAAAATTCCTTCCTTCCAAAATTCCTTCCTTCCTTCCTTCCAAAATTCCTTCCTTCCAAAATTCCTTCCTTCCAAAATTCCTTCCTTCCAAAATTCCTTCCTTCCTTCCAAAATTCCTTCCTTCCTTCCAAAATTCCTTCCTTCCTTCCAAAATTCCTTCCTTCCTTCCTTCCTTCCAAAATTCCTTCCTTCCAAAATTCCTTCCTTCCAAAATTCCTTCCAAAATTCCTTCCAAAATTCCTTCCTTCCCTCCGTCCTTCCTTGTGCCAGGCCAGGAATGCAAACTCCAGATGGGATCAGAGCAAGCACCACTGGCTGGGACCTCACACAGCAATGAATTGTGGCCTGGTAAGCACTGCAACAGCCTACTGGGAAAAAGTGTGCTCTCACAGCATTTTCAGAGATGCTTTTCTTTAAATTCTAGATCTTATCTTACCTGACACTGGCTATGTCTGGTCTTAGTTTTAATCTGAAAGGGACTCACTCAAGTCTTCTCTATGCACAGCAGAAACAAAAGCTAAGCAGGTTAGTACTGAGAAGCCTTAGGCACCCTCTCCATGTCCAAGAGCAGAAATCAAAAAAGCATAACAAATCAGCAGAAGCTGAAGCAGTGTGACTGTGCCTTCATAGTTTAGCAGGAGTCTTGAGGGATTCAGGATTGCTTCTGTACTGTAAGTGCTGATGATATGGAAATGTTCTTAAAATTAGTTTACAGTTAAAATTAGTTTCTGAGGTTACAGCATTTTGTCAGAAGTCAGTGGGCACAATATTCTCTCTTTTTTCCTCCAACTTGTTCAGAAGTGTCACATTTGAGAGTGATATCTGAAAAAGCTCTTGTGGTGCCAGGAGACATTTTTATTTCCAATTCTGTGATAAAATTTCTGGAAATAAATTCTACCAACAACAGTAATTAAACAGACCTTCCAACTGTGCCTTAGGCTGCCCTTTCGTGTTTGTTTTCTGCTCAGGCAACAAAACTGGTCATGGCGGTAAAATATTCTGCTGGCATATCTTAGAGGCATATGTTCAGCAAAAAGCCTCACTTGGTTTTTAGATTCCCAGCTCAAATAATTAGTAGCATTTGCTATTAAACCAGAAAGAGCTGAAATTTCTAATTCCACTTCAGATGTTTAAAGAGTGTATATTACAAAGGTCATGTCATACATCCAACCTTACTACAGCACTTTCCCAGGGAACACCTTTTTTCCCCATTTCTGGCAGATCATTGTGGCTGTCTTCACTGGCTAAGATGACACTTTAAAAAAGCTTCTAAGCTTCAGGAGTGGGAGCAAGTGCTGCACCTTTTCTGCACTCCTTCAAGAAATAGACACCTTCTCTTCTCACTGAACTCCCTTGAAAGTACCCCAAATTATGATCATCCTTACCCTTCTCTCCTCAGGTGTTCTCACTGTGCACCTCTTTCTAGCAGCTTCCCTTGATTCTCCTTATTTTTCCTGGTAGTGACTCTAAACCCAACTGGAGCAAAGCAGAGCAGCAGACATTCATCAAGACTTTCTTGTTTCAACTTCAAATGCCATGGCTTCTACTAGAAACAAATAAGTGAAATTTTAAAAAAATCCAAAAGCAAATCCCAGCACCACCACAACCAAAACGAAAGCCAAAAGCAAGAAAGCAAAAAACCACCAAACCAAACCAAACCAAACCAAACCAAACCAAACCAAACCAAACCAAACCAAACCAAACCAAACCAAACCAATAAAAAAAACCCCAAACAAATCCCAACACATACGTTTTTAGTACTGTGTGTGAAATTTGGATTGAAATATAATGAATCCCACTTCAAGAAAAAATTTGCACGATATGGTTTTAAAAACAAAGTTTTCCACAATTCCTGATATTACCTCTGTGCCTTGCTAATGTGACAGAAAGTAATGCAGAGTCCAGCTTTTCAAGCACATCCTTTCACTTCTATTAAGACATTTTTAAAGAAATCTGAAACATTTGTAGTAGAATAAATACTATTTGGTCTGCGTTTAAAATTATCATCAATACCTGGAGTAGTCCAGAACGCTTTTTTTGTACCTTTGAGGAGCACATGCAACAGCCAGTGTCTTAACTGAACAGCTCAAAAACAGATTGTGTAGGTGCAGTCTAAAGTTTAAAATTTATCATGTACAGCTGAGAACAAAATTCTGAGAGATGAAGTAATCTCTTCAACATGCTCTAATTGAAGCAGAGCAGGAAAACAAGTTCAAAGCTGAGAGTTTTTAAATAATCAGAAACACAAGGTTATTTGCATAATGTTTGACTGGTTCCTTAAAAATGTAACAGGACAGAATATCTAAAAGATGATGCGTGCTGCAAGGTCAGCACTGATAGCAACTGTTTTCTTTAATATATTTAAAGCTATTTACATCAATTAGCATGACTTAGAACTGACTTACAGAAATAAATAGCGGTACATTTTCAACTTTATACCATGGGGAAAAATGACTAATGAGGTATCTGTGAAATACAGAGGCCTTGTATGGGTGATTTATATAATGGATATTAATTTAAAATAGCAGTTAAAAATAATCTGTAGCTTTACTCTTTCTTCTGGAAGGAAAGATTTTGTTGAAAAAAGAATAGAAAAATGAGATGGTAGGACTGTAGGAAAATTCAGTCTGGAACTCAGGAAGTCATCTAGTTGAACCTCCATCTCAAAGAAGGGTCAGCTGGCTTTTTTTCCAGTTTGACCTAAAAACGTCCAAAGATGCAAATTGCAAAAGCTTGGGCAATTTCTTCTACTACATAACTGTCTTAGTGGTAAATGAAGTTCTCATTTTAGCTATTTTGAATATCTTTCATTTTAACTTCTGCCCTTTTCTCTGGGCCTCCCAGCATACACCACCAGGAAAAACCTAGCTCTATCTTGTTGTTGTCCTCTTCTTCAGAATTTATGTCAGCTGTCAGTAAAATATTTGTCTCAGTCAGCAAAACTTCTTTGTTAGTGAATATCAGATCCAACCGTTTGCCACAACAAGTCTTTAAATGAATAAAATATCCTTGACACACACCAAGGATTTCCTTAACTACTTGCATCCCATCATGTTGCTACTTCAACAAGGATCTGCAATTCATGGAATTATTGGATTCATTTAAGAAAGGCTTCTCTGCAAAGCTGTTCTCTAGTCAGCTGTCTCCCAGCATGTACTGATGCATAAGGCAATTTCTCTCTGTGTGCTGAGCTTTCATTTCCCTCTCTTAAAGTGCATGACGTTCCTCTTCACAGATTTCTCCTTCTCAAAGTCCTTTTGAATGGCAGCACAAGACCACCTGTTATATTGGCCACTCTTCACAGATTTGTTTCTTCTACAAGCTAGTTGAGGGTGTGCTCTGTCCCATTGCCTAGGTCATTGCTAAACAGGATAGGACCCATTACCAAGGCCTGGGGCACTCTGCTACTGAATGGCCTCCAGTAGAACTTTTTGGTCCTGATCACAGCCCTTCTAAACCTTGCCAGGTCAGCCAGTTTTCAGTACACTTCCTTGTGTACTTAACTAGCCTGTCTATGTCAGGATGTGTGGTTTGTTGCCTGTGCCTCGATGTCAGGTGCCCACCAAAGCAAATCTGTTGCTCCCCTCCTCAGCTGGGCAGGGGAGAGAAAATAAAACAAAATGCTTGTGTGTTAAGGGCAGGGAGAGTTCTCGTACCAACTGCTGTCATGGACAAAACTAATTCAATTTGGGGAAATTAACTGAATTTATTGCCAGTCAAATTGGAGTAGGGTAATGAGAAATAAACCCAAACCTTGCAAACGCCTTCCCTCGACCCTGCCCTTCTTCCCAGACTCCACTTACAATTTTCTCTCCCTTCTACCCCTCAGAGGTGCAGGGGAATGATGGCTGTGGTCAGCTCACCCCATGCTGTCTCTGCCATTTCTTCCTCCTCAGGGGAAGGGCTTCTCCCACTCTTTCCCTGCTCCAGCATGGGATTCCTCTCACAGGATATGTCAGATCTCCATAAACTTTTCCAACATGAATCCTTCCCATGGACTGCAGTTCTCCATGAACAGCTCCAGTGTGGGCCTCTTTGCATGGGATGCAGTCCCTCAGGAAAAGGGGTCTCCAGTATGTGTCCCCTGTAGGGTCACAAGTCCTCTCAGCAAACCTGCTCCAGCATGGACTCCTGTTTCCATGAGTCTACAGGTCCTGCCAGGAGCCCGCTCCAGTATGGCCTTCCTGTGGGGGAACAGCTTCCCTCAGGTATTCCCCTGACCTGGCATGTTGTCCACAGGCTGCAGGTGGATCTCTTCTCCACCAAGGGCCTCCATGGGCTGGAGGGGGACAATTGCCTCGCCATGGTCAGCACCACGGGCTGCAGGGGAATCTGGAGCACCCCCCACCCCTTCTTCCCCACTGGCTTTGGTTTTTGCAGGGATGTTTCTCCCATAGATTCCTGCTCCTCTCTCTGACTGCAGTTGCACAGGTGGTATTTCTCCTTCTTAAATGCTTTAATCCCAGAGGTGCTGCCACTATGGCTGATTGGCTCGGCCTGGGCCAGTGGCAGCTCTGTCCTGGAGCTGGCTGGCATTGTCTGTAGGACATGGGGGAAGCTTCTGGCAGCTTCTTACACAAGCCACCCCTGTAGCCCCACTGCTACTAAAACCTGGCCACACAAACCCAGTACAGGATATTATGGGAGGCAGTGCTGAAAGCTTTGATAAGACAAGGTAAAAAAACATCCACTGATCTCCCCACACTCACCAAACTTGTCATCTCACCGGAAAAGGTTGATTAAGCATGACTTTCCCTTCATAAGTCCATGGTGGGAGCCCCCAGTCACCTTCCTCTTTTTCATCTGTCTGGAAATGGTTTCTGGAATTAGTTGCTCCATCACTTTCTCGGTGAGATTGACAGATCTGTATCTCCCTGGGCCCTTCTTGTTGCCCTTCTGGATGACTGGAGTGACATTTGCTGTCTTCCAGCCCAAAGAAGCTCCTCTGATCATCATAGCCTTTCAAAGGGAATTGAGAGTGGCCTCACAAGTATGGTATTATCATAACATCAGCTGTTTTGAAGTGTGTCATGATAGGGGAGCGCTGTCTGGTGTTATACAGGCTCTAGCTTTTCTCTCTGTTATTTGCTCTTTGATTATGGGCTTTTCAGACAATATTTTCAACTTTTTGATGTGGTTGTAAGACCCGGAAACACATTGTTTTTAAAGAAATGAAATCTAAAATAACCTCAGAACTGTATGCAAACAAGCAAAAGGAGTTTCAATCTCTGTGTCATGTATCATGATAGTTTGATGAAAACTTGAGTTCTGACATTGCTATTGCTTCACAAGTCAAATATAAGACTTCTCATTCAAGCAAAGTGAAAATTAATCTTTAGCATGTTTATAATCTTTTCTCATCATTAAAACATCTGTTATTCAGACATAATATTTAATGAGTTCACAGTAAAAATTGCATTCTAAATACTTTGGGATGTGATACTTAGACACTGCCTTTTATTCAGATCTTTTTGAATAGTTTAAAAAGTAATCATATTTTATTGTGATAACTGCTCGCTTTGAGCTCATCTAAATGGTAATAAGGGAGAAAATGAATGAATTTTTTTCATTAATTTTTCATGGTTTCCCTAAGTATTGAACCATTTCCCTTAAAACTTTTCTATTGATTTGTGCACTCATTTCTATGGATCATCACCACCCATGTATTGAATTAATTATCTTTGCAAAGTAGTTTTTTCTTAGAGGAAAGTCTGAAAATTTCCTGGACTTTTCATATCGGTGAAGAGCAAATCTGACTTTTAGCCTCCTCTCTGAGATCATCTTCCTGTAAAATCTATTTTCTCAGATTCCTAAGATAAAACCTTTACCATGCCTAATTTTGTACCATGTACCTTGCTAGTTCTAATGCTAGAAAAATGCTTCAGATTTTCAGCATCTCCAGTCCACTTAACTGCTAAAATACCACTTCATTAAATCCTTTGCTTTTTGATTCAGAACCATGGGAATCCATGGCAATACCCATTCAAATTTGAAAGCTCTTTTTAAGAACCAGTCTAAGATGGTATCTCAGAGTATATCAGTCTAAAATATCAGCAGTGTTAATTA
The DNA here is from genome assembly GCA_013400955.1 of Drymodes brunneopygia. NCBI lineage: Eukaryota > Metazoa > Chordata > Aves > Passeriformes > Petroicidae > Drymodes > Drymodes brunneopygia. Next base: position 331,673 of record VZTZ01014534.1, read on the forward strand.
TGAAGTAATTACGATTGCCAAGATCATCCAGCACCATCTCTAGCAGAACATCTTTCAATAGCTCCCTCCCAAATTAGAGAAAATCCTGACTCTCCTGTCTACACAGTGTAGCTGCACATTTTCCAAATTAAATCATTATAAACAGTAGAGCATTATGGTCCTTGGTAGGCCTCTGGAAGGGATTTTGCTTGGTGGAAGGAAAAGACTAGAGGCCGAGGACAAAACCTCTTTTTGAAAAATCTATTTCTATTAGCTTGCTGAAGAGACAATTTCAGAACAAGGTGAAAGGCTCGCTTCAAAGCTGACCTTTCTGAGATGAGATGTCATGGATCATAAGGGAGCACGAATGCTTTGCAGTTTCAGCATGGGTTTACAGGCGCTACTGGCACTTCTACAAGAAAGTAAATGCCAAAAAAAGAGTAAACTGTAGTTTATGTGTATATCACCTGGACTTAGTGAGAAAATCACCAAGCTGTAAGGAGAGATCTCCACAGGCAGCAGAAGGAAGAAAACGTACCTGTGAAAGCCTCATATGGATACTGAAATGACAAACACTCTTGTAAATGAGGCAATGCAACCCAGAGTAGAATCATGTAAAAACAGGTCCCTGCAGTTCAGCAAAGTCACTACACATCATCTGGGAGGCAGTAACTGGCTGTTCATGTATCCACATTCAGTTCATAACCTTAGGCACCCCCCACAGAGATTTAAGTCAATATATTGAACAACACAACTGTAATAAGCTATAAATGTATTTATGGTCTGTTATGAAGTGTTGAATGTCAAGTGATGCATTCTTGAACAAGTGAACTTGATCACTTTCTGGTAGGTGATATGCCCATGGTGAAGTGTTAGGTAAAAAAAAAAAAATTCTTTAAATCTTTAATCCAAAACATTCTCATGGTCTTTCCAGAACCTTTTATCCTTTGTGGAAGAACATCTTCACAGACTGTTTGCAATTGCACTGAAACCTGAGGGATTTATTAATATAGAAATTGAGTTAGGTACAAATAGCTCAGCATATATTTTGGATTCTTTCCTATTCTAGACAATTTGGAACCTGATAGATTAAATTAACAATGCAGAATGACAGAAGAAACTATCTTAAATCACTGGGAATTCAGTTACCAAAATGATGTGTCAGTCTTATGAAAATGTGTATGATAATGGGAGCATCCTCTGACACAGTTGAATGTGACTCTGGGGCTATGGTTCGTTCACCATTTAACTTCTTCAAAATATATGATTTGACCTTGGGCTTCTTTCACGTTTGAAATATTTGTGCCTAGAGTTCAGGTGATAAATACTATTCCTTCCAAACTTATTAAAATCAAAACATTTGGTTAAGTGCAAAATATCATGTTAATACATTATTTCAAATTTATTTTTTGTCATGTCTTTTAACTGATAAAGAAATCAAGGAAACTTGGAACTATAAAAAGGAAATATTTAAAACTATTTTAAAAATTAAATTGAAAAATCTTAAATATGATTTCCAGTCAGTAGAGAAAACAGTCCTTCCAGGGAACTGACAGGATTTCTGAGCACTAAAAAAAACCCCAAAAAGTAAGCACTACAGGGAAGTGTGTCTTACAGAACAGACGTGTTGTATAAATTGGATTAAAGCAGACGAATGGGCAAACAGAATCCATATTGTAGATTACAAGGACAAGTAATGATAACTATCCTGGTTTTCCCTGAACAGTTTAAACATTGTCTAACATTTTGATACTGAAAAGTAAGAGGAGCTAGGTACATTTGTAGTGTACCTGCAGTTATGGTTCTCCTTCATTGTCTGCAGTCAAATTCAAACATTCAGTCTATATTTATACCATTTTCACTGTGTACACAAACTGGTGCTTGGATCACATGGGATAGAAATTCTCATAACTATCCTTTTTATCATGCAGAGAGTCCTGGCCAGGACTGAAAAATTCTTTGAGCCATTACAGTAGAGAATCTCACAAATATATGCTTGTATTTGAAACTATTTTAGAAAAGGGCTGATGCAACTTGCTGAAAGTGAAGGCATTGCAAAGTTGCAGCTTTTGCCTGTTCGGTGGTTCTGCACCTTCAAACAGGCCATTTTAAATTCTAAAGTTTAAAGTAGCTTTGCTTGGTGCCGTGCTGGGAACAAACAGTGCTGAACTGCCCAGTAGGCATTTCGCAGGGCTGCCAGCGTAGCCTCATGATGAAGCAGAGTTCTGTCTGAGAGCAAGTCCTTTGCAAATGCTTACCCTGACTCCTGTCCTCTCTTGGACTACAAGATTTTTTCCTCTGGTCTTAAGCCATCACAACTAATAAGTACAGCAGTACATATAACAGGAGTGCAATTTGCAGCCGGCCAGACTTGATGTTTTACTGCCCAGTGACAGGCACACAGTGTGTTTATAAGGGCATGACACAGGCTCTGAGCACAGAAGACATCATTGGGTATCTTAGAAGACTGCATAACAAAGAGGAGGACAGTTTGGGACCAAGCTGTAAAACAAGGACCGTGGCAGAAAGCATCTTGGCAGAAAACACCCGTGTTTCCCCATGGAAAGAATTGGCTGGCTTGGTCCAAGTCAGAGCTGTGTGGATAACCAGAAGATTAAGTGTCCAAGCAGGGAATGAATTAACTTGGCAAGCAGATATGAACAATTATACAAATCATCTTAATTTCAAATGCTAGCATTCCCAGGTAATGTAAGCTTGGGCTCCTGAGTGTACCTTGGAGAGAGAAGGGAAGGCTTGTGCACTTGTTATGATTTTAAACCAAGGTCAGTTCTGCTCAAGTCTCCATGGACACAGAAATTTAAGCATGCTCAAGACCTAGGCTCCACGTACTCAGAAGGTATTCAACTCACAGCTAGCTTTTGATGCTGCAAGTGGTATTTTGGCATAATTATCAGTTGTCATTTTAGGAAGGAGGAACATTAGGTTTCTGTGCTTTCCTAGTTTGAAGATGGTTGGACCACACCCTTTACATTCCGGGGAACTCATTTCTTCATTTCAAGGATCTTGAAGTGCTCACCATCCACAGGTATGTCTACAAGGGTCATGATATAAAGAGAGACAGAAAAAAATTTAAACTAAATGGAACATGACTCAGGCAAAAAGAAAATTCTTTCTTGGAGAAAACTGTGAGTTGCACTTGTTAAACTACTGTTATAAGACATCATACCTTTAAGTAGAAAATCACCTCTGAAAGAAAAGGAAAACACAGATTAACAAAAGTAAAATGTTTGAGAAATCAAACACTTTATAGATTGTCCTTACCTGAAGAACTGGAGAAAGACTTAAGAGGACTTCCTTTTAATCCTAACCACAGACAAGTGGGTTTTTATCATTGCTTTCTGATATTTCATCCCTCTCACTGAGCTTCTTCATCACCATCTTAGTATTTCTCTCCATTCTTACATTAACAAAATATGCTTAATTAGATTATTGTCACAGCAAATCAGCCATGACAAACCTCATTGTCACAATTACTAAAAAAGTGTGACTTTTTAAAATAAAAATAAATTATCTTTTTTTAACTTTCAACAAGCATAGAAGTCAGATGAAATTCATTCACATGGTGCAAAAGCCAATTCTGATAATAATTAGGATTTTAAGTTGCTTTATCTGCATGCATATATTTCCTCTCATCTGGAAACATTCCAATGTACTGATTAATTTAGTATAGAAATCTAATCTGGAATAGTCATGGAGGGAATTATAAAAATAAAGCTAACCTTCTTGCTCTCATGTAACATTAATTGCAGTTGAAACACACCAGTTATGCCTCTTAACAAGTAAAAATTTTATCATTCAAAAATCCTTGTGCATTGCAACATTTCAAACTCAATCATTATTTTCAACATAGAAAATTTTAGATAAATCTTTCTATGTTGAAAATAATGAAAAGCAGTTCCGTGCCCAAGGCAGGAATCAAGAAGTTTTACATTTTTCTCATATGAACTATTTAAACTCTTAAGCTTAGAATTCACTTGAAAAAATAGTTATGAGTATAGCAACTATCTTTGGATGAAATTAAACATATGAGTGTATGTATCTGTAAACCCAAACCCCTTCAAAATGGAAATGTTCTGTAAGTTTTCTGGTTAGAAACAGGTATATCACTAGGGATGTTAAAAAAACAAAGTAAAGAATGAATTCCTCTTTCTATTCTGCCCATATATGCAGCTTTTGCTTCAGTCATTAAATGGTAGTGTCTTGATCCATGAGTCTTCTTTCCTTCCTTCTGCTTTCTGCCTCATGGGAGAGGGGAGTGGGTGATGGACTGGGTGGGTGTTTGGCTGCTGGCCTGGGTTAATCCAACACAGCAGCCAGAGAGCCAATGCAGCTCAACAGACTGGAAGTGTGCCCACTGAACAGTGGTCTCTGCCCCAAACTTTTGTATAAACAACTTCCAGCTTTCCCTATTAAATTGTATTGCTGAGAGGGGTTTATCTTGGCAGAACCAGAATTCTGTGCCTTCTTTTCTGATTGCACCTGGAGGTACTGTTTGCAGAGGAGCCACAAGTAAAGAATTTGTGCATACATGAGGCCCCTCACTGATCTGTTCATCTCCCAGGTGGCCCCTGGGGTCCTGTACTGTTCTTTCCCATAAAAAGGCAGAAGAGTTTGGTATTAAGAAAGCTGATTTACAGCCTACTACACCTGTGGCTATACCCTGAATCAGCCAATTGGTTCTCTACAGGAAATGATCTAATGAAATAATCTACAGGAGTGATCTAATATCATGTGGACTTATGCTGTAAAACTAAATATGCCAGCTGCATTTTGGTTTGCAGGCAACCACATTCTGGGCTGGATCAAAAAAAATGTATAATCAGCACAGGTGATTCCATCCCTCTGCTCTTGTGAGACCCCAACTGGGGTCCTGTGCCTTGCTCTGGGGACCCTAACATAAGTACCTGGATGTGTTGGATTGAGTCAAGAGGAGGGCCACAAAGATGATCGAGGCCTGGAGCACCTCTCCTATGAACACAGGCTGAGGGCCTGGAAAAGAGAAGGGCCCAGGGAGACCTTAGAGCAGCCTTTCAGTACCTGAAGGGAGCCTAAAAGAAAGAAGGAGTTTTTACAAGGGCTTGGAGTGACAGAACAAGGGGGAATGGCTTCAAACAAAAAGAGAATAAGTTTGGATTGGGAATTAAAAGAAATTCTTCACTCTGAGAATGGTGAGACACTGGAACAGTTGCCCAGAGAAGTTGTGGATGCCTCATTCCTGGAAGTGTCCAAGGCCAGGCCGGATGGGGCTTTGATCAGTCTGGTCTAGTGGAAGGTTTCCCTTCCCATGGCAGAGAGGTTGGAACCAGGTGGTCTTCAAGGTCTTTTCCAACATAAACCATTCAATGATTCCATGATTNGGGGAATGGCTTCAAACAAAAAGAGAATAAGTTTGGATTGGGAATTAAAAGAAATTCTTCACTCTGAGAATGGTGAGACACTGGAACAGTTGCCCAGAGAAGTTGTGGATGCCTCATTCCTGGAAGTGTCCAAGGCCAGGCCGGATGGGGCTTTGATCAGTCTGGTCTAGTGGAAGGTTTCCCTTCCCATGGCAGAGAGGTTGGAACCAGGTGGTCTTCAAGGTCTTTTCCAACATAAACCATTCAATGATTCCATGATTTTATGACTGACTCTGAAGGCAAACTGTGAGCAAATCGCAATGATTTAGTGATACACACACTCTAATAGTATCTTCTGTTTGGAATATCTGCTTCTGTAAACTACTTAAAGATTTTATGTTATGGTATCTCTATTTCAATTAGTATATTGCTGATTAAACTTTAGTGCCAGCAGAAAAAAAGAGCTTTATGTTTGTTGTTCTCTGGGTAGCACTTCAGGTTGAAATACGCTATAAAAATTGTGCTGAGGTTTTCAGGCAAAAAAAGGAGACAGAAATAACAAAAAATGGGGAATCCTGCCAGTCTGAATTTAGCAACACTCCTTGATCAACTGCTTTCATCAACACATAAATTTTATTTCAGTGCTTTGAAAGCTATTCTGAAATTCTACTATAGGAAGTGAAAATTGACTAAAACTTTTAATTCAGTTACTGATTTTCAAATATATAAGAAAATGTAAAATTGTCAAAAACAAAGAGTTAAGTTCCATTACTGGTGTCTGCTGGTGACAAAACAGTCATTTCAATAACTATGTGAGAAAGTTGGGCAGGGAGAACTAAATGTTGAAGCAGTCAGAAGAAGCTTCATATAACAATGGCTAGCGAGGTAGTGGGTGAAACAAGCCGCTGCAGGGATGCAGGTGAGAGCCAGTCTCCCATGTACCTCCAGCCAGGACAGTTTTCCTTTAGGTTCTTCATAAGTGCACTAAACTGTTTGTTCTCTGAAGTCTTGTGCTGTTTTTAGGATTTGGGTGGCTCGAACAGTCACATGGGCAGGAGGGAGTCCATATCCCTGCATCCTCTAACAGGGATCTGCTCCTTTTCAATGCACAGGGTCAGCTGCATAATAATGGTACCGAATTAACATTACATTTTCATATATCAAATTGATACTCAACAGGTCCTTAGAAACCAATTAGAGATCGTTAATTATTTGTTTTATTGTGATGTCATTTTTGTTTTGTTGTGATGCCATAACCAATGCTTTAGCAGAACTTATCTGTTCTCTAGGGTGGAGACCTTGGTAGAAATAAAGTAGCTGGTGTATGGTTCACACATCCCCTGCTCCCTATTTATTCTGGGAAATGCTTATGCCATTTTGAGAGACAATATGTTTCAAAATTAAAATCTTAGTAAGAAAAAAAGTCCAAGTTTCATATTAGGACATAAATAAATAAATATGTGAATACAAGAAAGCGGTGGAGGAAGTTTGTCGAGGAAGTTCTAGTCAAATCAAGCCATACAAATATGAGTGATACATTTTTTGTTGTTGTTTTTCAGAAGAAAATAATTATTTTTGCTCTTGAAATGCCAAGACAGATTATTTCGGTAGCCCACCTGAAGCGAGCTTGAAGTTGAGGAACTGAGCAGGAGTGCACCTGTGGCTCCTGCCCCAGTGCGGCAGCACCTGGCTGTGGCAGGAGGTGAGGGCTCTCCTGCGATCGCAGCACTCCTCCTGCTGGTGAGAAACCACCCGAGCGGGACACAGCCCTGGGCACTGACCGCGCCGGGCTGATGGTGCAGGAGACAGCTTTCAAGGGGAAGACTGGGAATAATGGCCTCATCAGGGAGACTGAAGCTGGGAAAAAGCCAAAGGGCGTGGTGAAATGGGAATAAAGTGAAAAAGAGTTAGGTAGAGATGAGAGGAAAGCCTTAAGCAGGAAGAGGTCATGGCCCAGAGGATAATAACATCAAAGGACCAAGGTAGAGAAAGGTGAAAGACTAAACAAGACTTAAGATCTCTAACCAGTATAACTCCACTCTGTCAAAATAGATGCAAAATCTATTGAGCCTGCCTTTTCAGTGATTCACTCAAAACAAGAAAAGCTTTTTTTTTTTTTTTTTGCCACTTTTTTGGGACAATTAAAAAGGATCTCTGAAAAAAAGTCTAAAATTCCAAATCTGTTATCACACGAGTTACTAAAGAGATATCACAGTTTTGATACTAGAAAAGAAATTTCACAGTGAAGCTGTTGTAGCAGTGGAACAGCTTGCCAAGGGAGATGGTGAAATTTCCATCATTAAAGATGTCAAAGGTTTCCCTGTTTGGACTTGGCCAAGAGCTACCTGTTTTAGCTTCAACAGTGCTCTTGCTTGAAGCAGAAGGTTTGATGGAAGACCAGCAGAGGTCTCTTACAATCTGTATCATTCTGTGAATGTAATATGCATTTTCTGGGGGAGCTTCCAGTTTCTATTGGAAAAGAAAATCTAAAACTTACATGCACCACAATCAAGCAGACAAAAGTTTGCCTTAGTCCTGGCAATTTTATCTTCACAGCCTTGGTTTGATAGCTTCTAGTAAGAATTCTTTTAGACCCTTTTTAGTTGCAGCCTTACACTTCAGCCACGTGATCTGTGCCTAATTTAGTTGTTGGGCTGAATTGAGGCTGTGCAGTAGAAATCGCAGCATTGTCAAGACTGTGTTCTGATTTGTTGCAGCTACTCAAGTCAGTAAATAAAGATTTGTAGGAAAAAGAGAAGTTTCGTTGAGGACTGGAGAACTAGACCTTATCCATGCTAGTCTCACTGACCTCAACATACTGCCTACTCAGGGTAAATTTTTGACAAATGCTTTCCTAGCTTTCAATATGTACAGCTTCCCATCCAGGATCTATTTTACGGAAGTGCTGGGCACAGGAAAACAAAGCAAATGCATCTAAGAATTTTTACATAAGCAGAGATTAAGGGAATTTAGAATCATTCAATATAGAAAAGAAATAATTGCATGAGACAATATGACAAAGTCTTTTAAATCATGATGCCCTAAAAAGGTGAATAGGGAATAATTCACTATTTTTGACAAGAATTATAGTAATCATCAGAAGAAATTACCAAGCTGCAGATCAGAAGCAAGCAAAGGACTTCTTCCACAAGAAGTGTAATTAAACTATAGAATCCTTTGTCCCAGAAAGCACCTCAGAAAGCCATACATGCCCAATATATATATAATTCATGAAAGTGATTAGACAAATCCAGACAAGGTCATCCCTCAAAGGCAGATATAACCTTTGATTTGGGAAGTCCCTCAAAGAAGTGATTTTGCATGAGAACATCCATTTTGCCTGTTGACTTCAGTGCACCCATGCTAAACTTTGTCATCTATTCACAAGGGCTACACAAACAGTCTGAGCAGATAACAATTGGCCTGTGCCTAACAAATAGCAGTGTTATCTGCTTTGGCCACATGCAAAGACAGATCCTATGATGTAAGTGCCCCTTCGCTTTACACAAAGGATATGACATGTTGCAAAACAGACTCACTATATTGCCATGAATACTGTCATAGTGAAGCCCAGGCCTTGGAATCCTGGAGCAGAGCCAGATATAATTAAAAAAAAAAAAATACATGAGGAAATGTGTTATCAAAATAGAAGTACCAGATTTGGGAGATTGAATTAACACTTCATCCAAAGTGTTTCCTGCTCTTTCCGTTACTGAAGTTACGACTCGGGTTTAGCTTTTTTATTTAAAATGGTTTAACTGAAGGATAATGAAAAGTGTGGTTTGTTTTCACATAACAAGTGGGTTTCCTCGTATTCGACAAAACAGTATGACTCTGTACTAGCCCTGTTCTTATTCTCTTTCCCAAACTTTCAGTTCTGGCTGCTGATGTATGTGAAACACATTTTTGTCCTCACACTTGGAGTAGTAACTGTCAGTTTTGCTGAGGTTTTTCCATTACCACTTCAGTCAAAAATTTACTAACATTGCAAAGAAACAATTAAAATGCTTTCCCCTAACTTTTTCTGGTTTATTTTGGGATAGTAGAAATACTGTTTTTCCTAAGCAACCATGGTTTTCCACATACGCAAAAACTTTTGCAACTTCAATATATTAAAGTTCAAAAATTCCCATAATTAGTATAAATGACTTGGTATTTTGATGCAATCAGAACTCCTTCGTTAAAACCACTCTTATGCCCTTAACATGATAGATATGCCTATGTTGTTCTTCCTCAAAGAAGACAGATGAACAGGAAAAGCTGAAAATCCTGATTTCAGTGCACCACTGAAGAGTTAAGTGACTATGTGCTTCCAGAGCAGGTTCTGTGAGAGCCAGCCCTTAAATTACAGCAGCTCCTGGTGCCTGTCAGGTGGCACAGGAGAAAATCAGCTCAGGAAGGGCGCTGATTCCTACTTATGCTTCCTCCAACCTAAATGAGTCCTTTGGAGCATTATGAGATAGACTCAAATGATGTGTAAATGTGACTGTCAGAATATTGTAGAAAGTTAGGATGAAGTTCATAAAGAAGTTCAGGTATCTCAGCAGTTCAGCCTATTGTCCTGTAGACAGCAGGGCTTCCTGAAGAGTTTGTCAGAACTGGCCTTAACTGCTTATGGCACACATTTCCAGAGCCTAATTCCCCATTAACCAGAGAAAAAAGGCAATGAAAAGAACCATTAGAGAGGAACAAAAAAATAACCATGGCCTCAGGCACAGAAAAACTATGTGATTCTGAGACATAACTCTGTCTCTGAAGCTCCAGAACTGACAGAAAATAAGCTAAATTAGAGCTTTTGTAGTGCAAGGAAACAAAATTATGTGCCATTTTGAAAGATTTTTTGTTAAATGGATAAGCTGCCTTCCGTCATTATTTTCTCTGTCTAAACCAACACAAGCAGCGTGTAGAGTCCCAAATATTGGCTAAGTACTTAGATCTACTAAAGTTAATATTATGGACCAAATGTTTCACTTGATGCAATTATAACACCAGATGGAAGTTCTCAGATCAATAAAATGTTATTGTGTTTCAAAGACACAAGGCAAAAAGAAATTCTCTAAGAAACATTTTACTTTGGGAAAAATATATTAAGACACCCTGTTCCCAGTGCAGAAATAAATACATAAAGACAGACAACATATTCTGTTTCATGAGCACTAATTACTTATAGCTTATTTTGTAATTCTATAGAACATTTTCTGAGGACCAATTTCTATACAAATATATGAAGTATGCAAACACAATCTAAAATGCAAGAGCTTTCAAGATGGCTTTAAGTATCACCCTTTCCCTTTTGCCTGGTGACTAAAAGCAAAGCAGAAGTTAATAGACATGAATATACAGCCTGCTCTGTCACATGTATTTAAAATAGATTCTTCCTAAAGAGATCTGGGATGAGATGCAAAATTTACTGAAATCCACATCATTGTCTGAAATTTAAAAGTGAGCAACCCACATCATAATAAAACAAGTAAAACTCCTAAATGTTTTACATTAAGTCACCTGTTTTGTGGCAAACTCTTCAGTTAAAGCAACTGAGGAATGGCTGACCTTTTTAAAAGATTTTTTTGGTTACCTTTTCTGACTTCTCAGACTAATTGTGCACTTACTATACTGAAATCTAAGGTCTTGTCTATTTGTGTGGACCTTCACTCAGGCATCTGAAAAACTAACAAGTATATTTAAAGGAAACTAACAAGTATTTTCAAAGGAATATTCTGAAACCAACAACAAAAAAACTCCCACAAAACCAACAACAAAAACTTCCCAGCAAAACAAAAAAGTCTCTTGTTGGGCATTCTTGTTGGGATAAAAGCTGCTAATTATCTACATGTATAAATGGATATCTATTCAAAGCAGGTACAAAGGTGTCACATTAGTATGCATTACTTATTTAATGCAAGTTGTAGATAAAATGTACACTGTAGTGACCAAGGCAACACTTCCTTAAGGGCTTCTGACTGTTCTCCAAAAATGAGTCATCTAACACTGAAGAATAAAGACATCAAAGTGAGACTTTTTTTACTCAATACCAAATTGATATTTAAGGTTTTGTCTCCTTTAATCATGAGGATTCTGGTTTTATTACCCTTCACCTTCAGCTCCTAAGTATTCACTACCAGATTTTGTCAGTTCTGCAATATAAAAAAGTGTTTACAGATAGAGCTTTTATGAAATGCTGTGATAAAAAAAAAGCAAATTTCACATAAAACACAATGGAAAGACAATCACTGCTATCTTAGAAAAATGTTTATTGTAGTAGAGGGTGACACCAGCAATTGTTTCAGTGCTTGTGTCTTTATTTATCAGCAGTGACCATGACTTCAGTTATCTATATAACCAGAGGCTCAGTACAGGGATACAAAGTCAGATGGATTTTTTTATAATCAGTAAGACAATGTGATAGCACAGAACCATGTTCTTTTGGGACAATAAAAAAGGATATGGGACTGGCTGTAGGAATACCTCACTATGAATATGAAATCACAGAATAACTACTGGACTGTGAGCAAATGTATACAAATGTTTTTCTTCAAAATTGTCTATTCTTCTCACTTGGTTCCCTGCTTGAAACACAGATGACTTCTTACCCCACCAGATCTAGTTTCCAGAGGATGAACAATCTTGTGTTTAGTGAAAGTGCTTTTGGACAAAATTCTACAATGAATACACAGAACCATAGAGGAAGGGAAACTTTTCTTTCCATCCACCTGAAATTTTCCTTCTTCCAGCCTGAGTATTGTCTTCACTCCTTTCTTTGTACCCTTTTGGGCAGAGTTACACAACAATTGGATTCCCTGAGCCTGTCTTAGCTAAACAATCAAATTCCCAGCTCCTCACTTTATATCATGTGCGCCATCCCAGTCTGCCCCCTGCTAGATTCACTGCAGTTCTGTTGTGCTGCAAAGTCTATAGCAGCCATTGCCTTTTGATTTATTCGTGCCTCTTCCACTACCCAGCTGTGCAACTCTGAGAAGACCAAACCACAATAATTTTTCTTTTTCTCTTGCCACTTTTTAAACTAAGTCCTTTTGGGATGTGAATGCTTACAAGTAGGAATTGCTTCTACCACTTGTATGTACCAAGTGTGTTCCAAATACATCAGGATTCTGATCTCTGTTGGCTTCTGGGCATTGCTACAATAGAAAAAGCAATAATACTTATCCACAGTGAGCACAAAGGGAAAAACTATTGCAACAGGAAAAAAAGAGAAAGACTTGACCATAAATAAAAGCCAAAGTATGAAATGGGGAATGATGATATTTTATTGAGCCCAGATGGTTATTTCATGGAGCAAAAGCAGAAGACCATAGAAGTTGGAAAACCCACCCATTTTTGCTTCACTGCCTGCAGCTGCCATTGTTGTACCTTCCACAGTCACTGGACATAGATGTAGGTCCTGGGAATCACATCTCCCATTTCCTTTACCCGGGAGTGCTCTCTGCAGGATGGGTTTCACCAGAGTCTCTCTCTGGTTTTATGCCAACTGATCTTCCCTGAAATGTTGGTGTTATGTTGTTGTAAGTATAATGGCTGAAGACAAAATCAGGCTGCAGATGTGAAGTGTCTTTCAGAAGGTTCCTGGGATGCCAGAATTTTTTTTTATCTCATGGTGAAAAATAGGATCTCTCCTTTTTTTCAGTTGACTCACTGAATGCAGAGTAAACCAAATGTTTCTCAACCCCAGGCAGGATATCTGGGTAGTTATTCATGTTGTTACGTAAGTGATATTGATAATCTCGGTCATGTAAACAGGTACCAGCTAAAGGATATAATATGCCATTAAGTGGAGGTTAATGTTCCTCTCTATGTTGCTCAAGGGTAAATAAATTTTTATCACTAAAGGCAGCTTTACCTACCTTACTAGTCATTTAGAATTTTTATAAGCATATTTATTTCAAATTTCTGAGTGAAGCAAGCAGAAGTTGTGTACAAATTCAAAGCACAATGAATGAGAATATTGTTATGCATTACTGAACTTTTTCTCCCAAATTTTTCCCCCAAAACTTTCTTTTTCTACAAAGTTTTAAAGGAAGTTTTCCCATTTCCAGTTTCTAAATTACATTTTGGAAGCCTATTCTGTTGCTTATTTCCTGGTTTTGTGGGGTTTAAAATGGAAAAAAAAAAAAAAAGGAGAAGAATCATTAGTGGAAATGCACAGGAATAGACCATCAAAATTACTGCTGGTAGAAAAACTTTTGTTCACTTTCATTTTTTCCTCTGTTTCATAAGTAAAAGGCTTGGACAGTCTCAATGGCTGAAGTCATAGAAGTAATTAAACACTCATCCTACACACTGGAGTTCAAAGCCCAAATTCTTACTTTCTCTCATAGACCTAACATATATTTAAACCAGTAGATTAAAAGATGGAAAAATAACAGAATTATTCTGGAACAAAATTGAAGATCAAATTACTAAAACCAAATGAACACAAAACCCAAAGAGAAAATCCCCTCCAATTCAATTTATTTGCTGTTGAGATTCTCTTCGGCGAATTCAGAAAATGTGATTCAACTTCTGCCTATTTTAAATTATAAAGTTCCATGTAATAAGGCAAAAATTATCTGTGGAGTTTCTGGGTCAACTGTCTTCTTCACAGTGTTTCTTGATACAAAAAAGTACAGGATTCCTGCCTTTCCTAATCTGAAAATTTTGTTTACAGAATTTTTCTTGTTGTCTGGATAAGAATCTGCAGCTTTTCCTTCAACAAATTAATAAAATCACACAGCATTTTTTTCCTTGGAATTATCTAGATTACTCTGAAAAATTCCATTAACATACAGCAATCCCTTTTGAATTAACAGATTTTAATGCTTCTTTGGTATGCATATGATAGAGTTGCTTATTTTGTGAAATGAATAGCTCCATGGGAACATCAAATCAGTACCCAGTGATGGCCAAAATCCATGGTAAGTGCTGGTAAATTATTGGAGAAAGAATAGAGAATAAAAGATACTGCTACTCTACTGCCATGCGGTTCTCAAACTGTTCCTTGTCAACTTCCTCCTCTGTACAGCTTAACTGCAAAAAAGGCTATAGCAGGGTTGGAAAACATATGAACATGGTCAACAGCGAAGATAAAGGGTATGGGAAGCCTCTGGATGAGAACAGCTTGACAAGAATTCTTCCATTTAGGCTGGAGATGACTGAGGTCATGAAAAATGTACCAAAAAAAGCCTGAAAAATCAAAAGTGCACAGTGAGAGAGAGAGGACATGGGTCATTTCTACCAAAAAAACCCCATGAGCCATCAAATAAGGCTAGGAAGTAGCAGGTTCAAACCAATGAAAGGAGGAGGTTCTTCACCTGGTGTTGAATGCAGAACTGCTTGCCAGCTGTTGGTGAGGGCTGATTGTTTGCCCAGCTTTGAAGAGAGAAGGGTTAGTGTAGAAGAGACACATCTATGGAGCAGTAAAATACAGAGAGGTCACTTCTGCACTGGGAAGTTTCCAAGCTGTAATTCCTTGATGCTGGACAAGTGTTTGAGGCATTCATCACTACACGTTTTTTCTATTTGTATATTCTTTCCCTGGGTATCTGAGCTGCTGATAGGGAAGACAGAGGTATGAGGCCATCCATGCCTGTGTGGCAGTGGCCAAAGAGCTCCACTTCCTGCATGAGCACCCATGACCTTCAATCTTTCCTCATATCTGTGGGTTTTCTCTGCCTTCTTCCAGCCAGTTCTTTAGCCCTGGCCAAGTTCACCACATTTTGACTTTCCCTGGATTCTGCATTATTCATGGGTTTGTACCAGCCATGCAGAGTCTCTCTGCACACTGAATTTATGCAGCTCCAATTCATCCTCTTGCTTTAAGCGTTGTTTAGAAGCCAACTCAGAGCTTTTTACACCTGCCCCAACTCTACCACTGCTGTTTGCCTGTGCTCCCAAATTAGCAGGGCAGCTGAGTCTTAGGAGCACTTAGTGGGGTGCTACAGATACTGCAGGTGCCATTGGGAAGAAAGCAAATGCAAAGGTCAAGGGAGGACATTTATTGTAATCACTTAATGTTATAATTTGTTAATGTAATCATTTATGTGACACAAAGACTGAAGTAACAGTCACTTCCTCCTTCTGGAGTCACAGAATCATGGGTTCATAGAATGATACTGCATGGGAGTCACCTCTGCAAGTTATCTTGTCAAACACACCATTCCTCAGTTTTCTGAAAGAAAAAAAAATAATTAAAATACAGAATTTAGGCTCCAAGGTCCCATTGCTCTTCTTGGCATTTCTTGCCAGCTCATGAATGTTACTTCTGGCTTACTGTTCTGGCTTCTGTTAACATTTTTCAGGTGCACAATGCAGCCCACACGTTGCATGGCTAAGCTCTTATCTAGTTCAGATTTGAGAATTCATTTGAATGGTACAGCAGCCAAAGAGTTTCTGTCATAAGAAGGTTAAGGAGTGGATTGCAAAATGGTGAATGCAGAGTGTGTAATGCTCACATGGAGACAGGCTCCCATCCAAGCAGAAAAGGCTATTAAATCATTTTAACACAGCATGATTTATAGCTGTGGAAGGCATACAATACTTATCTAAATACTATTCCAATAATAGGGAGTCAGGAAGAATGCTCTCTGGTTTCTTTATAAGAAAAATACAAGAGGTGTTTTATAACATAAATTTATTTTTAATGCTTGGTAGATCACATCACATGTGGTCTGACTGTAGTCTTCATAAACTGCAGATTTTCTCAGATATCATGTATTTTCTAAAAGGATTTTGCACCATATTGTGTTATTTCTGTCTTGTATTCCATGTTGTTTTTTAGCTTTTCTGATGGTACATCTGTTGAAATGTAAACCTTTAAGTGTGTGTTATTTCAAATGAACCATATCAATGAATGTTACCCAATGTAATTTGATACTTTTCTATACCATTGAACTAGGATGAATAAAATAAATTTAAATATAGACCATTTAATTCATTTCTGCTCTTATGTGTCTTGTGTGAGGCAATAAATTACATGAAGATAGGATAGGGAGACAGAGTGATATTCAGATACAACAGGTGCACTTTGGTTCCCGTACCATATGGAAACTGCAGTCCTAAGTTGCTCAGACAGTATTGGGTTCCAAATTTTGTGCAGTATTTAGCACTCATTGAGTGAAACAGACTGCAATTTTTGGTTACATAGGATTCCAGAAGTGTAATGAGAACAGGAAGAAAAAAAAAAGGGGGTTATGTCGACCAGTGCTGTAAACTTGCGTTTTCAAAAGATATTATTACTCCAAAAGTAAAAATATACATTATTTAATCCTTCAAGAAAATAATAATAAACAAACCTTGCTAGTGATTTTTGCCAGCTAGCTGGTGATTCCCGTGGGGAATGAGCATGAGGACAGAACAGAACAAAAACATGTCCTGCTTTTAGTTGTATGGACGGGAAGGAGTTGAGTTTAAAGCTCCTGGTTCATTCCAAAGGATGGAAATGTAAGTCTGAATGGCTGAATATACAGAAAAGGTGAAGTGACACTATCATCTGTACAACTGGCACATTTTCTTAGTGAATGGGAAGTACCTTACCTGTTTATACCACAGTTTATATTGCTTTTGTCTTAAAGACCAGAAATTTTCTATTTTCTGTTAATCCTTTTTTCCAGGACAAATTATCTACATTACAGGGTATTGTTTGCTAACTTACTTACTATGGATATTTCATTGTATTTAGTCTCAAGTCAGCACCTGCAGCTCTGCAGATTCTCTGGGACATCAGGCTTAAGCAGAAACCAGCTAAGTGCCACAATGTACAGATCTATTTATTTTTAGATTGATTTATTTTATTAAAATTTAAGGTATTGCAAATAAAGCCTCTCATAAAATGAAAGCCTACATTGAACTAAAATTACTGGATGCTGATTCTTGTCCACTTGTCACTCTGTGAGTTCTGATATATCTATACACTCTGGAAAAGAAAGTTCACTGAAGAAAACTGGCCAGTAGATACCATTTTGAATTTGCAATTTAATAGTCCTGTTCAACCAGCTCAATCCAGTATGTACCATTCCGTTCAGAAATTTCCAGCCGCTTGTTCCTCTCTTATTCATTTTTAGCTCCTGTATCAGACTGCCAGGACTGCTCCAATGAGAAAATAATCTTCAGGTTACACAAATTGGTTGTAAACTTCCATGCTGATGTAAACATTAATGACATTTATCAGAAGACATTAAAACACAAGCCTGGTGTACCATTATAAACTCACCCAATAGTGTTGTTATTTTAAAAATACATGAATACATTCACACATAGATACTACTAAGTTTCATGAATAATAGTTTTTATGATTCTTTTATCTTTTTTTTTAGTACTGAATGGCTTCAGTATAAGAAATGTCCTAGAATTCTTTTTTTTTTTGTGGCACAGAAATGAGGATATCTCACAGCCTGTCTACTCAGGTGTGAAGGATGAAAATGGTTTGTAAAGAGGGCAGCTATTTCACAGAAAAAGCATGTGGGATTTAGATATGCTTTTAACTGAACAGTTTTACATTCTTGGTTTTGCATTCCCTTGTCACATTTGTTGCACCAAGAGATGGTCTGAAAGCTTGTTTTAGCTAAGCATGTGTTGGTTCCATGTTTGCTATTTTAGATGTACCATTTTCCTTTTTTTTTTGCTATTAAGTTATATTGTTTCTTTTCCATTTTTACACACTTCTACCACAAATAGCATCGATGGGAAGTAACACCACTAGCTTGAATGCCTATGGATCTGCACCTGAGAAGGGCAGCAGAATCCAGCATCCTTGACATGCTCAAGGATGGGGCTACCATTCAGTAGGACTTGAACAGTACAGGGAGGGTCTGGAACCTTAAAGGATTCAACAAGTCCTGTAGCTGAAGGAAAAAACTGCTTGCAACCGCACAGGCTGGTGATTTTCTGGCTGGGGGAACAGCTTTGCTGGAAGGGGAGTCTTGGTAGCAGCAAGCTGAGCATGAGCCAGGAGTGTGCTCTGGCAGCCAAACAGGTCAACTCTACCAAGGAGTCTATTAATACGAGTGGAGCTGTCATATTGAGGAAAATTGCTGTTCCTTGCTGTTCAGCCTTCCTCAGACTGCACCTCAAATTCTGTACTCAGCCTTGGGCCCACTTATGTGAGAAAGACCTTGACAAACTGGAACACTCCGCTGGGGCCACCAGGTCAGTCAAGAGACAGGAACGTCTGCTCTGGGAGGAAAGACTGAGGGAACAGAGCCTGCCAGCCTGGAGAGAAGAAGGCTTGGGGTGGGACACATGTCTAATAGCAGCCTTCTAAAACCTGCAAGGATGTCATTAAGAAGATGGAAGAAGGCTTTCCACAGATGTGTGTGCCAGCGGGACAAGACAAGGTATGTAAGTTGAAAGAACAGAGATTCAAACTGGATAGGAGATACATTTCTAGCATGAAGATAGTCAAGCAGTGGATCAAGTTGCCTTGAGAGGTTATGCAGCCCTCATTCTTAGATATTTTCAAGGCCATTCTGGGTCAAGTCTTAAATAACCTGATCTGACCACATAGTTAACGTTTTTATGAATAATAGGTAAGACTGGATAACCTCCCCAGGTCACTCTTGACCAAGACTTTCCTATTATCCTATGATCTACCTAGCAACCTTCCTGAATTTGCAAAAGTGCAAATGAGCAATTTTTTTTTCCAATTCTAGCGCTGTTCTAAATATGGCTATTAACACTATGCAAATAAGTAATTTCTTTTTGCACAAAAAAATTTCCCTGTATAATTAGTTTCAGAGATTTTGTAAATCTTGGTCTACATAAAACGAACTATATTCACTACTTTCTCCATGTGCATTCAGTAACAGCATGACAAAAACTATTAAAATTAATTCCTGTGAATCTATTTTTACAAACTACTGTGGCTTCTGTTCTCCAAGAATGATCCACAATTTTTAATTATATTTGACAGAGAAGGAAAATTGGTTTTGTGTTTACAGGCATTCTGGAGGAAATGAAATGTATTATTCAGTTCAACATCTAATGCTTAATGATGGAACAGCAAAGTTGTTTTTTGGGGGTTTTTTTTGGGTTTTTTTGTGGGGGGTTGTTTGTTTGGTTTGGTTTTTGGGTTTTTTGGGGTTTTTGGAGAGGATTTTAACACATATATATCTCTCTCTAAAAAATATTTCCTACCCAGATCTTATAACTACACTGGGAAAGGAGAAGGCAAAACTTTCAGTCTCATATTAGGCAATTCTTCTTGAAATGTCAAACCTGAGTGTTCATTAATTAAATACATGTAATAAAGAGAAAAACTGATAAACCTACTGGTTATGATATTCATTTAGAAGACTGTACATACAGACATCAGCACTTATTCCAGAGGTGTTGATTTAGATAAGGTTCACTGAAAGAAATGGGTAGCACCATTCTCCCCCAGAATAAAATGTTGGCCATTAAAACATCTTTTAGGGATGTTGCAGATGTAGGAGGATGTCCTTTGAAGGAATAATGAAACTGGAAGATGAGTCTTCTAGTGAATTCTCTGATTCTTGACCTGCCAGCAGACACCATCTATTCTGTTTGCACTGATTTTTTGCTTTATTTATAATTTTTCTTATTAGACCTCTCAGCCTTTTTTAATCCCATCCCAAGTAATTTATCTCTGAAAGTTATTTTAACCATGATTTCTAAGCACTAATGCAATTCCAACATAGAAAAAGAAAATAAAAATGCACAAATAAACCCGAGCTAATCTCTAAAGCATGAGTTCAGGAAACTAATGTGAAACAAGGGAGACTGGACAAAAATACCCAAGTTTCTAAGGCAGATCTTTGACTTGCCAGTATCGCTGTCTTCACCTTTATTCTAAAACACAAATACATTTCAGTAAAATCCCATATTTTAATATCTTCCATTAAAATGCTAGTTCTTTTATGGTACATTTCCTCATGCTCAAAACTGTGGTTCTCTTTGAGAGCAACAGGAAGTCTGCACAAGTTGATCAGGCAACGACACATTTATAATGGCTGTAACTGGCAGGTGAGGGATCAGACTCTCAGAACAATCAGAAATGTAAGCACATGGTGGGTTGACTCCCACCAGCAGCTAAGCCACCATCCCATTGCTTGCTCACACCAAACCAGTGGGACCAGGGAGAAAATCTTAAGGGCAAAAGCAAGAAAAACTTGTGGGTTTAAATAAAGGCAGTTGAGTAAGTGAAGTAAAAAGAAGAAAAGTGCTGCAAAGGCAATCATTCGGCACCTCTCACTGGCACGTCAGTGCCCAGCCACGCTCTGATCACTGGCTAGTTCAGAAAAGCTTTCTCACACATACAAGTTTGAGCCCAATGTTATGTGTTGTGGAATATGGTCTGTCAGGGTCAGCTGTCCTGCCTGTGTCCCCTCCCAAGCTCTTCCCTACCCCAGCACCCCCGTCTCACAGGCTCAGAAAGAGAGGAAGCCTTGATGCTGTGAAAGCACTGCTCAGTAACTGCTAGAGCCTTCAAACAAATGTGATGAACTCCATCAGTTCTGAAGAGGCCAACACATGTGACTAGCTATTTTAATGAAAAATATTCCAGGATGTTCCAGAACAGGGATGATTTCTATGAAGAAACTGTGCTGGCAGAAATAACTTCAATCATGCTGAACCAGAACAAAGATTTTAAGAAATAAAACTGAAAAGTAAATACGTAGACATTTTCAGAAGATTTATGCAAAATATTTTCCATAATACACAAAAGAAAATAAAGCAATTAGTACCATGCACAATCTATACTTAACTCAGTTTCACATATCATTCCTTAAAGCAGAAAGAAACTACGGATTTTATGTAAATAAAAATCCACCCTCAGTACATGAGCAATAACTGTGAGTACTCACTGGAGAATTACTTATAGTGCAGAAGATCACATTCAAAAATGAAAACTAACTCATGAAGTATTAATAACTTGATATCAAATAGAAAGACAAAACATGATAAGAGGGAAGTAGTTAATTGTTCTTTGAAGAGCTGCGTAATTCTAAGCTCCATATTTTTTTTAATGCTTTTTCTGTCATTCTATCTGTGATGATCATGGCAGAAGTGCAGTGCCTGTGTCCCTCCTACAGCTTGCATGCCCTATTCACAAACAAGAGAATTCTAGGACAGGTTTTTTTAGCATTGTCCTCCTGTTCAGCAAAATACTTCAGAATCCTACATGTGAAGTGACATGACACAAACAGCATCAAAAGTGAACCCATTAGCAAAAGGAATCAGCCATTACTTGATAATCACTATGCAGCACTATGCAATTCTCAAGTGGCCATAATGCACACTCCCTTGCTGTAGGTGAAGAAAGGCAATTATAATTTCCCTGAACAAAGTAGCTGGTTACCTGGGAGTACCTGCCTAGGACTCTGAAAAAGAAGGAAATATTCCCTCTTTTGTGTATGTGTGTTTTGAACAAAGTTTTGAAGCTTCAAATGCACCAAAAGCCCAGTAACTAAATTGCTACCTGGAAAATCAATCTTCCTTTATCACTTTTCCAACTGGATATGGAAGACTGTTTTGAATAGAGCTTTCCAGACTTCCAGAATTACAATGGGATTCTGATTACGTATCACATGATGTTGAACGTACAGTCTAGACCTTGGCTGTCATTTCAGAAGTTATGCTTTATTTACACACCTTTTATTATAGGCTTCAAGGGTTAAAGTAATCTAATGTCATCACAATTAGCAAAATTCAGCATTTGAATCGAATTCTTGGTCTCAGTTCCAGATTTCAACACTCAGGAATAATGTCCAAATGTGAAGTTCCTTAGAGTGTCAGCTTTATCATTGGCAGCTACAAAAAAGGACTGAGGCAGTCATGAAACCAGGATGACAAAATACCACATCAACATTTCCAAGATGATGCATTCTTTGTTTAGGAGGTCTTTGTCTGTCAAGAAATGAAACAGAAACATTATTTGTTACACATGCACATTTGTTATACAGAAGCACAGAATAATTCCTCTGGTTGTGCTATGTGTGAGTCAGTAGCTGCACTAATAATATTGTGCCTTTATCAATAAAGATTCTTGTCATTATAATGTGTGCAATGCCTATGTGCAAAAACTACCCACAGACATCTCAAAAGGCTTGGCCCACCCTTATTGCCCTCTAAGCATTCCTTATCTGGAACGGCAGCTGTCAGCTCCATTATTCCTAGGTGGGGGATTGTTTGGAATTAGCCACTGACCTTGTAAGGCCATTCAGCTCAAACTACAGTAGCATTAAAAGAGTAGGAAGGGGTTGAAAGGATTTATTCCAAACAATTACACAATGCCACGCCCGAAGAAATTAAAGGAAAAAAAGTGTTTAATTTTCCTATGCAAAAAGGTGCCTGTTCAACTGTCCTCATTCATCAAAGAAATTGTAGAAGTTTTCTTAAGGTGGTTCATCACATATGCAATCTTCTTACACTTTAAGCAGCATCAGCAGGAAGATCTTAGCTGTGAAGCACACTAACTTTGTAAGCAGTCTCTCTCCAGTACTCCTGGAGAGTTTTCTTACTTGTTTTCTTCAAAAGTAAATTTTCTTATAATTTATTGAAGAGATAGCAGGCATTCTTCTCATTAAATTAAGAACTGCTCTGTTTCTTAAGGGTTTCATACCTGTCTTATATTGTTAAACATATGCAAAATATTTTTTAACAAACATTAATGAACTTGATGGAGACAAAGTACAAGAGTAATTACCTATCTCTGGAAAACATGACTTTGAGGTGAAAGATTTTAGATATAAGTTTTCAAGGTCTACTGTTATGTTGCTCACAGACTCACGAGATGTTGTGTCCCTCCAGTCTGTCTATGCTGACACCTAAGAAGAGGAAGAAGAGGTATCACAGAGTTTTGGCATAGTCTGCCTATTCTCTAAGCTCCATGGTAGCAGGGTAACTTAGTGTAAAGCCTCACTGGTGTCACTTTGCTAGCCATCAGCTTGCCATTACCTTTTTTGAGATTATTTTATTTTAACACTGAGAAGAATTTTCTTATTTCATTCTTGAATGTAAAACCTAATGCTGATATATCCACCTCAAGTACTAAGTTGGGCTCCAAGAAAATGATGTGATTCTTGTGTGAGAGAAATTAAGACACATCACTTTTTAAAAATAAGAATTCACAATGGGAATTCAGGGGAAAAAAATCATGTTTGCAGATAATTTTAAATTGCTGTTCAGTTTCAAAGCAGTCTGTTTCATCAGCGCTAAAAAAAAATAAAAAAAATCCAAAACCACCTCCTCAGCCAAATTTCTCTAAAAGCCTAAAGAGCTTTTATGTTGGTTAGTTAGCAACAGAAGAAACACGTGGGTCACAGAGCAGCAGTGGTTTCACCAGGCAGGACCGACCAAAAGCCCTGCCCTTCTTTATTTACCTATTTTTATAGGTTTCTAAGGACAGTCAAAGATTGGTGAAAGGGGTCAACACCCCTGAAGGTTTACAGGACAAAGACATGGTCAATCATCTTTCTCCACCCCAGGGAAAGGAATGAAAAACAATTCCTCAAGTGCAAAACAATCCTGGTTGGTTAAGGAAAACAAGGACCATGTTTACAGAACAAGCATGGGAAACTACAGCTATAGTGTTACAACTTATGGGGCCCTGTAAAACCAGGGCGACGCTTTTAGGAAAGAAGAAAAGCCTTGGGATGAGGTAATTGCTGTGTTCTTCCACCCAAAGGGGTGCTAAAGAGAAAACAATCAGACTTTTCTCGGAGATGCATGAAGTAAAGAGTGGAGACAATACTCAGACTGAAGAAGGGAAATTCCAAGCAGACAGAAGGAAAAATTCAACTCCACAAGAGTGCCTGAGCACTGGCACAGGCTGCCCAGAGAGAAAGGGCAATCTCCATCCTTAGTTTCAAAACACGCCTAAATAAATTCCTGAGCAAGACCTAGATTTGAAGTTCATCCTGCCTGAAGCAAGAGCTAGATTCCAGATGACACTATTTATTTACTGTGGGATTTTGGCCAGAGAAACATTCATACCAATACCTTAAACACTAGGTCTGGTGGGGAAGAATTATAGCTTTTTTCCAACAGAACCAGGGGAAAACACAAGGTGATTTGGGAGCAAAGCAGCTCTACACATTTGCTTACCCTCCACTGTATTTTATTGCCATGGTATTTCAATTAATTACAAACATGAATGCTTTTACCTCTTACTAGCCAAATATAACATTATCACCACTTCCCAGACAGTGAATTAAACACGCAAAGCAAAGCCCTAATTATCTTGGCCAAAGGTCAAATGCAGAAGCTATAGCAAATTCAAGTGCAGAAACAAGTCCTCTAAATACAGTCCTAGAGCCTTAATTTTAAGTACTCATTATTTGAAAATGATTTATTTAAACTATTACCACAAAATGGTGAAGTAGCACCTGAGGTAACAAAGCATGAAAAGTACTGTTTGGTTCCTACTTCAGGCCTTGTAGCATAAAAATGTGTTATTTATGTTGGTAATGTGATCTAATGTGAAAGCTAATACACCATAGCAAACTCTGACCTGAATCCAAATAATCCTGTTGACTCTATCCCAGTACAGGCAACAAGTAAAAATCAGATGTAACATTCACAATATTAAAACATTTACACTGTTTGCAAGGAACCTCTGCATGAAGCTCAATACCGAGTGGTGGACCAATTAGCACCTATAAATGTTTTATTGATGTCCACACTTCGAAGCAAATTTGGAATCAGAACTTAGCCCCTGCTACCTGGTCATAACTCATAAGGCAGGCAGGCATTCTGTAGCAATTTTTCACCAATATACCATGAATGAAATGACAATAAACTAAACAGATCAGAAGTGGGGGGAAGAAAAAGAAAAGAAAAAAAATAAAATTTAAGGATTAGAAATATTTTTCCAAGAAAAATGACAAATTAGTTAACTTGCAGAAATTCAAACTCCTGCTTAGGTTTTGATTGATCCCCACCATCTCAGCTTCCTTCACCTCACCCCTTGCCCTGGCAGTGCTCTCAGCCCCTTCTGTCCCCCTTGGCCACCAGGAGAGCAGGACAGGTGGCTGTTGGTTCTTCCTGTGTCCTTCAGATCTAACTGCATGCACAGGTACCCAGTGCCTCTGCCATGAGGGGCACACTCCTGCTCTGCTGCTGGTGCCTCTCTGCTCACCCCTCCCCAAGTTTCACAACACCTGAAGCACCTGTCTCTCTTTGGTAGCTCTACTGTCCTGTCAAGCCAAGTTTAGAAGGGGATCAAGAGCTTGTAGGATTGCAAGCAAAACTAAAAACTCACTCAAATAAAATTCCTTAGGAAATTAGGATTAAAACACACAGTACTATTATTTGTATTTTTCTATTAATAATTACACAGTGATATAGAGGGAGTGTAGGATTTAAGAGCTACACTGTATGTTTTAATTAAAAGTTATACACAGAAACCCAAACAAGGCAGAAAATCTGTTCCCAGAATGCAGTCACTGGGAACTTACTTTAAAATGCACGGAAAGGCAGTACTGCTGCATCTAAAATAAGTGTGGGACATACTGATCTTACAGAAATTGAAGGATGAATGGAAAATGTGACTAAACCTTTTCTGGTTTACCCGATGGAAAAGAGACTAATGTATATACTGTTGATTACAGTGCTAAATTCATTGAGGACAGCACAGATGTCTGAGTCATAATTGTCTACATGTTGCAAGTTTATGCTTTAAAGCCAGTCTCCTAATCCCCTTGCTGCTGCATTTCCCCACATCAATATTTAGGAGATTTTTTAATGACTTCTCGCTAACAGCTTTTTTGTACCAAGGAAGAGTATGCTTTCAGGAAAATACAGCACACAGATGAGTGGCCACACTCACCTGGTCCTTTTCAATCTGTCTTCAGCCAGGGCATTTATTTTCTTCCATATTTGTTCACAGTAGACTAGAAATCGCTGAAAAATAAATGAGATTTTCAGAGGAAACAGCAACACAAGAATCTGGCAAAGTGTACATGTATGGTAGTGTGGGGTGATTTGGGTTTTTTTTTTGTGGTTTTGTTTGTTTGATTGTTTTTTAATCTGACAGAATTGTACTATAATGGATATATATATAAGCAAGGATAAAAAGTAAAAAGTACACAAAACAAAAAAAAATTGCCTTCAAAACTGACATAAGAGAAAGAATTCTTATTGAACCAATTATTAAAATACTTTTGCTCCAGATTTTAAAATCAACCTCTTCAGGGAGGTCTTTGTCTTCAAATGCTCTTTTACAAATATCCTTCTACAAGATCCCTTGTCCCCCAAAAGAGTTAACCCCTACCTAACTACTTCTACCTAGCCACTTTTCCTGCCATGTTGTCTACATCCATGGAATATGAGGACTTCGTGCACAAGATCCTCCAGTTAATAGTTAATATTGATTGTGTAAGTTAATATTTGAAAAATATGTATCTGTTGAAATGGTTTGTCTGGAACTAGTTTCAAACTGTACCTAAATGAGACAGAGAAGAGACCTAGAAGGCAGGTTACAAGGTCATCTATCCTCTCAAGAACATGTCCTCAGTAAGGACAGTAAAAATCCCATATTCAATTTTTGCCTAAGCCCTCTTTGAATATTAGAAGGAGAGGAGCATCTCTATGAGATGTTTACAGGCTATAGCTAAATTCTTCTGCTCAGCTCTTTACATAATACCACATGTCCTGCTTTAAGCTGGCAGGCAGCTGAACACCACACAGCCATTCACTCATTGCCCCTCAACAGTGGGACGGGAGAGAGAATGAGAAGGGTAAAAGTGAGAGCACTCATGGATTGAGATAAAGACAGTTTAATAGATAAAGCAAAAGCCATGCATGCAAACAAAACAGAACAAGGAATTCATTCCGCGCTTCCCATGGGTCGGCAGGTGCTCAGCCATCCCCAGGGAGACAAGACTCCATCGCACAAAACCATGATTTGGGAAGACAAATGCCATCACTCCAAACATGTCAACCCCCTCTTCTTCCAGGTTTACATGCCAAGCATGATGCCATATGGTATGGAATGTCCCTTTGGTCAGCCAGGGTCAGCTGTCCCACTGTGACCCCTCCCAACTCCTTGTGCACCCCCAGTCTCCTCACTTGTGGGGTGGGATGAGGAGCAGAAAAGATCCTGGCTCTGTGTAAGGGCTGCTCAGTGATAATGAAAATATTCCTGTGTTAACAATGCTATTTACAGCACAAATCCTAACTGTGGCCTCAAACTAGATACTGTGAAAAAAACTAACTCTATCCCAGTCCAAATCAACACACTTCACAAAGATGAAAGAAAATGAGGCAATGAACCTTTCCTTCTTTTCATCTATTGTTAAAAAGGCACAAATATTACAAATTTACACAAATATTACTGTATTACTCTGCTTTTTGAAAGTATTCAGTAGTGTTGCACATCCGGTTGAGGTTTTGTGCCCAAATATCAGAGCACTTTCTATTACGCACCCAGCTCACATCCTTAAAAATGCTCATCCTCTTTTTCTTTCTTGGGAGCTCCTAGTTCTTTTCTTCCCCTACCAACCTTTCAGATTCAGAGCTCAGCCATAGTTTCTCTCTGATTCCCTGTCCCTCACACTGTGAGTCACTTCCAGAGCCAGTCTTCTGTTGCTGACTGCCTTCCACACATCTCCTCAGCCTCCACACTGATTTACAAACCCAGCCCCAGGTTGCCCAGCAGGCCCCAGTCTCTTCATGGAAATTTAGCCCTGTATTCTTCACACCTCTGCAGTGAGAGTTCTCCCCATGGCACGGGGAGTGCTTTGTTCCTGTATGAATTGCATTAAAAATGCCTTGCTTTCAGCCTAACAACACTGTGTAACAACTCTGAAAGAAGAAAATCCTTTAGTTTAAAGAAGAGCAGTATTGACAGTGCTGCCTCTGAGGAATCTTATACCACTTTTCCAAATGTACAAACAAAATGGTCTTGAATTTCAGCATCATTAAAGATGAAGGCTTGCAAGTATACCATTATCTTGTGTTTTGCTATCATTTATGGGCTCCATTAGGCTGATGGAAGCTTTCTGACTCTTTCTAGCTTTTTCTGACAACCCTTTTTCCCCCCCTTTTGTTATGGTGTGCTTGTCTAGAAAAGCAGAGTTTTAAAGAGACTGAATGGTTATCCTTGTTTAACATACTGGGAGCTATTGTCAAGCACCTCAAAGAGCTCTTTGTTAACCATTAAATACAATGGAAGAGTGGTTAATTAATTGTAGTGATGTAAAAATACCTGGGAACGTTTAGTTATGAGCAGCCCTATAAAGTTATCACTTGTGTTGCCTGTTTATGTTTTCTCCCAGCAGAGTTTGCGCCATCTTCTCATAATCATTGTTTTAAATCTATTTGCACATTCGCCTTTTGTTCCTTAGTCCATGATCTGAAATTTTAAAGTGAACAGGGGGTAACTGTGTTGTTTGAGTGGTACAATATTTACCTAGGATATGCTGGAGTGAAGCTATTTTGTGGAACATAATTCTGTGTTCATTTGCACAGCCCTCTTTATGTATTTCCAATGACTGCAGATTTTACCTCTGAAAAATGAGGGTATCTCAAGAGTAACTGTGTGCAATGTGCCATGTGGTAAAGAAAATTGAAGAGTATAAGTCTAACTTGGGCATCCATGTCCCCAGCATAAAAACAGAGCTCTTCTGTTATATTTCTGAACAACAAGCACATTCTTCCCTCCTGCTGGAGGATTAAGAATCTGAGTATTGGTTTCTTAATTACCTAGTCTAAACATTTCAGTGTGAAAAGAGAGAAAAAAAATAGAAGTAACCTAAACCAGAAGAGTTAAAGACCTACTGGATCCTGACATATGTAGAGTTTTTTTACTTACATAGCTGTGCTCCAAGATATCATTCTGTGGCAAAATCCAATAGCAGTTTATTGTATCACAAGGAAAATCTACTCAACTGTTCTTCTACCACACTTCTTCCTCAAGCTTGCTGATAAACATTACTGTCTAATTTTAGCTCTGGAGATATATCTAATGATTTTATTTCAAAGCATGTTAATGGCTGTCTCAGTGTCAGATCCTCTACAGTCCATGCTGCAGCAATAACCATTGTAACACCATTGACCACTGACATCACTGTCTCAGAGAACACTCTTAAGTAAAGAATGATAGCAATATACCAAATCAATATTTGTACCTTGTTCTTTACGGTTGCTTAGATATTGAAAAAGCATATTTCTTCTTGTCAGAATCAATAGCTTTGATTCCTCTATACTTTAGCATTATGATTCAAGTTCCCAAGCTGTACAATGAGCAAAAAGCATATAGCCAACAACATCAAAGAAATTCTAGCAAAGTATGAATTGATATTATGCACCCTTTATCTGCAACTGCATTCAGTTCCTGGGAGATTAATTCCAAGAGAGTGTGTGAAAGGGAGACTCCATCCTCTCTACCACTCATGTCTCCTTGCCACAGAATTTCTTCTTCTTAATTAAGGGGAGCACTATTTCTTATATGAGCAAGAGGCAAGGCAGAAAATATGGAGACAATTAGAAATAAATGTATGTGGGTTGGAGAAAGAGAAATGTAACACAGAAAAAAGAAAAACACAAAAAAAACCCAAATCCCCAAAAAGAACCCGGGAAAAAGAGTTGGCCAGGGTGCAGTTATAAATAGATGTCAGGACGGGAGAGACTGACCAACAAGAGACTGATGCCAAAAGGTGCTCTGAGTGGAAACAAGACTTCAAACAACCAAAAACGTGAGATACAGTGGAGAAAAGAGCAGGAGCAGATGAGTATTATGAAGACTGAAGTATAAGCAGACAAAGACTACCTCTGTTATGTCCTTGCTATCTCCTTGGCAGAGCAATGCTGTCTTTAGCAATTGTTCCAAACAGCTCATGTCTATCCTACCCATGGCTACTCCCAATGGGTGTGAAATGAGCACCTTCATGTTGTTGGAATAATTTCCAGCTTGGTATCTGTTGCAAAGGCCTTTGCATCTTCGCACTCATAGGCTTCTCTACAAAGCTATACTCCACATTCAACATGCAGATGTTCTACACAGGCTGTGTGGGCACATCTCTCTAGATTTAGCTGGCCTGATCAGAGTTATATGCGAAAAACATTAATGAGATGCTTTCCTGGCCCTCTCTTGTTCATTAACAGGGAGATTTTTTTGGTTGAGAAGAACTCCAAGTTCAATCCAGTATAATAAAAAGCATGCAGATATGTTGGCCTCCAGTTTGCCTGTCTTTCAGCTTGAGACCTTGTAAGGAATTTAAGATTCAGCATGTCTTTGTAGGTCACTCAAAATAATGACAGAAACATTTTTCTATGTGTTACCCTGAGCCCTTAAGTGCTTTCTGCTGAAGATGTTTGTTCAGTGCACATATGTTCTGTGCAGAGGGTCTTAATATGATATATAACACATTGATAATAATATGATAATAATGTCTACAATAGGGATCTCTGCTTGTTATCCCATATCTTAATTTAAATCTGATCATTTTTTGTGTCTTGACTATTGAGGCTGTGTATTCCTTGGGACAGAAAGAGTATGCTAGGCTCACCTAGAATTTACACCATAAAACCATCTAGTGACTCTTGCTGCTGTTACTTTCACTTACTTCCACGTTTGAGCAGACAGGAAATCCTTGTACAGTGTTCATAGAATAACTAAAATTTCATAGGTATCACTAAGACTATGTACTTGACCTCTCTCCTAATATGGTAGATGAGGTTTTCTGGGAGCTGTTCAGAAAGCTGAAGCTGAAAGAGGGGTTCTGTGCTAATAAAGCAGTACAATACAAATGGTAAAAAAATTGATAAAGAAATTTCCAAATATGTGTTCTCTCATTAATAATGAAACTTGGGAAAAGCAGAGACAAAGATAGGTTTCTTAAGTGGAGAATAAGCATGCACATAGAGTTTACAATAGCATGAAAGGAAATTTTCAGGTTTTAATGTTTGATTACCCACTTCTTCAGGGCAAACTCCTCATTATCTGTACAAAATGCTAGTGTTTCCCAATCTTTCTTCTACCCCTATTCCCAACACTGCAGTCTACCACCTGATAATACATTCTCCTTTATATCCTTACTGCTTGATAATGCATTCTCTTTTATATCCTTACTTGCAACAATAAGAAGATACATGTTCAGCTCAGAAGCCCACAGGAGTGGAACAGGTATAATTAGCATCTTCTTGCTGATTTTAGAAACTCTCAAAACTTGATCAAAGAATCACCTTCAGAGGTGGTTAGATGCTCTGACCAGGCTGCAGTGGTTTGAAGTGGTGAAGCCTATGCATACATCACTGTTTGTCCTTAGTACAGGAGAGAGGAAAATTAGCCAGTAGTCACCACTTACCTTGTATTGGCTCTGTTCTCTGTGTAGTTTTCGTAGACCCAGAGCAATCCAAAATTGGAAGATCCTCTCCAAGTGCTTCACCAGGCAATCCCCATCTCCTAAAGTGGGATAAAGATCCAAACCAATATGCTGATCACACTGAGTTGAACTACTCCAGAGCATACAAAGCATTTAACTGTTAAAAAATCATGCAACATTAATGAAATTAATTTCAGCCAATATTCAGGTGCCTTCATATTTATTGAGGAATTACAGCCTTCAGTTATTTACTGATTCATTGCTCCTTTCTCACCTATCTATCCATCTTCTGTTTAAAAATCCTGTCTCATCCTTACCTAACCTATCTTCTTTTTCCATGCCCTACCAAATCTTTCATCACCTTCAGTTTTCTGCAGTACTAGTAGTAGTAGTAGTAACACTAGTATCTTCCTCCATTTTCTATGGTTATCTGCTTCAACCAAAATTGGAAATGAATAAGAAAAAAATAATTAGAGACAGGTTGTTAACTCAGGTGGCATTTCAGTGGAGAAAAATTGCTGCAAGAGCTGTGAGAAAGCCCATCTAGTTCAGAAAAAAAGAAATATAAGGGATAAAATTGTCAGAAGGTAATCTTAAGGCAACTCTCTGAGAGTAGCAGTGTGGATGCCTACAAATGATAGTGGTACTGATGAGTAAATGACACCTCTGAAACCCTGTGTCTCTGAAGTGGGCACATGTGTGGACACCGTTATACCCAGAATCACCAACTCTTCCACTCCAAGTCAGTAAGAAAAGATAAGTATCTGCACAAATTACTTTGCTACACTTCGTCTGCTAAAATGTAGAGAGTAGATTTTTGGGAAATTTTGAGAGTCCGTGTCTATATCTATAACTGTGATATCTGAGCCAGTAATTGTGATACTTGAGTCATATTATAATTCCCAAATGTGATTGCTTTGCAAAACAAATTACAATTAAAATCTGAAATTTGATCGATAAACTAACACAGGAAAATAAAAATTAACCAAATGCATTGCTGTTGATAGCTAAAATGGTATCTTTCTCAGTTTCTGTTTAGCAGGTTTTCTTTTCATGTGTCTTTAAAATAAATGAATGTGATGATATGAGACAAATAATACCTTTCTTTATAAATGTGGTTTAGATTCTAAAATTTTTAACTCTACCTATTCAATTCAAAACCCATACATAAAAATGGCAAAATACCCCTCTTCCTATTGGGCTGAAATGAATATGCAAAAATCCATGAAAACTTCTAGACAGAAACTTTTCAACACATTTTCTTTTGTCTTTCATCTCTTAAGAAAAAAAGAGAAGTGCAGTAAATATTGGATGATTTTATTTTGCTCTCCTTTGTGCTCCTTCAGACTGTAACCATAATCTGGATAATCTCCACTGCCAATACAGATTTATTGTGTGACAGGAAAAACTAAAGTTCAAAAGACATTCAAGAACTCAATAAACAGAACAACACATAGGCAGTGAAGATGAACACCTCCATGAAACTACTTACTTCATTGAATTAAATTCTTGAAATATATGCAATATCTGTTCTGAGTTGATATGGAATAAATAAAACCAGACCTGACTCTTTGATACAGTCTACTGAGCTCATTCCATTTTATGACAAAATAATGCTTTGGTGACAACATTTCTTGTTTTCCCATCAGAACAGCTTTACAGTAGACTGTAAGTCAGAAATACATTTTCTTCTCACATCACTACTTCTTCCAAATGATTTTTCTCTGAGTGAATATACACTGCCTTTGGCACAAATGGTCAAGAGTGTTTAGTGTAGGTGAAGTGGCATATTTTGCCATCAATTATCTATTTGAAACTAGCAGTTGAGAGAGTTTTTCATCCTGAAGCACTATCTTTATCTGTTTAAGTGACTTGGTTTGTAGAAGGTTTCTGAAATATGTTGTGTTGTTTTTAGTAATTTGACATTTGCAAAGAAGTCATTATTTAGTTCCCCAAATGATTTCTTGCTATTTGACATTTTAGGAGCTGAAATTCCACTTGCATGCAACCTTTTGCATAATTAATATACTAAAAATGATTATTTGAAAGAGGACTAAACCTGCCTTCCCGTATCACGACTGTGTAACTGAGGTCATAATTATCATTCAGCTATTATTTATCCTCTATACAATTTCACAACTCCTTACACAATGAGTCCCAGTTCCAGAAAAAGACCTTTTGTTTTTTCTCTTTCTTTATCTAGTCTAAATCTCTGACGTGCTTCCAGTGTCCGTTTTGCTAAATGAGTTGTTTCAGTAGCTTCAGTCATAAAAATTGAAGATGCGAGCAGAATGTTCTTACTGCAGATCAATCAGTATAGATTTCAAGTTGTAGGCACTGTATATTTGTTTCTGAGGAAGAATTATGATTTAACTCTACTTTGGCACTTGGATCCTAATTTCAGCAATGACAGTAGGTGCTGTACTTAATATCCAAGGCCACTATGGGGAAATGGGCATAACATATGAAAATATAGCATTGCTAGAGATATTATCATTTGCCAAAAGGGTTAAAATATCTGCATACATAACTATTGTATATTATTTATAACAGTGGGAAAGAGATGAATGCAGGGAAAAAAACTTATTAAAGTTGGAAGTACTAATCAGAATCATGTGGTGTATATTGTATTTAGGTTTCTGTAAAATGTTGGGTACCTTTTGAAGGGCTGTTTAATCAGCATTGTGCAGCCACACCTTAATCTGTGATAAGTAGTTTAGCAAATATTAGCTAGAGCTTAATGTTGAGCCTTTGTTATAGAACGTTTATCTAGGCAGAACAAAGTATAAACATCTTTCATGCAGAGCAGGGTCTCACCCAAAGAATATGACTCAGGGACAGAGCAAAGGATAAAGCAGTAGATTGTTTTAAAGAATTAGTAGCACCACCGATATTCTCATCTTTACTTGTAGGTGTCTAGGTTGTACTGTAGGACTTCGTTCTAAACCAACAAAAAAATAAACAAAAAATTAAAAAAAAAATCACAGTTCATAATATTGAAGTATGTAACACCCTATAAGTAATATTAATTCATTGATTACATTTTTGTCTCTGTAAAACTATCTAGGAAATGATTTTGATGATTCAGAACTGGGGAAGTCATGGAACAAATGGAATCTGAAGAGAAGATAAGCAGTTCTTTTAAATTGAAAGGCACACAAGCAGTTTGAACTTTCAGTTTAAACATAAATAGGTAAAAGGGAGATTCATAAAGACAAGGAAGAAAATAGCCTGAATTTCTGAATTCTGTGATGCTTTTCTAAAACACAGAGTTCTTTTAAAAACAAAAACTTTTCTTTTAAATTCATGTCTGATTTTTCCTTACATTTATTTCCAAAGTGTTAAAAACATTGCTTTCAGAAAAGCCCTGGGCTTGCACTGAAACTGTGGTCTTCTGCGAGATGCTTGAATGCCCAAGGAATGGGAATGTTGCAAAAGATATTTCACAAGACCAATGCCATTTCAGTTCAATTTCTTGCACCCTTGGCTTGCTCTTGGCTATCAACCATCACTGTCAGAAGTGAAGCTTAGAGTCCCAGAAAACAAAATATAAAAGAATATAGGGAAGCAGGAATCCTACTGAAAGCATAAAATGAATCAGGTTTCTAAAGGTGAGAAGAAAGAATAGGTACAAGAGGTTATTAAAAGAGTTAGAAAAATTAAGGCAGAGTTAGAGAAAAGGGTAAAAGAAAGTGAAAAACTAATGAGAAGTAATGTTAAGAAGGCAAATGTGTTAAAGATCTTTTCTGTGTTAAGAAGGCAAATGTGTTAAAGATCTTTTCTGTCTTAGTCTATAGCCAAAAGATTACCTTGGGTTTATATAACTAACAATGGCTTGGACAAGAATGGAAAGACAACAGGTTGGAAAGTATCACTACTTGATAATTTGAAATAGACATAAACAAATGAAATTCAGCTCCTGTTACATTGAGGATTTGGTCTAAGAGAAGCAGTCAGTTAACTCTGAGAGCTGTTGACGGGATGAAGGAGGTTCTGGAAGATTAGATATAGTGCAATGGGTATTTTGTTTGGTTTTTCTTTGGATGGTGTACACCATGAGATGTCACCATATAATTCAGAGAATCTGATTCAGATACCCAAAAAGCTGATGAAAATGATAACAGTTTTTGAACCAACATGGAATTAATACACTGAAAAAATGTCAACATGGCCTTGTCAGTAATGAGTTATTGCAGAATAAGCTAGCTCTTCTTGTATGTGAAACCCTGTCTTACAATTTTAGTAAAAATCTTCCGTGGTGCTGTTAAAATGAAGTTAAGGAAAAAAAATACAACACAAATGTGAAGAATTGAAGGACAGATAGAGCATACTGGAAAGCTATATTCATGGTCTAACATCAAATTGGAAGAGATGTATTGTGCAAGGTGTCACCAAAGCTTTTCTTCAGGTAGCAATCTGGTCAGCATATTCATAAATGTTTTGGCTGAATAAATGTAGTATTTGGTAAGTTACCACATTAGAAAGCAGTTTGAAGTAGTTTAGAGAAAAGGATCATAATTGAAGATGGCAGTGATGGGTCAAGAAAGCAGCCTGAAACAGGGTGAAAACCAAGAACTATACATTCAGAGTACATTCCATCAGGGTGATGCAAGTGAGATTTCCACCTTCCGCAAACAAACCCTCCCACCTGTCCAGGAGTAGCAAAGGTCAACTGTTCCTTCAGGGACATGAGAATATGGTCAGCAGAGCAGAGGCCACTCTGGTCAGTGCCCACACCCACAGCACCCAGCCCTTCAGAGACTTGGTCACTCCCTCCTTCTGTGGCTTGCTTTTTGTGTTAGCCTCTAACTCATATGAAGCACAGAGGAAACAACGTGCTCCCCCATTATTTTTTTTGTGCTAAGAATTTTAGGACTACAAATAAGACCAATGAGCTCTATTTTGAATGTGGCTGTGCCAAAATAAAGATTCTGTAACCATATTGGTTCAAGCTAGGGAGCATTTTAGTTACATAACAAATGTACAATGCAATGTGCCAAAAAATAGCATACAGTCATGTGGAGCTCCCCTTCGCCTGTTGATAGTTTAAAAGACTGACACTAATGAGGTCCCTTGATAAGCAAAGGCAGAACTAAAATCATCCTAACTTCAAAAGGATTTTGTTCCTCATATATTAAAGTGATGCAGAGGAGAGAAAGGGCTCATAGTTGTGGAATCCCATGAGTTAAATCAAACTGCTTGAAGATTAAAAGCCATATCTGACCTTGTATCTCAGATATATAAATGATGGAAAATCTGTTCAGAAGGGATTATTGTCCCAATTTCTGTAAAATTTCTAAGGGAACTTCCCACAGGGGACTGTGTGGCTGAAGTTTGATAAGGTCAGACATTCCTGAGGATCATGCGAATGATATGAATGACTTTGTGAGCATCAGGCAGGAGTTTTTCCCACAGGTAAAGCCTGGTAACCAGCAATGAGGAAAAACATCAGCCATGCTTCAGAAGGATTTTATAGAACCGGCAGGGGCCATGATAATATTCTAAAAATCAAGCCATAGGAAGATTCAAAATGCTAAACCAAAAGAAAATACACTGGATAATATAAAAAAGAAAAATAGGTCAAGAAAAATAGAGTGATTTCCAAAGTGAGATTTTACTGCCCTAAAATTACTGCATATTTCTCACTGTCTCTCTAAATTTTTGCCAGGCTATGGCTATTATGAGCATCTAATACCGAAAAGCCCTGGCTGCTTATGGGTGTCTGATCCCAGGGACAAGTGCTTCTGTGCAGGTACATCCCTCATTCAGGTTACCTAAACCAGGTGACAGTCAAGGACTTCGTGTTCCTTGTTTTTAGCCATTGAATCTCTTGTGCTGTGATTCACAGTCCCTGTGTGAGCCTGGCCAGGCACCAGGAGAGCTTTCCTCAGTAGTTCAGTGTTCAGGCACGGGACAGAAACAGTGTAGGAGTGGGAGAATGAAGTTGGTGAGATGGTGCATGTGCCAGACGTGGGAAAGACTGGAAGGCTTGGCCGGCACAGGGAGAGGAACAGAGATAAGGTGCTGGTTTTCAGTAGTAGGGAATAGGTGCCAGGGGAGTAGGTGTGGCAGGGTGAGGCTGAGCTCTCAGCTGGGGCCATGGTCTGGTGGGAAGGGCAGGAAGAAGATTATCATAGAGTAATATGCCCTGGAAGGGGCCTTGGAAAGTCAACTTGTCCAGCCTCTACAAAAAGCAGGGTTAATTTACATGTTAGGACAGACTTGCCAAAATCTCAGAGACTACAGGATCCTCATCCAGACTAGGGGAAGGTATACAGATCCCAAAAGGGAAAGTGCTGAGTTGGCTCCTCACTACAACTTGCTGTGCAGTTGGACATTAACAGAAATTGAGCATGCAGGGCACACCTTTTTCCTAAAGAGGTTTATAAGCTGTCATGGAACCAGCAGGGACTGGCCTTTAACTTCTATGCAAGTAGAATAAGGAGGCTGGCTAAATGTATGAAAATACACTTTTGCTGATCAGTTCTGAAAAAAAAAAATTACTCCTTTATGTGGGAGAATATAATATAGAAGAAATTAGGTGTTGTGTTCTGCAGGAAGATCCCAATCCAAAAGTGGAATTTTGAAAAGTTTGCCTCTGCAGATCACCTGTATGAAAATACATAAGCAATTTGGAGAAAAAAATTCCAATTCTAGGGAAAAATCAAGTCTATTCTTAAATCTTGACTATCTCCCTTGGTTTCTCTTGAGGCTTCTCAAATTCACTTCTGTATCCAAATCCCTGCTGACTGTGTTGTGCAGTCATCTTATGAAACTGACTGGTGTCTTGCTCAAATTAGAAGGAAATTTCTGCTTCCCTGAAGGGAATCAGAACACATTTTGGTTAGGTAGATAAAAACAATTTAAAAGACCCCCCAAAATACAAAGTATTAACCATTTTCCTGGTAATTAAAGGCAGATCTGGGTAGCTCTGATGTCCTAGATTTAGTTACCACATCAAAGGGACTTGAGGGGTGTTAACAGTATATCTTGAAGTGATTTTTGATACTTCTTATAAAATACAGACCATTTAGCTACAATTTTCATAATAGTCCTTCTGCCATTCTAGTAATTCTCAAATGACTTTGTCCTTAGAACTTTTTCACTCTTGCTCACATAAAAATCTAGTACTTGAGAGTCCTGGAGATGGTTGCAAATGGACAAAAATGAAGGGTTTGCACACCTACGTCTTCTATGTCTTTTCTTGGGAGGGCAGACTGCAGATGGAAAGGAGGCTGGGGCCAGCTGTGAATCGGCCTCTTCTCCCAGGCAACTAGGGACAGGATAAGAGGATGTAATCTTAATCTGCCCCATGGGGAGGTTAGGATGGACATCAGGAGCAATTTCTTCACAGAAGGGGTGATTATATGTTGGAATAGGCTGCCCAGAGAGGTGTTGGAGCCACTGTCCCTGGACATGTTCAAGGAAAGGCTGGATGTGGCTCTCAGTGCCATGGTCCAGTTGCCATGGGGATGTTGGGTCATAGGTTCGACCCGATGATCTCAGATGCCCTTTCCAACCCAACTGATTCTGTGATTCTATGGTTAAGATGTCTCTAAATATGCCACCCTTTTCATGAGAAAGGAGTGATTATATGCTGCAGGACTGGTCATAATGTTTAAAGGCATTAAAAGATGAAAGCCTCATGTGTTGTAGAGAGATAATGAGAGATAATGCTCTGAAAGGAGACTTTCTTTCTTTCTTTGTAGTTAGTTGTCAAAACCAGTGCACAGTTTTATGACTTAGATTTGAGGAATTATTGCCAGTCATTTTTTTAGGATCCATTTTTACAATTATCCATTTTTAATTTGAAAGGGAAACAAATGGAATCCAGAATCTAAAAGTTCAGCATAAAAGGGTAGGATTTTCACTACTTGGAAAGTGTTAAATGTCTTTTTCAGGATCAGTGTTTCCTTGCAGTTTGGAAAATCTTAATATCAAACAAAGAGTTTAATTTCCAAGAATGTATGTGGCAAACGAGATGAACAAGGAAAATCTGTGTCTAACTGATCAAAGAACTTGTGTACAGTGATTGATTTAGCTTTCATATTGATAACAAATTTGATTAGGGAGAAGTATAATCATTGGATGAAAAAAACGGGGCATAAACCCAATTAGAATTAGAAATGGTATGAATAATTGAAAATTATTATTACAGTTTTATATCTATCAATCACAAGGAAATTCACTTCTCCTAACCTCTGCTCAATCTGTTCTTTCTGTATAAACAGAGGATTAGGATTCCAGATAAAGAAACAGTCATGAAAATACTCACAGGAGTAGCAATGAACTCATATGGTATTCAACAAATTGAGAAATCCCTGTTCAGCACAGTAAAAGCTTTTATTCTGTGGTCAGTGTTGGCAGATAGACATCAAATGCCTGCTCTTCCAAAGGACATGGATCAGACCTCTAATGGGCTTCAGAGTGATCATCCTCTGCAGCCCTCACTTCTGCATGTGTGTGCTTAACTTCTAACCAGAAGAGAAGGCAAACAGAACTCCATGTAAGTAAAGGAACCCTTTTTCTTTGACTTAGTATTCACCTGTAGCAAAAGCCCACGTAAATTCTTGCTGGAATGTTTCTGCTTCCACAGGAGGCAAGCAGGGCTTTTTGATTTTCACACTGAATTGTGATCATACCATGATCTTTTTAAGACATCACATGATGCAGCTACAGAATCTTCCTCTCTGATCTGAAATACTTCTTGAATTAGCGCATTATTACTCCACAAATCAGAACACTGTTTTTTTAAATCACTGATATTGTAACTAAAAATAAATTAAAATGCAGCTATACCTATCCTAAAAAACTGGAGGGGTGAACAGTTTTTTAAAAAAACCTGTTTTCATTAAACAAAAGGAGAAATAAACAACTATTAGCAACTACCACCTTTGCATTTTCAAGCCAAGCATTTAGTTTTATAATAATTTTTTTATTTCCACATTTATTGAAATAGTTCTCTTAGCTAAAAGCTTTGTGAATTTATGTTAAAAAATTTGTATTTACTTTTAATGATGCAGTGATGCCAAAAACTGACTAACTTTCCAGGAAAAAAATCTCATTTAGTCTTACTGTTAAACATTGTGTATATGCCAGAAGAGAAATGCAATACCTTGATTTTCTGAAAAGTATTTTTTGCCTAAGGGAGGGTAGCAAACTCTGACAAACAAGTTCATTATTAATACAATGATAGGATAAATATACTATAAAAGGTTATAAAAAATATTATTTACCGTAACTACTATTTACCATAACTACTATCTTTGTAAAAAATATTGTTATAGGCCTTAAACCTGACTTTCATGCCCCCTGCATTTCCCCGTTTCTTTAGCATCAGGCTTAGATAGTAGGAATTGAAAGAAAAGAGACATTGAAAAATAGATCTGTTATGCCTGGGATGGTGGAAAGGAACTTATTTGTGAAATCACTGTCTGAACCGAAATACAGCCTCCTTCTCTGCTGCTTGCATTAGGCCCTCTAGTTTATAACTCACCACTGCTAAAAGTTACAGTCTAATAATAATAGTAGTAACGCTAGCATGGTGCTATAATGGTACTAGCACTACAAGTTTCAAATGAAGCTTCCCTTTGTGTTAGGTATTATAGAAACACAATCGAAAAATAGATGCTATTATTTTTCCCATTTCACAACAAAGAGTCACAAAACATATAAGCAAATATCCAACGTGCTCCTGAAATAGGGTTTGCTACTGCAGTGAGGCTTGGAGCACCCTGACATCGTCTGAATTACTCTTTACTTACACCCTGCACTTTGATCTGTCTCCCACTGCTTTTATCAACCATGTCAGACACTTCTTGTAGCATGTGCAGGACACTTGCCTAGACTTTCTTTGAGAAAGGGTGTGCAGGAAGGGGAAGAGGAGGTTGCAATCTTGTGGTTTCACTTAAAATGGAACAGGATCAACAGGGGAGCTGTCAAGGATCAAGTGCAGCTGTTTGTTCAAAGGTCCATGCACAGCATCTCATCTCCAACCTGTGATCAGTGGAAGGTGCTTATGGTGGAGTACAAGAGCAGACAAACACATTTCAAGTAGTCACTTTATCCTCTTAATACAATTAACATCCCCTGTATTTCATAGCCATTGGTGATGTTTTGCTGTTTTTCCCCACACCAGAAAGCTTTCAATATCTTTTAAACCTCAAGGGACTCTAAAACCTCATCAGTTCTTGTGGGGAGGACCTATGTATGTTCTATGTATCTTAAAGCTATCATTTGTGAAGTATGTGGCAGTTTTGTGGTTATGATTTTTAAGATTTTGTTCTGAAAGTGTCGCACTCAATTTCCTTTGCTGCTCGCTGTTACTGAAAGAGACACAGAACAGCTTCCTAACCTCTGCAGGGCATGATTGATTGCATAGCTCTCTACCATATTTTCTCCACAGTCACTTCTGTAACTAAAAAGAAAAAAAAAAAAAAAATCACATTTCATTAGTTATTCACGGACAAAATCAAAGCAATATTCTGATAATCCTTATCTTTTTATTACTTCTTTTCTTTATACTCTTCCTTGAGCAATTTGAGCTTCACAATTTTCCTGTAGGCTCACTTTTCTGGTTGTCATGGTCTCTCTGAGTGGGAGCCCTGTTTCTTGGAAAGGCAATTTTGCTTGCTTTACCTAACACCTGCTGGCTCAGCATCATCTGCAAGCTTGTTAAGCATGTACGCTGTCCTATCTTAGAGAATGTTTATTGAGAAGATCAAAGCTGTTCAGTCACTTGTCCTCCTAATGATTTTCAAAGTTTCAGAAGGTGTTTTCTTTTATCTTTTTCAAATATATAGGATTTAAAGTTGTTTCCGGTGATTCTCTCCATAGTCTGCAGTGGAAGACTAAAGTGCTTCCATATGTTGGAATTTTTTTTCTGTTTTATCTATCACCCAGTTGCAATTTTCATTGTAATAAAGATGGAGGTGGTGGAGGATAGTCCTTCTGTTGACCACAGGTGTGGATATGGCTTATCTTTTTGAGGTATACTGCCTGAGAAATTCAATAGAATGTAGAAGCATGTTTCAGATCCTATATTAGGAAGTGGGCTCATACTCCATACCAGTACTATACTCTCAGTTTTAAAGTGTATTATCTTTCTTATGTCTGCTTTATAGGAATGAAAAGAGTAATTTGCTGCATTAGATTGGAAAAATTAAAGGTATCTTGAGCTAAAAAACCTCAGACAACTGAATTCAAATTATTGATGCATATTAAAAAGAAACTGTGAAAATAATAAAAAAATACATTAAATTGAGAGATGTGTTTCCTTAAAATGCTCTTTGAATGTCCTTTGGTCTTCTTGTGCTCATCCATGTGTTTTATATTATAAAAGGATCTTCTAACTATTGGGCTAAACTCACTGATTGCCATTGAATGTTCAAATGGTCCTCCACCAACAGAATCAAGTTCTGGCACAAAGAGCTTCTCCCTTTTGTTTACTGCCCTTCTATTTTAGTTTTCTGCCAGCCTGTATCTTGTTAGGCTCAAACCAATTTCTCAAGAAATAGAATAGAAAGGAGATCCTGTTATGTTGCTAAATACATATAACAAAAACTAGATGAAGTGGGTGGCCAGAATTACAGCAGTATTCTAGATGAGCTTGTACATAATAACATTTGAAGTAGAAAACTGGAAATAGTTTGCCTGATGCATCTTAATATTTTACTTTCCGCTTCTATAACTTTTTCAAGCTGGTGGTTCACAGTTTGACTAACCACAGACATTTCTTTGTCCCCAAATCTTACAGCTACTTTCTGGGTTTTTGCTGTTGGTTGATCAATAAATGATGGGAAACTGCTGTACTTTGACATTCAACATATTGTCACATTTCTATTCATCTATTGTCAAACCCTTGCAGTTTGTTTTGCTCCATTTTTCTGCTTTGACAAAGTGTTCCTGGTGACTTTTAAGACTTCCTCCTAGCCCCTGCTGTCCTGGCAGATCAGAGAAAAAATTGCTGTTTCCCTTGAGGACCAAGCAGGCAGCTCTGAATGCTCCACTCTGCTCTAAAAATCTACGTCTCTCACTTTCATTCCTCTTGGTTTTTACCTCAACTTTTTCTTTTCTCCTTTAATTTCTTCCCAAATCCATAGTTCTACCCCATGACTTCCCCAGAAAAAGGTGTAAAGAAAGCAAATATTCAAAAATATATCAGGCTTTCTGTGGGATGCACTGTGTCTAGAATCAGCAGGAAAGTGATTTCTAGGAGCACAGGAAGTTTAGCCAACATTCACTGTCTCCAGAAGCGTAGGTAGGTTTGTTCTGAGATACCACCAAGAAACAGCCAGAGCAGGGAGAGTGGGCAATAGCAGAGGGTGGTGG
Source organism: Drymodes brunneopygia (assembly GCA_013400955.1). Classification (NCBI taxonomy): domain Eukaryota; kingdom Metazoa; phylum Chordata; class Aves; order Passeriformes; family Petroicidae; genus Drymodes; species Drymodes brunneopygia. The sequence continues at coordinate 375,615 of VZTZ01014534.1, forward strand.
TAGTGCAGGTGGGGTTCTGCTCTCCCAGTGAAGTTACAGTCCCCCCATATCTGAGCAGGGTGGGTCATAGCAGGGTGCCACCAAAGCAGAGTGATTCGTGAGGTCCACTGTCTCATCAGGGATTGCAGTTAGGAGAAGGTGCAGCCAGAGAAAAGGAGGCAGAAAATGAGGTAGGCCTGAAGTCAATCTAGAGACAGAGCCAGAAACAGAGAATAAGATACCTACAACTACAGATATCACAGACAAAGCAGAGTAAACAACAGCCATAGCAGATCCAGGGGTTAGTTAAGGAAGAAAAAAATGAGAGAATGGATCTCTTACTCTATTTGATGAGTTCATATTTGGTGGCTTCCCTTGCAGAGCTGTGTTCACCAAAACCTATGCCAACTATGCACTGGAGATTTTGTCTTGTGTTCTTTCATTAATCAACAAATTCAGAATTTGCTGCTTTGGTTTAGTTCAACTTTTATCAAAATTTACAACAGTCCTGTATTGGTTTTTGCTAGCATGTTCCTGACAGAACATTCGAAACCTCGATTTCAGCCAGTCATCCACAACAAAGTATCTGCAGCCTGTAAAGCATTAGCAATTTAAGTTATATTTTTCACCTACAAAAGCATCATAGCTCAGTCTAGGACTGAGGGCCAAGCCTGAGCTTAAATGGAATTCTGGGACTAAAATGCAGAGCTGGTGTGGGTGGAGATCCCAAGTGAGGCTGGTCAAAGCAATTTAAGCCTATTAGTCCACTCATGGCCCTGCATTTATGTATCAACTAAAAATGTTCTAAACTTATTCAAACAACCAACTCAAAATATTATTGATAAGCTAAAATTTTCTGCTCCATTTTATGATTGCTTTTAGTGTTCTCTTCTCATGAAAATTTCTTCTTGAATTTTCAGCTCCATCCATCTATCTAAAATGAAGAATTAATCTGCATATATTCTAGAGCAAACACTGGCTGAAGTCACCACCTGCTTCTTGGTTTTACATGTGATATAACTTCAAAGTTTGCTGTAGCAAGGGAGTCCAAATCACAGTCAACTGAGGTAGCCAAGAGAGTTCTAATAAACTTTGCAGCTCAGTCAGCTGCAAATACACATGACCTTGAAGGCTCTTCCTCCAAGTTCCTTTTGGTCTGGTCAGATGCAAGACACTTCCAAATCAGAAGCTATGTGAGTGCAATGCACTGGGAGTAATGGCAAAGCAATTCATCTGTGCACACTAAACTAGTCTGGAAGTAATTTTTTTTCTGAAAGTATTCCCTCCTCTAGAAGATGCTGATACCAGATTTTCCAATATAGTAAATAAAGGAAGACAAGGTGCTCATTGAAAGCAATGCTCCTTTCACCTTGGCCATATGCTGTTTATAAGCAACTGTGGTGCATTATTATGCCAGTGACAGTAGTAAATCCTTGGAGAAATGTTCCTGTGAAAATACAGTGCGCATATGTCTGCAAGACTGACAATCACTGCAGTGATTAACATAGAGATACCCTTGTGCTAATCCCTCAGTACAGTTTTTTTATTGCATCAGTCTGCCTCCAACTTTGGATGAATTTTGCTTACATATTTGTCTGAAAGAAAATGAATAAAACCAATAATGTCTTATAAAAAGAAACGTTCCATTTCTAAAAAGAAGAAAGTCAGGAGAGTGCTGTGATTTCAGTTATACCAGACAGCTGATGGAATAATTTCTGCATGATTTCTGTAGGAGCCACGTTCAGAGTACAGCTCAGCAAGCAACACCTTAGCGTGACAGATAATTTATATCATTTGGCTCAGCATCAGCTGAGCATTGTGATTCTTATCTGGCTGGCCAATTAGAGTAAGCATGTTTCTGAGTGGCCAGCTCACATCTTCCAGACCATCAGCATGCCAAGACACTTATCTGTTTTCCATTTCCTGCTGCTCCAGGAAGTGCATGTGTAGGATCTTGTCTCTGTGTGGGTCTGTCATGGTTTAGCAGGCAAGAGAACTTGCCAGTCCATATAATACTATGTTAAAAAGCCTTTTTTTTGGTTATTTGGATAGGGAAAAGGGAGAGCAGATATTGGGGGGAAGGGAAGAAGAAAAACACACTGTAGTAAAAAAGAAGGGGCTGCCCACTGTGGTTAAATTAAATATGTTTAAAAGTTCTCCCACTTGTTCTATTTGACATGTGTGGGCTAAATTCATGCAGTTGTCCCTTCATTAGCTATAGATAGGTGGCAAACAGGCAATTACTTCAGAGTATAAGAATTTCAATTTTTAAACAAAATGAGGAAACAATCTTATCCTGCCTTTTTGAACAATTTTGGCTATTCCACTTATATTAGAAGGTAATTTCCCTTTACAATTGCAAAGCTTTCATTTTGATTAAATTCCTTCTTCTTGTAAAGAATGCTGTTTTGTCATACTGAAACGGTAGAGAAATCATAATTTTGCCACTCTTTAAATTTTAAAATGCATGCATTGCTGTAATATGGCTGCTACAGACCTGGTCTAATGTGGTGATTTTTGCAATTCAGCTCAGCTGTTCTTAATACATTCAGTGATAGTTTAAGCAATCAGCTTTACATGGCCTACAATATTCTTGTGCATGAAAAAGAAAGACTGCTATTTTAGAACTTGCAAAAGCTGTAGCTGATAAAAGGATGTCCCAAAATCATAGATTCACAGGATGGTTTGGGTTGGAAAGTACCTTTAAACTCACTGGGATACCTTCCACTAGACCAGGTTACTCAGAGTCCCATTCATCCTAGCCTTGAACACTCCTGGGGGGGGCATTCACAGCTTCTCTGTGCCTCACCACCCCCACAGTAAAGAATTTCTTCCTAGTTACTAATCTAAACCTACCCTCTTTCAGTCTGAAGCCATTGCCTGTTTTCCTAACACTGCACACTGCTATAAAAAGTCCCTCTCCAGCTTTCTTGTTGTCCCCATTTAGGTACTGGAAGATGCTCTAAGGTCTCCCCTGCACTTTCTCTTCTCCAGGCTGAACAGCCCCAACTCTCTCATCCTGTGCTAACAGGAGAGGTTTTCCAACTCTGTGATATCTTCATGGCCCTCCTCTGGACTTGCTCCACCAGTTCCATGTCCTTCTTATGTTGGCAGCCTGAGAGCTGGACAAAGTACTCCAGGAGGAGTCTCACAAGAGCAGAGATATCCTCTAGCTGCCCTCTCCTACAGTTTTCATCTCCTCAGCACTTGAATATATGTGTTGTCATATCTATATTTGGCATAATGGATGGCAGAAACCCCTGTCAGGACAGAGAAGACGGGAATCTGTAGGTGGTAGTTGTAGACAAAACACATAATATAGAAACGAAAAAGAAGGAGGAAAAAAAGTCATGATGAATGTGGTTAAGCACTGGAATAGACTGACCAGAGAGCTGATGGAATCTCTGGCCTTGAAGGTTTTCAAGAACGAGCAGGACAAGGCCCCAAACAAGCTGATTTAACTTAGGAGGTCAGCCTGCTTGTTGACAGGGTCAGACTGGATGGCCTCTGGAGGTCAATTCCAGCCTAAGTCCCCTGTGAGCTTTCTGAATCAGCATCACCAAGCAGTAACCTTCTACAGAAGTAAACTATCTTCTTCAGCAGACTCTCTAGCTGCTTGTTTTATCTCACTGACTCCTAATGTGGTTCCTCAGTTTTGTCAAATTAGCAAAATTAGCATTCCTTTGCACACAAAATTAGCCTTGTTCATATGCCATGATTACTTTCACTTCCCACCTTGAAATTTAGACAGATATCTCAATGATTAGATGTTATCATTCTGTTTTTAGTGTCTGACTGTGTCTTGGAACATCTTTGTGTGAAGGACGAGATACTGACTTCTTGTTTGTGGAACATTGCACAAGCATGTAGCTTAGTCTAGGGGCATTTCCAGTGAGTCAGATTAATGGGAAACAGGAAAGAAAGCAATTTCCTCTTGCTCCTTGGCTCTTCTCCATTTTTCTTTGTCTCCTCTCCCTCCACATTTTGTGTCATCTGCAGGCTTAAAATCAGCCCCTAACCTCTTTGTTCTCTCTTTTCCTAGAAATTCTTAACCCTTGTTTCATTTATGGGGCTCACTGTTTTGCTCTGCAAGCTACACTTTCCAGAGGCAGCAGGACAAATGTAAAAAGATCCACAATGATGATGCAATTAGTTATAAAGGAATAGATCTTACTTAATTCATCTGTGAATTTCCTTGGGAAGCAGTAATGTCAACTATCATATGCAGCAATCTTCCAAGTTCTTGCATTTTAATTTTTTGAAGCTTGTTTTTTACTGAAAGAGTCTGGATGGTTTCTTTTCCATTATACATTTCTGTGTGTTTACTCTCAGTCTGCTGCAATCTATGCAATCTTTGAAACTACCCACATTCTACAGACAATTGGGCTAATCAGAGATTTCAGATGAAAGGACTAAATCTTGACAGTATGAATAAGGTTTCCTTCAACTACTAGATGCAAATGATAATCATGAGAGTCGGAAGCTCAAAGTCAGAGTGTTTTCCTGAGGGTATGTTTTACAATGGTTTCCCATGCTGATAAACTCCCACAAAGTACTTTTTTAGTGTACATTTATATATGACAATTGCATCATTGACATAAATTATGTTTTTAAGCTGTACAGGTTGCACATCCTAGTGATCTGCTTCTGAAATCCCACCTGTGGGAGCCAATACAAATGTTCCCTTGTAAGTGACTGCTGAATGAAATCACTCTTAGAGTGCTTAACAACTCACATTTATAAGCAGACAATTCTCAGGATTGCAAATTCTATTTTATTGAATAAAATGTGTTTCTATTGGAATAGGATGAATGGGATTGTTAGTCCTACATTTTCAGGTTCAGTTCACAACTGCTAGAGCCTGTAGTCAATGAAAATTCAGTCACTACATGAATGCTGCTCTTTAGCTTCCCAATACAAAGTTTTACACTTTCTTTGACATTGATGTGCTGTATAAATTGGGGTGTCTTTCATCTCTGCCTGTAAAGATGTCTCAATTTCCAGTGAAGTGTCAGGGCTCTGATAGGCTTCCCTTATTCTGGGAGTTCAGCTGACTTCACTCACGTCCAGCTCACTGGTGGGAGTTGCACTGGAGAAACCAACAGCAAGACTCTACGTAGGTCCCCACTTCTTGCCTTGGGAGCTGCCTTCATGCTAAAACTCTCCCTTGTTCTCCATCAGTCCCTGAATTTTTAGGACTGATTTGTGCTTAATTTGAAGAGCCAAGGAAAACTACTCCTTGTTACCTGGCCCATGAAATGCAATGGCAAACTGTGACTCCGATGTGTGTGCTCTCGGGCTCACCCCTTTCAGAGAGATGCCCTTTTAAAAGTCATGAAGACAACAATGACACTGACATGATCTTCAAGCAAAACAAAAGCACTTTATTGTTATATAATTTGGACTGCATGAAAATCGGCTCTTCGCACTAATCAAAATTTGTGTGTTCGCCCTTATGTCCCAGCAGTGCCATTGGGTTTGTTTTTCCCAGTTGCTGTGAGGTGTAATTCTTGTGCAGCCACTGGAAAATTCAGTAGTTATATAAGACATTTAAAAGTTTCTGTTTGAACTCTTTCTATCTGTCTTATTTTATCTGTTGTAAGTGGTAATTATGAGTTCACGCTGATCTACAATTTCAGTTTCCACAGCAGTGCTTTTTAAAAGTCATTTGGTTTCAGTCTGTCTTATTCTTTTCCAGTAATATATTTCAAGGTTTGGGTGTAACACTGAAATATTCATAAAGTTCCTAACCAGTTGCAAATTTTTGGGCTGTATTATAGTAATGGAAGCCTGAATGACAAATGAGGCACAAAGAGCAGAAAGAGAGGTGAAGGGAAAGAAAGGGGAAAGAAAGGAAAAAAATATAAAAAGCTGAGCACAAAGGAACAAGAGAAATTCAGATTGTAACAAAAGAAAAACCAGAATAAGGAAAGGTAAAAAAACAGTGGGAAGAGAGAGGCAGAGAAATATTAAAAACTAGTATAATTTTGTGGTCACTGCCTAACAAATAGGTTAGCAAAATGTCAATTTTTATCCAATCTCATACCCACATGCTTGACACACTACAATAGCTGAAAGACTAACACACTAAGTGTGATACTTTAGTTTCTGAGGAAAATAAAAAACTTGAGGTCAAATATCAGATGATAAAATGAGAAAAACTTGTTGTTGAGCAACTGCCATCAAAACAATATGAGGAGTTATCTGAATGCAAATTCTTAGAGACTAGAATTCATGCTAGTTGAGTTTTAAGAAGTGGTGGAGCCAGTGCTTTCTTTAGGATCTGTTTCTTTGGATAACCACCTCAAACTGAACAGCCAGCTGTGTTTGGAAATCAACCTTTTCTTGATTAACAGTTGCACTTGTGTTAAAGAATAAATCAGATATATTTAGTAAGATTTGCCTTCCTTCACAGCCCATTTATCAGCATTAATGCTATTTCTATCCTTCAATTTCTCTGCTGTTGTATTCCATTGTTTTAGGGGCTCCATTTGTATGTTTGTTTTCCCTCTGGGATTGTTTTAATGGAATCAGCCAACTGTTGCATCAGTTGCCCTGTTTGGCTTTCTGCATTCCATGGTGGCACAACACTTGCACTCTCCCAGTCTTTGGAGATCCTGAGCCGCTGTGCCCATTATAATCAGGGTCAATCTCCAGGCCACAGCATAATGAAGGAAAAGTTTTGTATCAGCAGAGCAATCCAGCTCCTTCACAAAAATTATCACCTCCTTGGTTCCGTCAGCATAAATTCACATGGAACGTCCCTCTCTGATATAGGTTTACTGAAATGACCCTAAAGATGTTTGACTCATTGAAAACAATAATAATTGAAGTATTTAAGCAAAGGAAAAAGAGCTGGTTGCTGTTACTCCTTAAACAGCCCCACTGGACTCAGAATGTCACGTCTTGGTGTGTTTTCCTCTTATAGTTAGTATTCCCATTTTAAAATGCTGGGAGCTGGATGAAGGATTTCTGCCTTTGACATCTTACTAAGAATTTAGAAATAGGCTGCTTGTTGCAAATTGCAACTGCCTCTTAGGTTTAAACCGAAATCTAAGCGGCACATTTAGGATGTTCCGCCCTGAGACAACTTGATTACATCAAAGAGGGCTCATAACTACAGGGCTGTTTGCCTATGTGTCCCTGATTAACAGCCTTTTGGACCAGCTATTAGTACTGAACTTCTGTGGAAACACAGCGCTTTGTAGTTACTTCAAAAATGTGATGTAGAACAACTTTGCCACACGATTTTGAACTTTGTGATATATCAGAATTTTGTCAGGAGGTAGATCCTAGATGACGGACATGCATTCATAGAGGCACAACTGTACAAATTGTCACTTGAGAATCTTCCTTCATATTTAGATTAACACCACTGTAATCCATGATTGCACCCAATAACACAAAACGTTCCATCTCCAGAGAACACCAACAACCTTATACCAGCAGTAACCCAGAGGTTTAGCTTATATGTTAGAGTTCTGAAACAATTGCTGATTGAAATTTCTGATCCATTTGTAAGCTCTGTGTGTGAATTTGTTTTTAAGTCTGTAAGTCGAGGAACAGTAATGAAGGAATAGCGAAAAAAACCCCAGTTTGCTTTTTTTCCACATTCACTGATGTCATGTTCTTCTCCAGGAGAATGTGGATATCAGTGAACAGAACTTCTTACTTGATTCAGATTGAAAGACTGCAAACAAAGGACCTCATTACAACTGGCTGGCAGTGGAGCAGTCAGTACTCACAGCCAAGTATTTCTTAAGCAGTGCATGGGAGAAGTGGCCATCCCAGGGCAGCCTCCAGTCTCAGAAATTGCACCCCAGCAGTAGTCAGATGGAAAATACTAAAAAATAATGTTATTACTTCAATTCTATTCTATGTCCTTGATGGCTAAGGGTCTTGACCACTATACCATGTTCACTTAAAATAGGCCATACAAGCTTGAAATAAACAGGAATCACTTTTATTTTGAAAACAGCTTGTTGGAAGATGACAAGCTATTATAGCCCTGACCACTCTTCCCTACCCTCTCTCATTGCAGTCATTCATATATGGGAAAGCCAATCTGGTTTCCTCCTCCCTGCAATCTCACACTCATATTTCTGTCTCAGGTTCAGTGTGTCTGTGTTGTGTGAAGGAGGGGGCTGGGTTGGTCAGGAGAGCTGCTTTCCTTTTCTATTGGCACTAGTTCACCATGAACTTGTACACACTGAACTCTTACTGATCCGGAGACAACAGGAACATCTTATATTGTATCTTTAGGAAACTCACTGGGAAAAGAAAGTAATCAGTTGCAGTCCTTTTAATAGAGGTAATTTACGACCTTACACAGAATAAAATACTGCCAGTGAAACAAAGACTAGAGACCAGGTCCTCTTCTCCCATGTGCACTGAATGTTAGAGATTTCATTATTTCATCATTTGAAGAAATGTGGAATGTTTCTGCAAAATGGGATTGTTTCAGCCAGGGTTGTTTTCCAGTCTGCTCTGTCTAATGCTTCAGGCATCTTTTGAGGGGCATGCAATAAGCAGTAGAACCCCTCCAACACCATGCTATGTACAGGAATGAAGTGGACCTAAGTCTCCCACACTTGCTCTGAAAAATTGAAAAAAGATGTGATATGTAAAAGGATGAAGGGAGAGGTTTTTTGTCTCCTCCTGTACCTAAGAGGGAAAATAATCCACTGCAAGAAACCCTCTCTTGCATATTATCAAATCTCAGACTGCATCTACTTTAGCAAGTCCTAAGACATTTAGAGGAACATTAGTCTTTTGTGTTAGCTACATTCTGAACTGTTCAGATGTGTTAATGCTGAGGCATGTCTAGACATGCTAAGAAGCAAAAATGTACAGCAATGGGAAATACTAAAAGAAAAATAAACACAAGCAGTTACAGAGTTTTTGTATTTCCAATAGCAGAAAGCAAAAAACCAAAAATGTTATTTCACGATTTCAATTACGACCATAAATGGCTGCTACTTATGCCTTGTTTCACAGAATCACAGAATAAGCAGAGTTGGAAGGGACCCTAAGGGATCATTGAGTCCAGCTCCTGGCACTGCACAGCACCATCCCAAGAGTCACACCATATGCCGGAGAGCATTGTTCAAATGTTTCTTGAATTCTGGCAGGCTTTGTACTGTGACCACTTCCCTGGGGAGCCTGTTCCAGTGCCCAACCAATCTCTGGGTGAAGAACCTTTTTCTAATATTCAACTTAAACCTCCTCTGATACAACTTCAGGCCATTCCCTCAGATCCTGTCACTGGTCACCACAGAGAAGAGATCAGTGTTTGTTTCTCCTCTTCCCCTCACAAGGCAGTTGCAGACTGCAGTGAGGTCTCCCCTCAGCCTCCTCCAGGCTGAACAGACCGAGTGACCTCAGCAGCAACTCATTCAGTTTCTCCTGAAGACCCTTCAACATCTTTGTTGCCCTCCTCTAGACATTCTCCAATAGTTTAATGTCTTTTTTTTGTATTGTGGCACCAAAAACTGCCCCCAGCACTCGAGGTGAGGCTGCCCCAGTGCAGAGCAGAGCAGGACAATCCCCTCCCGTGCCCGGCTGGTGATGCTGTGCCTGATGTCCCCCAGGACAGGCTTGGCCCTCCTGGCTGCCAGGGCACTGCTGACTCATGTTCAGCTTGTCATTGACCAGGACCCTCAGGTCCCTTTCCATAGTGCTGCTTTCCAGCATCTCATTCCCCAGTTTGTACCTGCACCCAGGGCTGCACCATCCCAGATGTAGAATCTGGCACTTTCTCTTGTTGAACTTCATATGGTTGGTGACTGCCCAGCCCTCTAATTTGTCAAAGTCTCTGCAGGGCCTCCCTGCCTTCGAGGGAGTCAGCAGCTCCTCCCGGTTTTGTATCATCTGTGAACTTGCTCAGTGTCCCTTCTAGTCCTGCATCCAAGTCATTCATGAAGATGTTGAAGAGCACAGGGCCGAGGATGGAGCCCTGCAGAACCCCACTAGTGACAGGTCACCAGTCTGATGTCACTCCATTCACTGTAACCCTTTGTGCCCAACCCGCAAGCCAGTTGCTCACCCATCACATGATGTGTTTATCCAACTGACATTTTGTCCAGAAGAATCCTGTGAGAGACAGTATTGAAAGCTTTAATGAAATCCCACAAGATTACATCAGCTGGCTTTCCTTGATCAACTAGACCTTACCTTATTAGAGTTACCTTATTATAAAATAAAAATCAGGTTTGATAATCAGGACTTTCCATTCATGAAGCTATGCTGGCTGTGACCAAAGACTGCAGTGTCTCTCAGGTGTTTATCAATACCTCCCAGAATAATCTTCTGCATAACTTTAGCAGGCACTGATGTGAGACTGACAGGCCTGTAGTTTCTGGAACCCTCTTTTTAGCCCTTTTTGAAAATTGGGAAAACATTTGCCAGCTTCCAGTCAGATGCAACCTCTCCAAGTTCCCAAGACTGATTAAAAATTATTGAGAGAAGTGTTGTTATGTCCTGCTTCCTGGAGTTTGAGTCTGATGCCTTACCTTTGTAAGATTTGGTCCTATGGTTGATGACTCTTTTCAAAAATGTTTCTATAGTAGATTTTTAAAAAGAATTTAATACATCCACTCTAAAGTCTCTGGACTACAACTTCTGAGGCTTGGATTAATCTTTCAATAGGCTCAGCATATTTCTTAGTCTATTCTGAAAGGTGAATTATTCTACATAAGTTTTCCATGGAACAAAAAGACACTGCTTGTTTCCATAGCAAAATCATAGTTTATTTTCCAGTAATCAGTTTGCGTATTTGTACTCAAGACAATCTGTTTAAAAGCAGAAGAAATGAAGTGTGCTAGCCAAAATAAAAGTAAAGGGCAGTCAAACTACAAATAGATTTCAGAAGATACAGAGGAAAAGGTACAAAGTAGGCTTTAAGTTTTAAAAATATTGTGAGATTGTCTGATGGGTTTTTTTAACTGATCAGTTATTTTCAGAGAGAGAGCAAGAACTGTCTGAAATAAAAATAGAATTGTCGATCTTATCCTCTGTGTGATTGCATTGTTTGAATTAGTGCCACACTTTAGAACAAACACAGACAAAAACTATAAAGGACCACCCTTCCTCATGCATGGAATGTAGCAAATCAACACAGGCATTTTATTTTCAAGGTGAATATTCCTCTGAGCAACTCCTCTTTCACCATAACTGTTGAATCTCTATTTTGAGATTCGTAAATTTTGAATGTGATTATGAGCAAATAATGAAAGTTAGAATCACTTAACCCCGCAGAACAATAGAGCACCTGCTGTCAAGCACAACCAGGATACCCATCACCAGCTTCTGAGAAGAAGCAACTGACAGGTCCAAAATGAGATTTGAAGTTACAGGTAGCCCATGCCAGATTATAACATAGTTCACTCCAGTCACACAAAAGACAATTTTTGAATAGTGATGTCAGCTGAAATCTGCTGTTTTACAAAATGAAAAGCAAAACAGAAAAAAAAAAAAAAACCACATGAAAGGATCATACTGCACTAGCAGAGACCAGACTCTGTGCTCACAGCTGAGGGTAATACAGGCAATCTGTTATAGCTTTTGCAGCCAGCAGGCTTGCTTCGGGCTTGGCTTAAATTTACTGCAGGGCTAATTTAGTTCTGTTTTTTGGGAGACCACCTGCCCTTTAATTAGGAGATTTAAACTCTCTGCTTAATCCTTTCTTTTGAATTGTATAGTAACACATCAAGGAGGGGACTGAGGTGAAGCTCCTGGTTGAGAGCATGGGAGTAATGGATTTTTATGAAACACATTACAGCACATCAAAATAAAAAGCTCTGGAGGGCAGGCAAATGGACTGGAACCTCAGCCAGTTTGCTGACCTCCACTCACGCAAGCTACAATTGATCTTCCCTTTAGGCTGTTACAGGTACAATTACCCTTATAATTGCTACAGAGAAGTATGTGACCAGACCATGCGTGAACAAACAAATGTGAAAGGAGGCCTCCAAGGTCAAGTAAGCAATAGTAATGATTTTATTAATTACTAAATTCTAAGAAAGGAGGGATTACAGGATCACAGGAGTGGAAGGAATCTCAGGAGATCTTCTAGTCCATCCTGTTCCTCGTAACAGCTCAACAGCTAAATCTAGGTCACTCCTAAATACTGTCTCCCTAACCTCTTCTCAAGGAAGACCTGTCCTCCAGCTTCAAATAATGGAGGTATTCTTGTGCTATCTATCCCAGTTACTTCACTATTGTGGTCTTCACAAGATGTTTTTCCATCCTGAATATTCCTTCTTACAGTTTACTTCAGTGGTTCTTTCCCATGCTATATTTATGCAATCTATTATTCCTCCCTCAAAAGCTTAATCCATATTCCCTGTTACTTTTTAGTCCTGAGAATTAAGTAGCTGATGGATTTGAGCAAAAATATAAGAACTGTATCCAGTTTACTTAATGCTGAGAATGTGTAATGCACTGCTACCATTTATGTAGGAGTAACTACAAGCAGCATGTGCATCCCCCATCTTTCCATAGCTGTGTTTTACATTGGAAAAGGCTCCTCTTTGATACTTGCAGCTGCAGAAGGAAGCAAGCAAACAAGACTCAGATGCATGAGTGAGGAAGTGGATCAGAGGAAATAATCTCAGGCTGATTAGATAGCAGCAACACATTGAATAGAGAAGAGGAAAAAAGTTGTGAGGTTTTCTTTCCTCTGGAAGATTCAAAGATGTTAACATTAAAATTGCAAAACATGACAGAAAAATATGATATATTTGAATTCACACAGGAGAACATCCTATCATAATGCAGGGATTGCCTGCATTTTTCATCACATGACAACCCAAATGATTCTATGATTCAGTGGCAATGTCAGTCCTTTCCTATGAATTGACATAAGCCTTTGAATGATTAGTGTTCAGTTTCTTGTCACGTGGGCAGGCAGGACAGGGACTGGTGGAAGTCAGTTCCTATAACTATGGTGATTCCTGGTAACATGAGTAGGAGAATTAGAACATGACCATTACCAGCCTGCTCAGAGGAGTCTGTTGGCAAACAGCTGTCACTCGTTGCATTGCACAACCAAAATCTCACTAGATCAGTAGGAGTTTCCAGAGTAGCAGCCTTGCAGAATGGGTTGCACTGATTTAATGGGTTTTGTCAACTGTTGATCTCCAGGTACGTGTACCTGCAGAATTTAGTCAATGTGACACTCGAGATTTCTACAGCTCTTCACGCTTTATTGGGTCAAAAGAGACATAAAGACACAACAAATATTGTGGGGAGAAGTTCTTTTCTCTTTTCAATACTTACAGGGAGCTTCTAAGAAAGGTGGGACCAGGTGCCTGTAGCAATCAAATAAGGGATCATGGTTTTAAACTGGAAGAGGGATGGTTCAGAGTACATATAATGAAGAAATTTTTTTACAATGGAGGTGATGAAATGCTGGAAGTGGTTGCCCAGAGAAATGGTAGATGCTCCATCCCTGAAACAATCAAGGTCAGGTTGGACAGGGGTCTGAGCAGTCTGAGACAGTTGAAAGATGTTCCTGATCATTGCAAGGCACTGGACTTTTAAAAGTCCCTTCAAGCCCAAATTACTTTATGACTCTATGATATTCCACAGTGGAAAAACACTTTATATCAAACAAAATCATGTTATCATGATTTCCCCCCAACTGATATAAACCAATCAGCTGAGAGGCAAACTTTGGTGGTTCCTAGATTTGTAAACGAAACAAGTCCTGTACTAGTAAACCTTCTGTCCTCCAAAACAGGGTGCCCATACTCTGGTTATTCGTTTGCTTTTACATAGATGCTTTATCATGCTCCAGTTCCAAAAAGCCTTGCACTACATGCATTTATGTGATCAGTTTCTGGTGCAGCATTGTGCCACAGGATGTTGCCTGTGACTGCTGGCTCACCTTGGGATTTTCTCATCCTGTTCTTGTTCTCTGTGTTCATGCCAGACAAGATTTGATGATTTCTCAGGTTCATGAACACCCTGCTTATTCAGGATGACATCTGGATTTTTGGCTCAGTTTTCATTTGCTGTAATAAAATGTTAATCTGAGTTCATTTCAGGAGATTATGACTGAGAGGTATGATCACCTTTCTTGCTAGATAGTAAACAGTAGAAGTCAACTTTTTGAATCCCTGGGAAATAACATGCACTCATGACAAATTACATGAAGTGCTCTCTTAACAAGAACCATTTAAATTCTGGTTTATGTGTGTGTGTGTGTGTGTGTGTGAATTATCTTTGCAGCTCTTATTATGCTATCTTTTGTATATATTCTAGCAGTAAAACTGTTTTGCAAGTGCTCTCTGGCTGTCACCAGGGCTACTTTCCAGGTGCTTCATACCAGCCAAACTGCAAGGTTATTTAATTCCTGCAAAGCTGTTGGTGGACTAGCCCTATTTTTGAACCTGAGGCAGCAGGAATATAAATACTCAAATAAATATGTTCCTATGCCCTAGGAGGTGTTTTCTGTATGGTTGCCAACCAGTGCAGAGTATAAGTAATCAGGCAGTCAGAGTATCATAAATACTGAACTCCACAAATCTGATTATGTACAATTAATACAGGACTGCTTGGCATCTCTTCTCAAAACACTGAAAACTCAATACATGTTTATTTTTCTAGACAGTAATGCTGAAGCAAGAACACTCAGAGGCCGTGTTCAGCTTTCTAGTAGCAGAACATATACTATGGAATAGCTGTGAACATATTCTACTGCTGTAGTAATTGTTTGACAGGATCCTTTCAGAACAAAGGGGCTCTACAAATATCCTAGTCCTCAAGGATGTGTGTTACCTCTCTCAGCCCAATTCTCGGCAAGAAATTGATAATAGGAAGAAGATACATGTAATGTAATTTCTTCTTTCAGGAAAATTTGAAGTTTCCTTGGATTTCATTGTTAAAGTAAAATAAGAAGAGCAGAGATTAAATTTACTGTTAGTTTTGAATAACTGTTGAGTAAAGCTGTTTATAGCCTACAATATTTGCTATTTTTTAACCTCTTAAAGAATGCAATATGCTGCTTCAAGGGTAGCAACCCTTTTTTTCAGTCACTGACCTGTTGCAGATCCCTCACATATCTATCAGAAAATCAGGTTTTTTCCAAATTTTGTTTGTATACAACTGACCAGCAGCACCATCTGTGCACCTCTATCACCTAAACCAGATTTCTGCTCTGAAACAGCTACCAGCTCCATTAAAACTCCTTAGTTATTGCTAATATCTAGACTGTCATTTCCTTAAGGAGGTATTACTTCTGAGCTCAAACACAGCCAATGTTAGCATTAAGTCCTTCAGGCATGACTTTCTCCATGGAGGTTCATCAATGAGAAACTCACTCACAGCAGGTAGTTCATTTTCCATTAAATAATCTCTACATGAAATGGCATCCTTTATTTCCAGGTTTTTCTGGTGCCTTGAGAGGTTGACTTAGCCAATTTGGCTGTCAGTCAGACTATCTATTCACAAAATATATGATAGAAGTGTCATGGTTTAAAAAACCCCAACTAAACAAGCAAACAAACAACCCCAGCACAGAGAAACCCCCACAAGACAAAACTGAGGAGAATCACTGCTCAGATAAATTAGATTCCTGATCATTCCCTACTGATACGAGCTCTGAGGCAAGACACTGCTGTAACAATATAAGTTTTGATGACTTTGAGCCACCCTGGGATTCTATCTTGCTAAATTTAATTAAGTGGATTAGTAACATATACCATAAAAATTAATTTCTTTTCCAGCAATATCGCTTAAGAACTGAGAGATTTTGTATTGTGACCATGTGAAAAAGTTCCTAAACAAGTAGGAAAAGGAAGGAACTCAATACTGCCATTGCAGAAGAAGGCAAAAATAAGTTGTTGTTGGTGCAGAACTTGACAGATAGCTCTGTACAGACCAGTTAATCAGACCTAGTCTGGCTGTTTTAGCAGAATGCTGTTTTGTGACCTCCAGTGAAAATTTGAGACCAAGTCACTTTTGCAGGGACTGAGAGTCTGAGGGCACAACTAAGAACTCCAAGACCCCAAGCAGACAATTCCTTCTGTATATTTAACAGTTATCATACAACAGAGATCCATAACTCACTGCTATGGAGTCTGTGATCTTACAAGAATATTTGTTGAGCATGAAGATTCTCCATATCAGTTTAATTGCTGGATAGTAACACTTTTCTTTTAATAACTGTGCCTAAAGCAGTTTGCAATGATTAATAGGTCTAACAGAAAACAGATACACTTTCAAAGACCCGCAAGGTGACAGGTGTAATAACTGTATCCAAGGGATCTTATTTCATGCTTCTTGTTGTAAGTGATATAATGAATTCCATTCCGTGCTACCTGCTCTTTCCTTTCCTTATGGGGTCAAATTTCGAAATTGATAGGGTATCTACTTGTATCGAACACCAGTACTTCCAAAACTTTCGTCTGCCTACAGAGTGAAAATTCAGGCTTGCAAAACCAAACATACACAGACTTTGCTTACTGATGATTTAGCTCCTCTGTCCCAGAGCTAGCAAGTGGGGAAAAAAAGGAATAAAATAAAATAATGAAAGTCCAGGTGTTGAAATGTGTTCATATTATCAACTTTGCCTAATTATTTCAATTTAAAAAGTGTCTATATATGAGAGAGAACAAGGGAATACAAAAGCAATGTTTTATTAATTTTTTTTTACTTACTCTCCAATTAAATCTTTGAAGCAGGGCTAAGTATCTAATTTTATTTAGCAGTACACTGGAAATTAAACGTCAAGGAAATTTCATGTAAAATGCAATTATAACTAGGTGTTAATAGGTCTCAGTAACCTTCAAAGAGAATAGACATAGATTTTCTTAGATAAAAATTGTAAATAGTATTGAGAGATGGGAATGCATTACAGATTGCATAAAGCATAACAGTGGAATCTGAATACCATGAATAATTTTTAAACTAGTCCTTGGAAAACCTAACATTCTTTTGCAGAAATCTATATGTTACACTGTTCAACAACACATTTCAAAATAACATTTACATTTTATCTTAAAATGTAACAATGTATATTCTTTAAAATTCAGCAAAATATAGTGCCTATTTTACTTTATTTTCCTTCTTGCTGACAAGCTGTTTATGTGCGATGAGATTTTGAATGGCAAACATTCCAAGCATTTTGCAGGCCCAAGGGTACTGGAATTGATTAATTATGTTATTGTATTTCGGGACATGGCTCTCCCACAGGGAAAATAAAATATCTGAAAATCTTCCTGGCTCCTTCCCAGTCTCCTGAGGGAAGCGGGAGAAGAATCACGTCTGACAGTCCCACTGGACATGTAGAGCTCTAAGCTAGAAATGCAGAAGGAGTGGGGGGAAATCTCAGGACTCAGAACAGTTTCATACCCAGTCTTTGTGCATCTTGCTCCTGCTGAAGGCCTGCAAGGATCCGGAAGACAGGCAGATAGCTGGAGTGCTGCTTACCCCAAGTTCCCAGTTCAGGAAGATGTTTAATGTTCTCTCAGCACAAACTCAAGGCTCACAGCAGGAACTCCATCAGCAGTAAATAAAACTAAGACCTTGAGAAGATGCCACACCCTCTTCATAAGGGCTTCCAGTTCTGAGCACTTCCCTGGGCCCTATGACCTCATTCCTGTGCCTAATGAATAGGTGGCACATCGCTGGAGCCAGCTGTCCTACGGTAAGATCTGGGAACAAAGGACTTTCTCTTGGAGTGAGGGCATCTCTACTGGCAAGGTGGGCTGGAGAAATTTTCAGTGATGCCAACTTGTCTCATTTGCCATTTGGGCCACTAGTTGGGTCTCTTTAATCGAGCATCATGCCTTCTGTTGAATAACTGTGATCCATTACAATCTGCACGGTTTTCTTACTGGATCTCTGTAATTTATATAAAACTTTTACCTTGCAACTGGGATTGATTACATCATGCTGCTCTAGTTTTTAAGTTTCAGGGTTGATAACGGAGTTCGTGAATTAATTTATGCTATATTAATTATTTCCATACTCTTGATTCCCCATTAACTTTAATTAATTTACAAGGTTGATGGCCTTTCTGTGCACACCCACAAACACAGAAGTATATTACATACACAAATGCACATCACTCCTTCTGAAATTTTTTTCCCAGCATCAAGTCTCATACTTATTTTTTAAATTACTTCACCTATATTAATATGCATATCTTTTAAATACCCAAGAAATGAAACCAGACTATTCAGTTCCTAACTCAACCTTACTTAAAATTTCCTATATGTTTGCAATTTTCATTTGTTCCTTCCAGCAACTCTCTTCCCCCTGCTAAGGAAGTTTAGGTAAACATATTTGGAATATTTCATCTACTCTAAAAATGGCATTTTTTTTCTTTGCACCGAGAACTCTGCTGTTACCAAGTTTGATCTTTTCACTTTAAATGCATGCCCCAGGGATGTTGACTAACTTTCTGACACTGTATGTAGAGCTGTCAACATGTCGTATTCAAAAAGCGTTTGTTTAGTCTGTGCTTTTTACCCTTTACATACACAGGTCCAGAGATAGCTTAATGCCCAACAACCTTTGAAGTCCATTTCAAGCACAGATTTGGAGATGACCATTTTATCAAGTTTTCTTGTTCTTCTTCAAGAGTTCATAGGCCAGTATTGTATCATTTGAAATAAAAATTTGGCCACATTTTTTTAGGAAAAGATTTGTGTATGCTGAGGTTAGAATATTTTTGAATGGCAGTTTTGACTTCAGTACCTTCTTGGATGTTCCTTTTATCTTTGTTCAAATGTGTGTCCTCATGATACATATATCCATTGTTGTTCAAGCACTCTCATAAGAGCACCTTGGCCTTTTTGTTGAACATAGAAAGAAGAAAAGTCACCATGGTACGAGTCCCATTTCTTCCTTCGCTTTCAGTGGATGTGATTCAGCGTTTGTCTAAGAGGCTCAGATATAGGTAGTGTTTAAGAAAGGTGTGTGGGCTAGGCCTGCCCAGTTCAAATTCTCACTCTTCTTACTCTTTTCACTCATTGGCTAAAATACTTACAGGATGAAAGGACTTTAAAAGCACTATGAAGGACTCCCTTTCCATAATTTACAACAAATAATTGTTTTTCAACATGAAGATTTTGCTTTTTATTTCATTGCCTTTTTTATCTCCTTCCCTTGCATTCATTTTAACTAGCAAAGATCACAGATCTCCTTTCCACTAAGTGCCATAATCTCAACTAGATATAGAAAAATGTTAAATTTGACATTGTATTGTTTGAGAAGTAACACCTGCGTTATTCGCACCTCTGAGCAGCTTTCTCCTCTGTAGGAATAGAGGCAACTAACAGAAAGACAAAATCTGTGAGAATGTAGACCATCATCTCTTCGTCCGTTCCTTACCTACCTCCATGACCATGACAGCACTATATGTAAGTAGCTCCATAAATACTGTTTTACCCTTTAGCTGTAAAGCACCACAGGCTTCATATTGACCTCTCAGTACCTCTCTGTATTTATCAGATTTGGCCTTTTTTGATTTTAGTTAGTGTTTGCTGTTACACCAGTTGCCTGATGGCCACATGCCTGCTGCCTTCCTGGGTTGGCCTCAGCCTGGCAGTGCTGAGGGCTGGGGGCTGCCCCCCTACGCAGTCACAGCAGAACAAACTGCCCCTCTGGGGTGAGGGGGCTGGGGGAGCCCTGCATTTGATTTTCAGGGTTTGGTTTGGAAGAAGTAACAAGGCTGTGGCCTACGATAAGGAAAGTTATAAACATAGCCAATTAAACATTAATTGGTCTAAAAATGCATTCCTAGCTCTACCCTAGTTTGTGTACCTTTCTGCTCTGGACAAGATTTTGAGTGTAGCACTCTGTAGCTATGAGGGCAGTTCATGTGTACAGATACGCTAAAGGTAAAAGCAACTGCTCAAAACTATTAGAAGTTGTCAGGCTCACCTGAGAAGACACCACTGAGAACTACCCATGTTGCACTCAGAAAGAGTTAGCAACTAAAACTTATCCTTAACTAGCAAATAATCTAAAAATTCTAATAATTCAAATAATCTAACAAATCTAGCTGAGTATTCCCAGTGACAATTTTGATTCCTGGGAAAGGAATCAGAGAAAAACCTGAACAGAGGCAGAAGACCTGACTAGGACAGGACGTGTCCTGGCTAGGACAAGCACAACTTAAAACTGAAATATTTCAAACTTATTACTTACACCTTAGGCCCCAGAATTAAGGGACATCAAATAGAAAACTTACTTTCAGGTTGTAACAGTGTGAATTTCTTCCCCTCGTAACTTTAAGGAAAAGCTGACAATTTTACCAACATATTAACAATGCAGAAATGTCTGGTTTCCTTCAAAGAACCTATGCCACGCTCCTGAAAATTAATTTGATACTCATCCATCATTGTTTTGGATGCCATATGTGGGTGTTTTCTGTACAGATATGAGATTTTTGATAGTTCTCTTTTTACTCCTGAGATAAGTGATGCCACAGTTCCTTTTTTTTTTTTTTTTTTTTTTTTTTTTTTTTTGTGACTGGAAATAGCTTTAATAGAATAAACTCTGTAATTGCTACCTGTGTCTTTGAGAGGGATGAAAGACCACTGTCACACAGCTGGTAACAGAGAATCAATAAATGCAACAGAAGTTAACAGGAAATCCATTTTCTGGTTTGTATTCAAGTTTCTTTTTGGTCTGTCAGGGAAGACAAATATCATGGATTGAATAAAATGAGAAAGACAGAAGTGCTTGGCAAGAGTAATAATAATATGAAACAGAGTAATATATTATTAAATAATCCATGTTTAGTGGAATATTGGCCATATTTTAATCCTGAGTCACCTAAAATGAAATTTTGGGCTATCACAAGCAAAACAGTCTAAATTCAGGGAATTTTAACTGAAGAAGTCAATGATCAAAGGCAATTGTTAAGCACCACTCTGCAATGTTCTTCTGAACAGGAAAAACAGGTGTAAGGCACACACATTTTGCACACAACCTGATGTTTTCTGAGAGAATCGGATGATTTTGAAACTTCACTGCCAGACCCTCAATTGCTTTGACAAATTACTTGGTCTCTCAGTGATGGTAACTGTACCTTCCTGAGCATATATAGGCAGAAGATATATCATCTATTCCAAAGACCCAACCAGTATTTTCTGGCATACTGACTGGTTTCACCTCACAATGTGTGTGTGTGTGTGTGTGTATAATACATGTATATTAAATTATGTGCCAGTGCCAGTGTAATACAATGCAAAAAGAAAACTTTGAATATAATGCAGAATTGCAGTAAGTGTATGTGGAAAAGCTAGAAAAGGCAAATTTTTCAAGATTTCACTGAAAACCCCAACATCCACATAACAAAAAAGAGATTTTTCCATGGTGCCTGAGCATTTTTCCTAGTTTGAGCAATGGACTCCTTTACACTCTCTGTATTTTTAACATATAATAGTTTTATTTTGATTGTCTCAGGTTTCAAGGGATTGTAACTGAAATACCCTTTCTTTGCATCACTTAAAAGGAACAAGAAGGTGAGTGTCTTAACCTGTAAGTCTGTCTACAAAGGCCAAGAGAATAAATCCCAGTGACAGCAGGGGCATCAGGGCAGTAGGTGCAGGGGTACCAATCTCACATATTCGAAGCAAAGGTTTCTTCCACCAGAGTCAGACCCTTCTCCCCAGAGCCCTGAGAGGGGTAAGTACCTCTATTTTGTGTATAGTGTTGTTCCCCTCACCACCAAAGACTGTGTCTACAGCCTCTAGCAGCTTTCAGTTTCTTTTGGAAATGTGTTTGGGCAGGTACACCACGTGCCTCTGATTGGATAAAGTTTCTGTGTGTGATGAATAAAGTTTTTGGTATGATTTTGGTTTTCCACCAGTGTTTTCATGTGGCTCAGGCCTGGCTGAATTGACTCAGAGCATGTAATGCAGGCTCATTCCATAGGCTCAGGTCCTCATGTCCCATGTTCCATCTTTAAAAGAATGAGGTTTAACTCTTCTAGTCAGGCTAAACATATATATATATATATATCATATGAAATACAATTTACTGAATTTCACTTCTCTCTTGACCATTTAGGAAAATACATCATATTCCACACTTCCAAAAAACGACTTCTATGCTGATATGTTTTTCTTCATTTAAAATCATCAAACAGTGCTCAGTTTTAAGGAACACGTTGGAACTGATTTTCTCTAATGTTTGCTTAGGCAAGAGAAGGAATTTTCACCAGTTTAAGTGTGACTCAGTGTTTGGTAAAGATTTTTATAGCTGAGGTTTCTGGCAATATTAATTAGAGACAATTATAGTGTGATAGACAGGTTTTGCCAGTTTAAAATTCTTAACAGAACTCCCTCTGTCCCTTAAAAACCAAATGGAGATTTTGATTGCATTTGCATGCCTGAATTGTTACACTCCTTGAATGTTAGACTCCATGAATATAATAGGGTATATGAAAATTAAATAATCAGAACTTTACTTCAGAAAATAAACAGATGTCCGTGTGTGTATATACCATTAGGAATGAAACAATATTAAACATAACAAATATTTGAGCCTGTTCTCCATGTTGTTGTTGCTAACAATGATTTTCAATCACAGCTTAAAATTTTCTGGTCAGAATTTCTATTATGATACTTAAGTAATTTTTCAATTATCACAGTTGGTAATTTCATGTTTCTATATGATTGGAGTTGGTGCTAAGCCATCATTTGGAAAAATAAGTATATTTTTAATGAAGTATTTTCTGTCATTATCTGCTCCAGTGACTTCCTAGATCCAAACAAAGACACTTAATTAGTGTTTCATTTTCTCTCTGGTCCAATAAATATTTCAATCAAGTACAAGGAATAAGAGCCAGCAAGAAAAATTCAAAAATCAGGCAGCATACATCATCAAAATACCTCATTACTTTGGTTACTTCCTCCTCACATAGCTTCTTCATAAAAACCTAGTGTTGCAGGGTTTTTTGAAACAGATGTCAAGGACTATTTTTTGTGCAAAATTGTTTTCTGGCCAGCCCTAGTACTAAATTACAGCTTCCAAAATTCACTTTCTTAAGATGAAGTAATCTTCAACACTGTCTTATCCCAATGTCAGCAAGAAGAAACGTGAGTTAGTTATCCAGTGAATCTTTATATGCTTTTCTAGAAAATGCATTTTTTTCATATGCAAAGGCATGTCCTTTAACCATGTGGCATCTACCAGGGCCACACAGTCACTGACATGTAGAGTGCTGTATATTCTTTCTTCATGTTCTAAATGAAGTGGCTACAACAAAACTTTTGTTAAACAGCATATGTAGACATAATATGAATTATTCTAAATCAGTTTTCTGTGCAAAACTAGTGGAACTCAGATGACCAAAAGTACAGTCATCCACTCTCCTTAATTAAGCATTCAATTATTATTATTATTATTATTATTATTATTATTAATTTCATCTATTGTTAATTATTACATCTTTTAAAACATGACTCATCTGATAATTTGACATTGAATTTTTTGAAAGCTGATCTTTTTTGCAATTTCTGGGGTTTCCAAATCATCATGTTGTGTGCAGACATTGACTATTATTCCTACTTCACCATGTACAATGTAGTACATTTCATCATATTCCATGAATGCCATCACCAAATGCCTCAGTATGCATGGACCAAAGCAGGAATAATTAGCCCTGTGTTTCTTCCATAGTTTTCAATCTCCCAGGGCTGATCTATTTCTCTACTTCTCCTGATAACTGAAGATGCAGGGAATAGGTAAGCTTTTGTATGAGAGTTCTTTGTTAGTGAAAGTCACTTATTTAATCCACTATACTATTGGTTTTAAACATATGAACCATTAACTCAGCTATAGATATCAGTACTGATTTTTCATGGTCTCAAACCAAAAAAGTACTGTTTTTCATAGAGTTTGTTCCTAGTGGCATTAAGAAACATGGGGATTTACTCTTTGAGATTGTAATAGCAGGCCTGACCAAAGCATTTGATCTATTTCTAGTTCTGTTCCTGGTTTATTTTCTGAGACTTTTTAAAAAATTCCTTTCTTCAGTGACACTCAAGTGAATGTATTCAAGAATATCAGGTCCTTGGTTTCAAGATTTTAGAAGCTTACTGAGACACCAAATTCTTTCTGTGAATACCTTCAAAAGTGTAGTGGTCCACTTGTCATTATATGCTTGATGTATGCCATCATGAAAATCACAATTGCAAGCCAAAGGCACTGCAGATTGGAAAGAGAGAGCTGGTATTCCCCTGGTAGCAGAGAATTTTCTTGAAAACATTTTTTAGAGCTCATATACAGTATTATCTCTTCTGCCCTTGTGACCTGCTCATCATCACAGTCCAGTAATGCCCATGATCTCCTTCATTCAGGTTGCTCATTTAGACATCTCCTGGGAACATGACAACACAGTGGAGAACCAAGGTAGGAAGGAACCTGAGCAGTTTGGCTGAGGTGCTGGAGGCAGTATAGATAAAGTGACAATTACTGCCAGAGTGAAGTTTCAGGAATGTCCCAAAATGGCACAATAATAATTCTGCTCCTTTAGAGTCTAGGACCTACTTAATCACTGGTGCTTCTCCCACCCCTTGGACTGCCTTTGTTTCTTGTGCTTTCATGCCATATTCGACTATAAATCCTAGTGTGAAGCCCATGTACAGAAACCTCCTCTTTCTATCATACACAGCAGGTGAACACATTGTAATTGGACATTCAGCATTCACCACTGGTATACCTATATTCAAAATTCTATGGGAATCACTGATTCTCTGCACTCTGTAATCCAGGTGTAGATTTTACTTTGCATTTACCCTTCTCTCAAACATCTGCATGAATTTTTCCAGCCCCACGTTCCACATGAACTTGAACCAAGAAGGGTGAGATGAAGTTCTGCAGCTGAACTCCTTGTTGCCAATCTGCAGTCAAGGATGGAAAACAGACTGAAAAAACCCATGCAGACCTGAGGGGCAGACTGCACCCATAATGGAGCATTGTCTTGCATTTGTGGTTTTGCTCCAGAGGCTTTCTATGCTTTCCCTGAAGTAAGACTGTTAATTTACTGCCTGTATTACCTCAAAAGCTAAGAATAAATCAGACTTTTCTGATTGGGCTGCAATCTGAAACTCAGTATGAAAGAGCCACAGATGAGAATTTTTTCTCTTCACAAAGATAATTTTATTCTTCCTTCATCTCTCTGCTTCATTTTATTTTGCAGACAAGTCCCTTTAAAAAATACAAAGCCACTGCTTGCAAACCCACTCCCTTCCCCAAATATAAGGGACTTTCATCATCTTCCCTCAGTATTACATCAGCTTGTCCCAATATTAAGAGTAGTGGCCCCCAAGACAGCAGGCAGCTCTATGAGAAGTACCTCTTTGAGTTCCAGAAGCAGCCCTGGGGTGACACGGATGTCATCCCCACCAGGCCCCACTTCCTTACCTCAGTGAGTCAAGAATTCACGGAGCACTTCTGCAAATCTGTCATGCTATTTGCTACTCTTAAGTAGTCTTCTGAGGTATGCTTGGCAGGACTACAAAGAACAGTGAGATCTGAAGCCTGATTCATGAATTATTGGGTGGTAAGTTGAAAGAACTCCATACTTCTAAAACTAGGTTGGCTTCTTAACAAAACCTGTCATAACTGTGCCTTGACAGCAGCAGTTATGTCCTCTGAGAAAAAAAAAAATTAACAACAAAACCCAAACATATTTTTTGATGCATTTATTGGTGCCTCTTTCCTCTTACACTGTGTTTTTCTTACTATTTTCCATGCAGATCACTAAGATGTCTAGGATGTTGTTTTAGGCAAGACAGACCATTCTTCTTAGAGTTAGTTCCTCTCAGTGACTTCAGACCTTTCATGAACTTTTCTTCACCACTTTAAGGGAAAGGGCTGTACTGGTTTCTATTAAAAACATTAAGATTCTCCTGCCACCATCTAAGCTCAGAAATTGAGGCCTGATGTATGGGAATGAGCCAATGCTTTTGTCTCATCATGGTTGCATCCCATGCAGTTCCACCCATCCCTATTCTTCTCTGAGTCCTGAAGACATTGCCTGGGCCTCAGTATTTTATGCTTCAAGGCTCAGTTGGCTTCCTGCAGTTGACATAGTCTGCTAAGAGAACATTTCAGGAAAGTGAAATGCAGCACTGAGGAAGCTTAAGATATCTGGCTTTTGGGATGCTATAAAGACTGCCATGTCCAGACCATATGAAAAAAAATTCTGTAAGGCTGTGAGAATTTGAGAGAAAAGAGATAAACAGGCAGAGGAACTCTTTTTTAAGCCTTTTCTTTTACATATCTCCAATACTCAGCCAATTGGAGGCTGATTTCTGTGGAAAAATTCAGAAGGGGTAATAATGTAGTAATCAAAGATTAATAATAATTGAAAAATGGAGAGAAATAGAGCACAGAAGATGTAGGTACAAGTTTCCGAGTCAAAGAAACCTGGTGATTGACTTTTGCCACTGATATCCCTCCCATGATGTTCTTAAAAAGAATTCATTTGTTCCATTTACACAACTGTCCATCACCAGGAACTGCTGTGCTAATAAATCCCTGCCTCTCAAAGGAGATAAGATATATCTGTCATACAAATAATACCTGAAGTGACTTAAAGCAACAGGTGGTTAAAAAAGGAAATTAAGCCAAGGGAAAACTAAAAGCTCAAGAACAGCAAATCAGCATTGGAAGACTCATCGTATGTCTGGGTAAAAATTGATAAAATGGAAAAGAGGCTGTGGATTTGGGTTTCTCCTGTCAGATTTACTGCAAACAAGCTTTCAAAAAATATATCGCTACTGGCAAAAATAGCAAATTATGTTTTGGTTTGTTTTGTTGTTAAAACTGCTGTGTTGCAGTCAGTGCAAGGAACATTATTTTAAGTGTCCTTTCAGTGCACGATGTTTTCAACTCTGTGGTCATGATTTGATTACAAGAGCAGGAATTGCATATCTCTTTGTGTGTGTATGAAAGCAGGTGAATCTGTTGTCAGGGTATGGTAGGTGCACATGACCTCTCTAACAAATCTAGGTTAAGTTACAAAAATACCACGGTCTCAACAGCGAAACAGAGGTACCAAATTAGCTTCTCTGCTTGTCAGTGTTGTATAGGAGAAGTGGACAGTTATCTAGTTCATCTGTCCCCAAAACAGAAATGGGAACAACATAATGTAACTCTCATCTTTCTCTCCCAAAATACCCTGGTTCTTAAGTTTCCAGTTCCTGGGTTTCAGTTTGTTGTTTACAGCACAAAACCTCAAGCGTTCCCATCTCAAATTCCCCAAATTAGAACCTCCATACTGCAACTCTACTGTCACTCTGCTCCTAGAGTCACTTTCCTCCCAAGATTCACAGTCACAGAAGGGATCTTGTCAGGGACATCTAGAGTTCATCTTGTCCAACCCTCCGTTCAAGAAAGGTCCCCCAGCAGGTTGCTCAGGACCATGTCCAGAAAGCTTTTGAATATCACCAAATCTGGAAATTCCACAATCTCTCTGGGCACCGTCTGCCAGTTCTTGGTCATCTTCACAGTGAAAAAGTGTTTTCTGATGTTCAGAGGGAACCTCCTGTGTTTCAGTTAGTGCCCATTGTCTCTGGTCCTGGCAATGGGCACCACTGTAAAGAGTCTGGTTTCATCTTGTTTGCAACTCTCTTCAGGTAATTGCATACATTGGTGAAATCCTCTCCGAGCCTTCTCTTCCCAAGCCCGAGCAATCCCATGTTTCTCAGCCTTTCCTTATATAAGCAATAGTCCTGTCATTTAATCATCTTTATCCCCAGACTCTCTCCAGTACCTCAGTTGCTCTCACGTGCTGGGGAGTCCAGAAATGAACCCAGGAATTCAGATGTGGCCTCAGCAGTGCCAAGGAGAGGGGAAGGATCAGCTTCCTCGACCTGCTGGCAACATTCTCCCTCCTAATGCAGCCCAGGATACTGTTGGTCACCTTTACCCCACGAGCACATTGCTGGCTTGTATTCAACTTGTTGTCCACCAGACCCTCAGGTCCTTTCTTTACACCTATTTTCTATCTGGTCAGCCCCCAGCATGCACACCCTTCTGACCACGGGGCTGCATCCTCTTCCTCACCACAGTCCCCACATTCCTCCCATTATCTTGTCTCACCTCTCAGCTTCTGCCCCTGCACAGACGTCCCTCCTCCCCTTCACTCTCAGCCTCCATGTCTACTGTCTGCAGTTGCTCTGCAAATCTCTTTCTTTCTATTTTTGAATAGCTGACAATTCTTCCTTCCTCCCCCACCCCTGGACTCGGATTACTCTTCAGCATCCATTTGTCATTGATTCCACCTCCATTCCCGACTTTCCCCACAGGAAAAGCAAAAGCTGGATCCAGGCTGCAGCTATCAGAAATCTGCCTGGATGTATTCAGAAGAAAGGAAAAGAGCAGCTGTCTGGGAAAAAAAAAGAGGATGATGTATGATAGCCCGTATTATACAAGCAGGCTTTTTTTTTGAGAACTTATAATTATTGTCATCAAGGCAGAATCTGTACAAAACTGACTGGAACTCTTTCAATTAAGAATGAATGCCAGCACAAAGTTTGAAACACTCAGAGGTTTAATATGATTTCATTGCTTTTGTCCTGTATCTATTCCTACAAATAATTATTAATGCACTTGGACAACAGTGGGAAGCATTGTGGTATTTTTAACCATCTTTTCTTTTAGTCTGAAGCAAATCCTGACAGTCCCTTAAGCAGGGCTAGCAGATGTACTGTGCTACCTGCCTCTTTGCCAAATGAGCAAATCTCTCATCCCTGCAATTCACTTCTTCTCCAGCAGTCTACCCAAGAACACTGTTTCTAACATGAAAGCAAAGCATTCATGAAGGCAAGTCAAACTCTCCTAAAGTTTAGGATTCTTCAGTTTCATTACACATTCCAAAAAATACAAATACTTTTCATTCAGATGGCATGTTACTTCCATTTCAGTTTAAAAACAGGATGATTCTCCAGACAAAAATAATCTCTCTTAAGCCAATTGGCTTAAGAAGTTTGAAATACAGAATTCAAAAAAAGTATGTTGCATATGGTTGTGATTAGAAAGGAGCTTTTTCAGCAAATTCTGTTAAAACATGCAATGGTGGGCACAAAACTGCCAAGTATTAAACAGCCAAGAAAATTCCGCAGAAAACCAGCAAATTTCACAGAGCAGTGGTGTCGGATCACAAGACTGTGAGTGAATTGCATTATATAGTGAAAGGGCTGTTTGAGTCTCTTTTTGTGTTTTTCTTCTCTTGTGCAGGCCTAAGGAATGCAGAAGGCAATACGGAAAGCAGAGGAGAGAACAGGCAGGAACAGAAATGATGAGTTAGCAAAAGTCTGCAGATTGAGTTCATAGCAAACCTTCAGAGCAGAATGACAAAGAGGTAGTGACAGGGAAAAGGCTGAGGAACAAGATACACTTGTAGTTGACAAATATATATGACTTAGGCTTACATGGTGACTGAAACCAAGCAACAGATGATATGGAGATGAGGAAGAGGTAAAAGAACTTGGGAAGACTTGACATAATAAAGAAAATAATACAGAAGTTGAGGTCTGGCTGCAGAGGCACAAATAAATCTAGAAGCAAGAGACCAAACTGAAATTAGTATATGTAATTTTCCTCAGATAGTCACAGAAGAAAATTACTGGCCTTTATAGGAGACTAAAGCTCCTTCATTAGAAAAAAATACGTTTAGTGTTTTTGCAATATTTTACTTAATTTATGCTTTTCTGTAATTAGATTGTCATTGAAAATGTTTACAAGGTATTTCGTTGTCTTCCATATTTTCATGTCTTCTTTCTACATGTAAACACCACTGAAATTAGATTTTTCAGCAATAAAAATGCTGTTGCCTATTTGACAGAAAATAGTTATGGAAGCAAAGTGGTTACAGTATTTGATTAATCCTAAATCAATAGATAACTGAGATTTAAAAAAAAATCTTCTGATTCCGAGATACTTCCCATATCCCTGACATCTATTTAGATTTATATCATGGATGCAGACTGAGCTTTTCACTATGAATGCCTGTCATCAAGCTGGATGATGCTCTCTTCTTTTCCTACACTCTATTTTTAAAATGGAAAGCGTTATGATTGGGAAGAAGTAAACAATTCCAGTAATCATAGCCTCCTAAAATCTCATGTCAGAAAATCAGTGCCACAAACTTGCATAACAAGCACAATGACTGTACACATGGCCATTTTAAAATTTGAAGGTTTGTGTGTGTTTGGTGCTTGTGAAAAGGAGCACTGACAGTGTTGGACAACTTCCATTTCTCGATAGATGGGTTACACAGCAGGAGATGGAGTCCAGGAGCCTTAAAGGTGACTGACCCATTCTTGAATGTTGATTTCCTGCTGTTTCCATCTTGCAAACAAGATCACCTTCAAACCACGGCTATGAAGGCATGGGTCTTTCATTTTCACCAGTATTGGACATGTGGCTCTCTTCATGGACATTCCCAGAGCTGCAGGCCTGCTGTGGTGATCCAGGCCCCATGCTGTAACACAACTATCCAGAATGGCTCAGGAGCAATAGCAGCAGAACTCTGGAATATACAGCACCCCTTACGTATTTCCTTCCCCACCACAATAGTGTGCTTTTCTAGGGGGATAGTGGTTGAGAATCAATCCTGTATACTTGATGCTTGGGAGGTTCTTGTAACTGGATGCAGACTTCCACACGTGTTGGTTTACAGTCTCAGCATAATTCTTTGGGCAAGGAAGGGGCAAATCTTCAGCTCCTTGAACATTTCTGTCCTCTGCCCTCCTGCCTCGAGAGGAGACACACTGACTTCTTGGAGGGAGAAGTCCTGTGCTTTGTACAGGGGTCATCCCAGGGGCAACTGATCAGAGATCACCACTCCTTGTGGGTGGCATACAGCCCAGAAGCTGAACTGCAGGACTTAATCTAAACACTCCTACAGCCTCTAAAGACTTTGAAAACTAATCTCC
This sequence comes from Drymodes brunneopygia, assembly GCA_013400955.1. NCBI lineage: Eukaryota > Metazoa > Chordata > Aves > Passeriformes > Petroicidae > Drymodes > Drymodes brunneopygia. Next base: position 406,505 of record VZTZ01014534.1, read on the forward strand.
TTCTTCTTCCTCAGAGAAAGGTTTAAGGGAAAGGTAATAAATTACAAAAAGATATAACAAATGGGGACAACATAACCTTTTATAAGATGATGCTTTTCTCAGCACATCTGTTTTGATACCCAGGTTTGGGAGCAACACTCAGCACATCTCTTTGCTGCCCACTGCATTTTTTCACAATTGCAGCGTTCTGCTGAAGAACTGCTGACGTATGTTTTGTTTTTCCCATTACTTCACTTCTACGAGGACAAATTTGAAATATTAATTTAAAAGTTAGGAGGTTCACAAAAGAGTAAATTTGCTATCAATAAGAAGAATTGAGGGAAGGAGTCCAATAGCTTTTCATTCATCTGCTTCAACTCTGTCAGTTGTGATTCAAGATGTCATCTGCCAATTCAAAAAAAACACTTTAAAGTTTAAGCAGTGAGAGATATAAAAATATGAAATAATGTGCCATAGTATAGGGGATAAAAAAAAAAGTGTGTATATCTGGAAACCTAATGTTTTAAACTGTTTGACAAAATACTGAAGAAATATTTGAAACCAGGTCATGAAGCTTGACACTTGAGTGCCAAACTAGTTTAGTTTCTGTTTCTTCTGTTTCATAGTTTTGAATCCTTTCTTGTTTCATAAGAGATTATTCTAATGCCTGTTCAACGGTCTATATTACTGTGAAAGATGCAGGAACAGTCACACTGATTTGCTCATCAGTTGATTTATGAGCACTCAATTGTATGTCCTACTATAAAAATTGTGTTTCTCTTTCATGGGAAGAGGTTCCCTCTTTGCTTTTTAGTGGCTGCCTTGCTCCAGATTGAGCAGAGGCCTCCAGAGAGGAGGAAACACAGCTTCCCTCAGAGCTACCCAGCACACAAAGCACAGGGAGGCTCCCAGCTTATTGGAAAGGGCAAGATCTTCAACACCACAGAGCTGTTGGGAGCCTGAATATGGAGAGGGGAAGAAGGGTAAAGTCTCTTCTCTGCAGCATAAGACAGGCTCAGGACAAGCTTAAGAGCTGACTGCACATAAGAGGTGCTCCTAGAGATGCAGAAATGGTTGTGCATGGTGTGCTCAACCCAGTAAGCTGTAGAGGAGCTGGATGGCAAAACACAGCAGGAAGGGCTCCCTCAGCACACAGAGTGCCAGAGAAGGAGCTGGGTTCTGTGCCAGGCAACCAAGCAGAGCATTGTTTAATACTTTTGTCCACTAATGAAATCTGACTTAATAGTTCAGAGGTATTTGACTTCTAGGTAGCACCTTTATGGAAGTGCTTCTGCCTCAAACTGATGCTCCATCATGGCTAATTTACTTTCTGCTCCTGGCATGCATACTCATGAAACTGCATCTACATCATCAAGAGTATGATAATAAGAACATTTACTTGTCAGCTGAACAAAGTCAAAGGATTCAATGGATGTGAAAACTGAGCATGTTGCAAATGTAAATAAGGGCTGCAGAGGTTTGATGCACTGCTGGCATTTTGTGCCTAGCCAGCTGTAGCCATAAAGGGAATATTTGTGCAGAGGTACTATATTCACAGTACAAAATTAAAACTGAATGCATGTGTCCTAAAAAAATTAAATAGACTCCTCTTATTTTCTTTGCCAGAAAATCATGAGGGACAAATCTGCCTCTGAGAAGCTGAACTCCCTGGATGGCAGAAAGGGAAGACAGGCTAAATGAGTTTGGGAGATGTAAGCTATTTTATCAATGGAGAGGATGAAGGAAGGCAGCAGTAGTAGGCAGCAGGGATACCTGGTGCTGTGAAAGGACAGATTTGATGCATGTAAACACACACAGATAGGAAGAGGCTTGTATACGTGCTCATTGTAGAGTGTCCCTCATTGAAGATATTCAAGAACTGTCTGGACACCATCCTGTGCCATGTGCCCTGGGATGACCTTGCTTGAGCAGTGAGGTTGGACCAGAGAATCCGCAGAGGTCCCTTCCAATCTGACCCATACCGTGATTCTGTGATTCTATGATTTGTGCCTGCTGGCATGTCAAAAGGTGTGTGAATAGTGGGGGGGGTGGCAGGGACGTTGTGCTTGGAGGACAGTGTGCAGTTGCTCATTGCCATTGGTGATACTTTGCATTAAGCTTTCCTTTAAGGTCAGGATAAATTAAACTCCCACAATTATGGAGTTCAGCACAAAGGATCCTCAAATGGGATGCTCCTAGAGACTGTCAGAAAGCAAATCACTGCACTAGTTCATCAAAACTGAAACAATGTAATGAAAAATCATACCTTTGCAAGCATTTCCCGAGTAGAGTACAGCCAAATGTGCATTTTGCTATGCCTTCTGACATCACTGTTGTCTCTGTCAGAGGATTATTAGGGGGCAATAAAGTTAGGAACAAGGAACTAAGATGAAAAACTGGGTATTACAGTACCTCCTCCTTTAAGAACACGAAACAAATTATGATCTGACAGGACATTAGAAAATGATCTGCAGAATCTGCAGTAACCATTAAAATTTATATTCCTACCTAAAGGGACTTGGGGCTTAAATTCTTTATGCTTAATAATATTTTCTTTCCTTTAGTTAATTACTTCTCTATAAGGTCAAGAACATCCTTTTTCTGTCTGTACTAATGCTAACGATGCCAACAAGACAGCTGCATAATCCAGGTTCCTTTCTCATTTTCTTTATGAAGATAGCAAAGGACCGAAACATGTTAATTAAATATTTGGCATCAGACAACCTGTTAGGGAAAATGGGGATCTTTTGACAGACAAAACTCAATCGCTCCACAGGGACAATGAATTGTTTTGTTCAGAAGTGCACAGTTTTCTCATTTCTTTCTTTCTCTTGTTATTCCAAAATAGAGCTGCAGAGCCATAGAAGAATTTAATTTGAAAAGGTCTCTGGAGGTGTCTAGACTGACTCTACTTTTGAGTAGAACTAAATGAAAAGCTACATGAGGTTGCTTGAAGCCTTGCTCAGGTGACTTTTGAAACATTCTAAGGATGGTGACTGTAAAACATTTCTGGATGACCTGACTGTTACAAAGATGCAGAAATTCAGAAGAAGAAATACAGAAAAAGAGTCCTTATTTACATGAAATGGAATAAATAATTGCACACTAATACCACCACCACTTTACTGTTTTTCTTACTCTTATTACTTACTTAGCTCAGCATACTATTATGACATATGAAAAAATTTGCAGATTGAAACTGAAGTGATGGTTTTTTCTTTCTTAAACAAAATGAGATGCACTAAGATGTGTCTTAGATTTTACAAGTCTTGAGCTCTGTTTGGAAGAGAATTTTCTTCATAGCAGCATAGGTCCCAGTGAGAGATGGGCACATTTTGAACAGTCTCTGCTTTTCCAGATTTTTTAGCCAAGTAGCCAGCTCTTTTTCTTGCTGATGGTCCTAATAGGCCATCATTTGTCCTTGCATGTGCTCTTCATGTTCATTTTTTTCTGAACAAGGGGCAAAGTCTTCAGTCAGTTCCTTCCACCCTAGCCTATAAATAGAACACTTGTCCAGTTACCTGGAAAATTTTGATATTGTAACATTTTATTCCAATAACATATCTTACACATTTTCTGTTTTTTCTGCACTGATTTTATGGGTATGATATTTATCAACACCAAACACACAGATGAGGGGATATCATGCACTCATGATAGATGGCTTTTCTTCTTTTTGTTTGTAGACATTCAAATACAACCCTTGAAAAAGTCTTCTATTTTATAGATGATCAAGACAGGTTTTTCTCCTGTCAGAAAATCTTTTGCAGCTGAACCTCTCAGATAGCTGAAATTTGCCTTCCTGGCAGAGATAGTGGTGTCTTGAATGAGAAACACTCCGTCAAAGTCTGTCTGAGATCCCAATGGAAGATTTCCAGGTGTATGCTGACCTGGAGGTGCCATGATTAGAGCAGGAAGGGTTTGCATGGTGTATGACTATTTCCCCAACTTAAAAAAAATTAATTCAAGCCTCAGCTGGGTATACTCTGTAGAGTTATAGATAAACAACCTCATTTTCATTGTGAACAGAATTACCACACAGTGTTATCTGTGGGTTTTTTTTCAGGTAGGTAATTTTCAAAGTACTTAATGATCCTGACACAAAGATTGAACTGTAAATTGACACAAAATGTTACCAGACATAATTGGACACAAGGTGGCTTCTGAGACTGGAAGCCTGCAGGTCATTAGGCTGTGAGTTCCAGACACTCTTTGTGGCATCCATCATGTGCTAAATAACGTGTTCTACCTGGGCTGCATATGATCTGCTGATAGGTGTTAAAAGGGCCTGAGAGCTGGCAGCCGCAGGCACCTTAGGTAACAGGGAAAATGAAGTCAATAAAGCTGACACTGTTTCATGCCTATAAAAATTAGGCTGCTAATGAAAAAAGCTTTGTGAAACATGCATGTTGTTGAAGCTAATGTTTTTTGCCATGCTTAATCTGACCTCAAAAGAGATTGCTAAATCATTGAAGATTGTGGGGGTTTGTGATCCACTATCTGTATGCCTTGTAAAAACATACTTTTTCAAGAAGGTTACTATGTTCTCTTTTCTTGGAATTAAGAAAAAATTATTCTCTTTATGGATGTTTGCTCCTCCTTTAGTAAAGAATTGCTATTGATGCATATTCTTTCTCTTCAGCCAATTGATCTTCATGTGCTGTCTCTGTCTCATACACTTATCACTCCATTCTTGTGAGAGATGAGTTTCCTTCCTCAGACCTTGTCAACATTTAGATTGAGAACATGCAGATTCTGCTAGTGCGTCAGGTTAGAAAACAACATGAAGTTTTCCTTTTTATTTTGACAGAACAATCAAGTTGTATAATTTTAGAAGAAGAAGACAGGAGTGCTGTCCCAGCCACCTACGTTTTGGCAGAAATCCTGGTGTCAAACAGGCACTCTGATTTGTGTCAAGATTGTTGTTTGCTTTTTACCATATGGAGAAAATTCAAATTATTTCACTTTGTAGTCATTTGATAGTTCTTGCATATTTTGCAATACTGATTCAGTGCTGAAATAAATGCCTAATTAAAATTTTAATGGGGAGAATGTACATAATTATTTGAGTTCTATTATCTGTTATTAGCTTTGTCACATTTTTTCTTTCCTCTTTTTGAATGCTATTTAAAATATTCTTTATTTAAAAATCAGAATATTCTTTTTTAGTTTTGTAAGTTAGTAGAAAGACTGTGAAAAACCATAGATCAGACCTGTTGAGATTACATTTTCCATGGCATATTTTACAAATATGCATTTTAACTATTAACATCAGTTTTCTACTAGATTATGAGAAACAAACCAAAAGGACTGGCTCAAATAGTTCTGCAGTACTCTATTTCACAGAATTTCAATGACAATTTTAATTTTCAGTTCATGCTTTATTATAATGCTTCTAATATCCTAATCCTTCAAAAGGAAATAAAGATGCATAAGCTAGAAATACCATTAAGATAGAGTTCTTTTTAATTTGAAAAAAAATTTCAATTCACAATGAAATCAAGCAAGCTCTGAATGATACAATGGAACTTCAGGAAAATGCTTAAAACCAATTTGGTTGGATGGTGAACAACCAAAAATGCATGCATGTGTTTCTATGAGCAGAATTGTAGAACACACAGGTCCAGTAACTGGTATCAAGTTCTGGTGTTTGAATTTTCTTATTTTAATAATTTATGAAAACCCTCCCTCTGTAATATAATAATTTCAGAGAAGGGGTCTGCAGAATCAGGACAAATGGCCAGTTACGAGACACATGCAGCTTGATTTTGTCCAGCCACCCTTTTGTATTTTCTTGCTGGGAGAGTGAGGCTCTGGTCTGACACAATAAATATGTGCTCAGAGAAATCAGTCTTTGAGCTCTTCTGTTTTCCAGTGGCAATACTGCTTCACAGGGACTGGTCTGGCTGACAGGGCCACTGAAACACAGCGCATGTCAGCCATAATTTATTCCCATCCCACCTTATCTGAAGAGTTCACTGAACAAAATGAGGTCAAAAGTAGATGACACAGAGCCAAGCCTCCTTATATGCAGCACCTGGAGGTGTTGCTTCTATGGAGGAGTCAGAGTTGTCTCTTCAGGACAATTTAATTTTTTATATGTTGCTGAGCACACTGGGTACAACTGAGGCAGAACAGAGCCAGGTTCATGGCTGGTTGTTAACATAACTATTTGAAAGGTTCATGCTTTGCATTACACAATGCATCTATAAAGCAGGCCTTGAGAAAATATATGCCATAAAAAGACTTTTACGAGTACAAGCTGAAGGATGGTAAAAATAACAAAACTGTTCCTCCAGTAAGTGAACAGCCAAATACAAACCCTCCATTTCCTTGCTTTTGTATTCTCCATTCCCCCTTCTGCCTCTCTCCTTGTGCCTGCTGTAGTATCCAATGGTGCTGTATAACATGTCAGCCCCTCTTCTCATGGCTCTCCATAAATGGAATCTTCCCAAGTTAGATTTCTCAGCTCTTCCAAGAGAAGTCTAAATCATTGTAGAGCTAATTGTCTTAAATTTAGAGAGAGCTCTGGAGTTTAGGTGACATAAATATTATTGCTAGTGTTATTAATGTCAGACAGCTGAATGACATCACACTGCCTAGAAAGTCATGCCGATATCTTCCCTCAGGAGGAAATTATCTTCATTCCCTTGCCAGTAATCATAGAATATCCTTAGATGGAAGGGTCCCAAAAGGATCATCAAAGTCCATTTCCTGGCCCTGCACAGGACAGCCTCAAGAATCACACCATGTCCCTGAGAGTGTTGTCCAAATGCTTCTTCAACTCTGTCAGGCTGGTGCTGTGACCACTTCCCTGTGGAGCCAGTTCCAGTACTCAGTGTCTGGGTGAAGAACCTTTTACTAATATCCAACCAAAACCTTCCCTGAAACAACTTCAGGCCCTTCCTTCAGGTTCTGTCACTGGTCACCACAGAGAAGAGATCAGTGTCTGCCCCTCCACTTCCTCTCATGAGGATGTTGTAGCTGTGATGAGGTTTCCCCTCAGTCTCCTCTTCTCCAGGCAGAACGGACCAAGTGACCACAGCCACTCCTCATGCAACTTCCCCTCAAGGCCTGTCACGATCCTCATGGCTCTCCTTTGGACACTCTCTAATAGTTTAATGCCTTTTTTATATTGTGACACCCAAAACTGCACACAGTATTCAAGGTAAGGCCGCCCCAGTGCAGAGCCAGATGTGACAATCCCCTCCCTTGCCCGGCTGGCGATGCTGTGCCTGATGCACCCCAGGACACAGCTCTGAGCAACCTTGCATAACTGTGAAGCTCGTCCTTTATAGAGTAAATTCAGACTAGAAGACCTCCAGAGGTCCTTTTCTATATGAATTTTTCTATAATTCTTACCATAAAACTTTAACATGGAAGATAGACATTGTCTGTATAGGTGACATTAACAACACCATGCAAAACAGAAGTATGGAGGGGGAGGAGTGTTAAAAGGCTTTGACAACTGCACAGGAATTGTACCAACTGTGCAGGCCTCTCATTTTAAGTGTGTTCAGATACAATTCAGTTAATTTTGCTAATGCTATTGTGTTCCTGATGTAGACATAACTGTATTAAGTCTTGTAGTTAGGAAACTGCAAGAGACCAATGCAAATCTTTGCAGCTGTGGCATTCAGAATCATTTACTGGTTTATAATTACCAAAGTAAGCAATATGCTTTTTGTCAAATATTTTCAGCAATGATGAAAAGCGCAAAAGCAAAAGAAAGGAGCTGAAGCTTTGAAGTCAGACAAACCCTATGTACAGCACTTGTTTAATGCAAAGAAACATATTGCTTCTCTAAAACAGATGCTATGGGGAAAAGAAAAAAAGAATAAACATATTCACAGATGAGCAATAGGAGAGCACTAGAATTGTGTGTTTGGGACAAAAATTATCCCCACAAATACAGCAATATCCCCTTAACACTGTGATCTTCTTTAATTAGGTGTATATGTGGTTAGAACTCTTTTTTTTCTTTTATATATACATAGGAAAAACTAAGGTTCAACCCTAGCTTAGTGTCACTAATAATTAATAGGCAATCTTTTTGATACTTGAGGGCTAATTGTAGAGCACATGTTGGGCAGTTACTCTTTACCTGTAGTTTACAGATGCTCTAGATTACCTTCCCTTAAAAGGGTGCTGGGAGGACAGCAGGGAGAAGTGTGGTTTCTTCCTCTGGATTTTTATGGTGGAGGGGGGGAGTTGGGAGTCTGCAGCACAGAGTACACTAAGAAACTGCTGGAAAACATTGGGCTGTTTCTTATGGACCTAGAAGGTTAACAGTGTTGCCTACAACTGGAAATCTGATGAAATCTGTCTTAGCAGGACTGGAAAGGTCAGTGAAAGGAGACAGCAGGTAGAGGGGAGTCAGGTTTGTAGAACTTTTTCTTTAAAAGTTGTTTTTCTCTAATTGCCCTTGTACTAGCCTAGCATCTATAAATACTGTAGGTGTTCAGAGGGAGAAAATGGTGAATGTCAGAAGCCTGGCCAGTTCACATGCAGGTAAGAAACAGTGTCAGTCCCTAGCATAACTGTGTTCCACTGGATATCTCTGGAGTGCTGTGTAGTGCCTTCCTAGCAGGGAAGTTCCATTTGTACTGCACTCTACCATATCCATGGGAATATTTCAACATGTTGCTTTTGCGACAAGCGAGAAAGTAACAAAATGCATGAGCAGGAATGCAGTGTTTGTGTGACCTTGCCATGTCCTTTGAGAACGGTGTTCAACCCAGCCTGCAGGACAGAATTTATCACATTTTCTGATGTAATAAACTTTACCTGTGAATCTGCCTATAACCTGCCTGTGATATACATATTAGTGAAACTAATTGTGTTCGAATTATTACTTGATAAATAATACATTTCTCCATGCAACTAAGTGGGAAGAGCAAAGAATCAGATTGGATCAGAGTTCCATTAGAAAGACACATCATTAAAAAAAAAAAACTACTTATTTCTTCCATTGTTCCTCAAAAGCGGGATAAACCTCCAAAGGACCTCATTTGAATATGAGCTATTCAAAGATTTCATCCTCTGGGAAACCATATGAGCATGAATTATACAGCAACAGATCATCTTGGTGTGCCTCCTCTGGACTAGCTCCAGCAGGTCACTGTCCTTTTTGTGCTGGAGACCCCAAAGGTGGATGCAGTATTCCAGGTGGGGGGTCACTGGATTGAGGAAAGAGATCTTTTGTGTGTAGATGTGCTGCAGCAAAAGAGTTGCAAATGTAAGTAGGAACCTTCAATTTTGTATGAAAAGCACCCAATGAGTCTGTGGCTTGATATGATAGAGAAAAAATATTCCTAAAGAGAATGACACTTTAGATAGTGAAATACCAATGCTTCTTATCTCAATTGGTTTACTGATACAGCAAAGAAGGATTATTGAGCAGAAATCAGCTGAAACTGCAAGCAAACTGAGTTGAGATAATTTCATTCTCTCCTAGGATTTTATTTTCTTCTACAGCCTTGGAAGAAGCTACGTTTTTTACCCCTATATACATCTTGCAGATACAAATATGCGGTGGGCTAGTCTTAGTAAACAGCCAAACTTTCACCCAGCTTCTCGCTTATTCCAGCACTACACTCCCAGTGGGATGGAGAGAGAAAATAAGAAAAAATTTAAAAATCAGGATTGAGAAAACTCATGGATGGTGATAAACACAGGGATATTGCTTTCCAATTACTGGCACAGGCAAAACAGACTTGACTTGCTAAGAATTATTTGTTGCCAATCTATTTTACAGATTTGGGTGGTAAGAATCCTAACCCCTAACACTGAAACAACCTTTCTTCTCCCCTTTCCAAAGGATATCTTAATTCCTTTAGACCCCTTCATTCCTTTAGACTCGTCTACCCCACCCAGAGGCACAGTGGGATGTGAAGGAGTCAGAGGGGGATGCCATGTACAGTCATTAAATAGCTGTAGGTCTACCCTCTCCTTTGTCTTCACTCTTTTCCCTTGCTCTGGCTTACAGTCCTCCATAGGCTGATTTGTGGATTTCTGTTCCACTCTAGTGCTTCTCCTTCTTGTTCCTGCCACTCCTGGAGCCCCCCACTACCAACACCTCAACATCTACATGCAATACAAAATATCAAGGACATGGAGAATGCTCTGTAAAGAAATCATGACAGAATGGAGGGTAATTGTGGGTTGAGCAGAAGGCAAATTCTCTGAAGAGTAGAAACTGTCTGAAAATTGTTCTGGAAATTTGTATATCAGCCCTCTGACTGCCTCTAGCTGAGAGCAACACCTTGCCAGTAAATTCTGCATTTCTCAGAAGCTGGCTGCATTTCCCATGGCTTTGCCTCAAGTTTTCAGGGGGAAAAAAAGAGGTTTGGGGATCTTTGGTACGTATTTGGCCATATTAATCAGGCAAAATCTTACTACAGGGAGAGGGCCCTGTGTCCATCACTGTTGCAAATACAATGACAAGTCACTGTGTCTGTGGTGATGCTGTACCTGGTTGAGCTGTGTGGCTCTGAAATAATGGAAGCATCCACCTCTACTCTTTTTGGCAAATCATACCACTGTTTATAGCAATTGCCTTCCATTCTATTGTTCTTCTGCTGAAAAACTGCACAGGTGGGATGTGCCTTGGGACTGCTGGTTGTGCTCGGGTCAGTGGCTGTGGATCTTGGCATCATCCATCACATGCTCCTGGAGACACAGGGTTACTTCAATGTCACACAGCTGAGTGTTGCTTTTAGCTGTCTTGTTCTTGGAGTGGGAGATACAGCCCCAAGTCAGTTTCCTGACACTGAGTCAGGGGCCACAATTAGGGGATTCACAATTCTAACGTGTCAGGGGATCAGTTGCATTATCTGGGATAGGCACAGGTTGTCTCTTCAAATTTCTTCAGTAAGACTGAAAACAAGATGAAAGAAAAATAATTTATAGGTTATGACAGAGAATAAACGAGATTCAGTGGCTGAGCTGCTCAGTAGTTGATAGTCCTTGGGTTCTGTTAGACCCTGGAAGATTTTCCTGATGACAATTTAGTTATTGGCAGACTTGAATTTGCAAGTACTGGGAACAAATAAAGGGAATTCTTAAAAAGCCTTAGCATTAAAAGCTTTTTCCTAGCAAGGCAGTCAGCTGCCCAATATCTGTCTTCAACAACACAAAAAAAATTTGTCTTCTCTCTGTAGCTAGAAAAGTTAGTTCTATGCTTCATAACAGTGACATAGAGGTATACTTTATTGTTTTAGTATGGTCTCAAATAATCACTGTTGGCTACTACAGTATTATATCCAATAACAAGCATATCATTTCTGTCTTAGAATGAAAATTGTAAGGGCAATATGCTTAAATTTCTGCAAGACACTGAGTGCAGGCTTACCTGTTGCCCTGCGAAAACAATGTTGTACAAAGTCAGCATATAAGTAGTCAAATAATTGTCTGCAAAAATAAATGTGAATAAGAAACAGCCATTTGACAACAATAGTTCTAGTGAAATCTTGCAGAGGTAGGTTTAGTAGGGCTTGAGTCCTGGCCTTGCCTTGCATAAGCACAAAATCTAATAATCCTCCTCCTAGGCATTTGAAATTCTGTTTGTAAAAGGAATAAATCTTGGGAACAGACAGATCTTCTTTTGGAAAGGTGGCTCAGGATTTCAGTGCTCTGATACTTGTAATAGACCTTCTTTTTCATTCAGGTACACTTGCATATAGACAGCTTTTATCCATTTGCTTTATCATTTTGATTTTCTCTCCTGGCATTAAATACTCTCCTCTATTTATAGAAGGAAATTGTTTCAGTCTTCAGTTAAGTCTTAATTTTGCAACATTAGGAAAAAACAAGCTCCTTTAGTCTCCTTTAGAGGAGTATTTTTCCAGGTTCACTTGTGTTACTCAGTAGGATTTTATTTTGTGTTGGGGTGAAATCTGGATGTACACCCCTCTGTTTTCCCCCATTTCCTGAAACGGAAAAGTTCTTGACTTAGAGTAAGCACTACTCAGCAACAACCAAAACATAATTTTGTTATCTACATTATTCTCATCCTCAATTCGAAACAAAGCACTGCACAAGCTTTTGGGAAGAAAATTAACACTACCCCAGCTAAAATCAGGACACTATGAGAAGAAAATCAAGACACAAAAGTGAAATGGAGTACCAATAGTGTCCAGGCGATTACTCTTTTAGTGAGATGTAGGGAGAAAATACTGTGGGGTGCACATAGCTTAGACACATGGTTTTGCAGTTCTCTGTAAATGTTTTGCATTCATATTTTTCAGCACAGTCAAGAGTTTATCTTGTCTTCCTGATGGAGTTGACCATTATATGTTATAGTGGTGTTAATGTTTCCTTCTCTTTGTTTGAAATACTTTCCCCATACAAAATAGAATTGCATTTGCCTTTCTTGGTGCTTAATCTTGATAGCTTGCAATAAACCTGTAGCTAATTAGTTGAGATTACAGGTCCCATGGCTTATCAGTTATTTCCATGCAGGAGCTCCCAATTTACACTGAGATCTGTAGCATTTTTTCAAGTGCATTGCCTTGCATATAGCAATACTGGTTTTATTCTTATTTTCATTATTTCAGTCCTTGTGGTCTTTGAGTTCTTGCAGTCTTCTTTTATGAGGACTCTCTCGTGCAGTCCTCTTTTATGCATCCCAGGCTAGCACATTCAGTATGCTTTATTGGCATGAACTTCTGCTTTATGCCAACATCGTTAATGAAAATATTGGAAAATATTAGTTTCAGGGGCAGTACTTAAAAAATTCCACCAGTCACCTTCTGTTGGCATGGTATTTATGCTTTCAGCAGTACCTGCTGTAGTCACCCCTCTAGCAAGCATTTTACCTGCCCTGCAGCTCCTGTACTGACTCTCTAATTCTGTTACTCATTCAGATATTTTTTGCCTCAAGTGAGACACACACCCATCTTGTATTTGGTACTTCTGGGCAAAAAGAGAGAGGGAAGCAGCCCAATGAACGTGGAAGATAGATGTCTGCCAACCATTAAGCTGAAATCAGTCATGCAAATGAATACTCTTTGAAATCCTGCTATGTTTTGTCTAAATTACTTGTATTTTTTTTTTCTGACACTGAATTAATTCCATAGCTTCAATTCTATGTAGTATTTAAAGATACTACTTCATTTTAGTATTAACTGCACTCTTTTAATATAAAATTTCATATTCAGTATATCATGAGCACCTTTCTCTGCATCATAATTCATAAAACCGATTGTTTATGTCATATATAAACTGACATCCACTTTTGCAAAATTTTCAGTCCAGAGAATCATAGATAATTCTAGGAGACTTTCACAAATAAGGGACATACAGAAGAGAGAGATGTTAACAGCCACTGTTGTCAATATTTTTTGTCAATATAGTCTGTTATTATATGTCAGACTACATTGTATATAGGTATATATGCATATATGTATATATACTATATATGTAATGTATATATGTCAATATAGTCTGTAATTTGTTTATTGATTTTGCAGAATTCTAATCTTAATGTGCATGTAGTTGGTGGCCCCTTTAAAGCAGGAGACACTTATGCCAACTTCAAGATTAAAGAAGATAAATATTTTTGGATATTCTTCCTAAGACTTTTCTCAGAGTGATGTAAATTGATGAAAGAAAATATCTCAAAGCACAGTGCATAATCAACCTGTGCAACCTGCTGCTAAAAATAAAATAAATCCTTTACTGTGATGAAGAACTTTGTTGAATTCAAGGCTGGCACATATCTGTGAATTCATGTAGGCCCCCCTCTAATTGTCCCTTCATGAAGTCAAATGTTTTTACTCCACTAATGTTTGACAGCAATCTGAGGTGCTCAACTAAATAGAAATAGTCCCCTGAGGGTTTTTCTGACTGCCCTCTCTATCTCCCAGCTATCTCTGACAGACTCTTTAGAGAGCTTTAAATTTTGAAATTGCCTCTTAAACAATGAATGAAGCAGGGATTTGGATGGTCAGCTCTCTCACACTTATTTCTCTAGTGGGCAGTCTATTTCTAAAGCAATTAACGTCACACACAGAAGACAGAACATCTCAAAATCAATTCAGGATTTGTAAAAATGTCTGGCAAAAGTGAGTGCACAGAGAAATAGGCATATATTCCTTAACATGTCACAAGGCAGCACATCGTACAGCATATCCAATTTGCTTTAGGGAATGGGGGGGAGTTCAGAAGAGATTATGATGTTATGCAAATGGATCTGGAAATGCTTTCTAACTGGTTTCAGTAGGTACAATTTTTTTAGTATGCAGCCAAGGCACTAAACAACTGAGTCTTCTACTGAAGTTATTTCACCTGCCCTCAATATTGGTTGGATTAATAAAAACTCTATTTGTGGCTGACAGATGTTGATGCCCAAAGTCATCAGAGAGATGTCCCAGGGTTCTGCCTGCCAAAGAAAAATGCATGTTTGGTAATATTGACTAAATACATTTCAGTTAAATGGATTGGAATGCATTTAACTTCTAAGTATTGGCCTTATTTGTTCTAGTAGCATGGCTAAAGCCTTCCTAAGATAACGTTCCTTCCAAAATGTAACCATTACAGCCAGCATATTAAAGTTAATCTATTGTCATTGATTTTAGTTCTGTGCCACACTGGGAAATACATTAGTCACCATTTCAGAAGGTATGACACAATTCTTTGGTATAATTTAAAGAGCTTCTCTCAATCAAAATTTTTAACAGGGTATATATCCATACTCTTTTTCTTTCCTTAGCTCACCACTTGAGATTCAGTTAATTAAAAAAGGAAAACATACACATTTTTATCTCAGATTCATACAGATAAGGGCACAGAAGCCTATTTCTTAACAAAGAAGGGAAGAAAAGGAGATAGTTTATTTTCTTGTAATTGCATGCCAATACAAAATGAAACATTAATTTAACAGGTCGTGAAGTGTACCTGCTTCATCTTTCTTGTACTCCTGACATAATGCCCATTGCTTTTGTCTTCTCATTCTATCTCATGTTGATCTCAGCTGCAATGTTTCGGCCATGTAAGTCAGATACCAAAAAAATGGAGAGAAAAATTTTTATTCTGAGAAACTCTGAGCTGCTGCAGCAGGTAGAACTTTAGAAAATGGTTAGAGCTTACAAAATGTTAGCAATTGTGTACTACAGTGCCTTCCTTATTCTGCTAACAAACAGCACTGCAGATCTTGGGGCAGAAAAAAGGGGAAATGGATAGTGCTTTTTCTACTGTATTTTAGAAGCCTGTATTAGCAAGTCTTTTACATGTTTGTGAATAGGGAAGAAGCCTGGTAGCTGAGCATGGAGAGAAAAATTGTTGCCACTTAAAACCCAAACTGGAATTCTTGGTATTGCATGGAGCTTCCCTGTGGAAAGACAGTTTCTCCTGCTTCAGAAAGCCAGATGGAACGGCTACATATTTGGGGGAAATCAAAAAAGTCATCCCACACTGATTTTTTTAACCATTCCTGTGAAATGTGTTGGAAAAAACAATTGTGTTCTGTGTTTACTAAAAATGGCATTTATTCATTACCACAGGCAGCAGCAGGAAAAATCCAGCCAATGAGCTCTTCACTGCAGGTGGCTCCAGGAGAGTTATCGGTGTTCAACACCTGTCTGAGTTCTTTCACCCACTCCAGCTTCCCAGTATGTGCTTCCTCGTGAGATAATGTGAAGAAGGGAGGACCACAGGCACGTCATTACCATAATTCCTTTATCAGTATATTCCAGAGATGGACAAAAAGACATTTGTAAGTGCAGGGCAAGAAATCTCAGAAGTTGTGGTCAGAACAGAGTGATGACTCTCACATGGTAGATTCCTTATTGGGTAGAGAATTGATTTGCAGGCTTAGGATTCTGGGTACTTGGAGACATCTTACCAGATGAAGAACCTCCCCTGCTTCAAGTTACGGGAGAGAACCACAACTTATCCAAGGGTTTGTATCAGTAATTCAGAGCAATAAAAACATATCTGTTTTCCAAAAATATGCACTGAGAGGAACAAAAGGTGGCAAAGTGGGGCTGTGAAGCATGAGAGACAAAGTTCTGTGTGTATCTGTACATGAGGTTTTCCAAGAGTGGGGCAATGACTATTATACTACCCAACTAGAAGAATTAAATTGAATGCTGTTACCTATATCAGATACAGGTTTTACCTTTGCTCATTCTTATATTTGTGTAGAAATTCTTTTACCTCTTCCAGAGTGCAGCTAGGCTGACATTTATCTCCCAAAAAGCCCCTTCTGAAGCACACCGACCGACCAGATGGGCAATATGATCCTCTGCCCAAGAAAACAGGCTTCTTCTTCCTTGCCTATATCTGGTTGGATTTGCAAGAAGCCTGTGGAGTGTTGGTGTGTTGGCTGCATGGCCAGCTCTTGGCAGATATCTAGGTATGTGTTCAGGAGTCCGGTGACACTGACTGTCAGCGTTAAGGTTTTTTTTCCAGCAGCACCTTCTGTCCTGTCCTGAGCCTGTTCCTGCCCTGAGCGTGGTTACGTATCCTTCCAGTGATGTGCCAGCACTGCATAACTCACTGTTTAGCAGAGCATGCTTATCCTGCTCAGTGTTGGAGTGTCAGTGGTGCTGCTGACCTGCCTCCTGTAATGCCAGCTCTAAAATGGTTATTTTCCAGGTACTGTGGGCTTGGTTGGGCCTTTAGTGGGATAGGAAGCTTTCAGCAGTTTTGGATAAGGGAAATCCCTTCATGTCTGAACTGGCTGCATTTGCTGTTTGATGGAGTTCATGGTACATGACATGTCCTGAAGTAGGGAGTGGGAATGCTGGCTATATCTTTTGGAAACTCCAAAACATGAATGAGAATGCCAGAGAGAGTCATGGTGTGATGAATCATGTATGGCCTCAGGCTGTAGCAGAGATGCCTAAGTATTAAACTGAGATTAAGGTGGTTTTTTTCACATAGAATGAGGCACTGGTTGTTTGGGTTAGAGTTTGTTGATTTGGGGAACTTACCATCTCTCTCAGGGCGGCTTCCCTTCGTCTTGATACAAGAAACCCTTTGCTCTTTGTGCAACTCTAGAGAATTTAAGTCATAAGAATCAAATTGAAAGAGCAAGAGGACTTTATTTTGGGAGCTTTGTGGGTCACCATGAAGACCTCTGTACAGTTCTTACTTTACTATTAGAATCAATACTGTGCTTTAAGCAGCAAAAAGAAGATATTTCTATGCAGAAATACTAAATATGTAGCACATATTTCCTACCGTCTGTCTCTCTAATCTATACTAGACTAATCTTTTATGTTTTACCTAGCTTTTAGGAAGTAAGAAATCAGTGGTAGCTGCAAAATTATTAAGCAGGTGAATTGAGAAAGAAAAAAATCCTGAATGCTTCCACTAATAAAGATTCACTTTGATCCTGTTTTAGATGTTCAGAACTTCAAAATGAAAATATACTGGCATCTGTAGTTCTAGTGTAAGAATTCAAGTCCCACCTCTGCCATTATAAGGGAGCTATTAAACTTTTTTAATTTGAACACACTTTCGAAATTCTAAGAACAGATTAGTTCAAAGAGGCCCACATACACTCCTTTCAAGACAAAACAATGAAGATAGTGGAAATTGTACAGAGAGTAAATATCAGCAGGCAAATTTGGGGCTACTTTGAAAATCAATAATGCTCCACTAATGACTGCTTTCTGACTTTAAATTTTCCTTTGCTCCTATAGTAGTGCCTGGTATATGAAAGATCTATTTATGTCCAATTTACTTTCAGTTCATCCCTCTTTGTACTTTAAATCCATTAAATTATGAGATTATTTCCTTGGACTTCCTACACAGTGTAGTTCCCCAGCTGACTGTTAAGGAAACAGGGCTCTGCATTTCTAAAGGAAGATGTCCATATCAAATTTTGATTTTGGCAATCATGAAAGTGTGTGAGGCCTTCTTCTAGCCAAAATTCTCACATTCTGCATTTCCAAGTCTTTACTTGGAGATAGATAGATGCCTGTGAATCTCCATTCAAGCTGAGGATATGCCTTAGTTTCCTAAAGATGCTGTTGGAAGCTGGGACACTACAGATTCCCAAGGCCTTTCTTCTTCAGACCAGGGAAGCTTATTGTCTCAAGTCATAAGCCTATGTTGCCAGATAATTTAGGTTCACAGTTCCCTCTAGGGTTCTGCTTCTCTTCTTATTCACATATTTTGATGAAGCCTCAGAATATATTTTGAAGTGTATCAATTTTTTTGCATGCAGAACAAAACCCAGCTATGGTCCTGGAACACATCCCAGCCTGCAGTAAGGGTGACCAGTGTCAACTCTTGCTGCCCATGCAACACCTCAGTCTTATCAGCCATATGCAATACATCAGCCTTTTCTCAGAAGAGCTTGTGTCTCAGTTGCAAGATACGTCATCACTTTCACATTAGAAAAGAGCAGTTCTGGTGGGCTGCAGCACAGCCTTTGCATTGTTACTACCAATGTCACAAGGCCATGGGACCACAGACAGGCCAACAGAGACAAGTTCCACAGAAGACAGATACAGTCAGAGTTCTCTAGAAGGAGATAAGACTCGTGGTCCCACTTGGACAAGGGCCATAGTCTCCCCCTGAAACTGATGCATTTAGCACTGAGAACAGAACAGAGGCCTGTATCCTGTAGCTCTGGAGTAATCCCACCATCTGAGTCACCCCAAACTATGTATTTATTGATGTCCACCCTTTAGAAATGGCTAAGACTTGAAGCTTCCAAGCTGTTTGGCCTCAGAAATATTAGCACTGAAACCTGAAAGATCGACAAGGACTCTGGTTGAATCAACACACATACTCATGAGAGCTCACCAACTATGGATCCTGGATTCAAGAAAACATATGGGCCTTCACACATGTGACAGCACTCTTTTAACATAAATAATATTTCAGACAAAAAACTCTGAGGTTCTTGATATTCAATGTTACTGCAAGAATTATAAAGCTCTGCTTCAACCTGAGTTCAGAAAATATTTCTTACTTATAAAAATTAAGATCTAAAATATTCCAGAATATTTGTGTGTGTCATGAAGGTTCCATTATATAAGAGTTACAGTTCTCACTGTCATAGATGGGTTAGGCAGGGCTCAGGGAGGCAGGAGGTGAGTAGTTGTTAAATAGATAACTCTAAGACATGTGTGCAATAATCATCTTTTAATGAACATTTCACCTTGTCAATTAATAGATAAGCTATTATGTCGTTTTGACATATCGTTGCCTTGCATACATCCTTGATATCAAAGGCCACATTATGATGTTCAAAAGCAAAAAGTTTAAAAGAATTAGTCAGTAAATTATATCTGGTGAAGTGTGTTTATTGGAGTGCCCTTGAAATGCTTTTTTGCCTAATCACATTTCCTCTTTGTTTATTCTCTTTCATCATGCATAAGTTGCTAGAGCATTGCTCACTGGATCCTTGACAAATGGCTTTTATTATAAAAAGAATTTTTTGAAAGCAAGAAAAAAAATTTTGAAGAGTTTCACAGTATCTTTTCAGGATTTACCAACTTGGTTTCATAATAGTTTTCAGAGATGAAGCAAAAAAATGATAATATTTATTTTACTGATATGGAAACTATAAAAATATATGTGTTTATATATGTGTATGATATATATGCACTAATATATACACTATGTAAAGATACAATGTTCAAGCTTTAATGAAAAAGGCCAGATATTTAAAATTCAAGTGATCTTATCTTTCAAGACACTAAACACTCACAGTTTTCTGGACTTCAGTAATACTTACTTTAATTAAAAAGAGATCTCACAGTGCAACTTTGGTCACCTGTCCTTAATATATTCAGATAATTACATTTGCACAAGTTTTAGCAGAGTCAATAGCAGAGAAATTTCATAAGTAATGACGCTCCTAAATCCAGTTGCAGGTACTTATTTTAGCAGTCACAGTGAAAGCTGTTAAAGATTCAGCTCTTCTGAAAATCAAGTCAGGTATGTGTCTAATTCTTGCATGCAGCAGTGATTTTCTTGTCAGGGTAGATTCACTGGCTTAAGTGAAGTTACACTACTGGAAAATGTGTTTGCTGTGAATTGAACTGTCTAAGTTGATAGTGCTGTTCATTCCCACACGCTGTTGTCATTGCACTAAACCTCAACCCGTATTTCCTAGAAGAAAAACTTTAGTATTGATGGGACTATCTAGTCAAAGCAGCATTTCTCACTGATAGCAGGACTTTTACATAGAAATTGTAAAAGTGCATAAACAAGTAATCTAGGCCTAACTTCACTTCTGATTTCTTTACCTTCTCCACCTGAGTGGCACAGGGGAATGGGAGTTGTGGTCAGTTCATCACACATTGTCTCTGCTGCTCCTTCCTCTTCACACTCTTCATTCCAGTGTAGGGTCCATCCCATGGATTGTGGTCTTTCAGGAACAGTGTGCTCCATAGTGGGGTCACAAGCCTGTGGGGTCACAAGCCCTGCCAGCAAATCTGCTCCAACATGGACCTCCATGGGCTGCACAGATAGCATTTCTCACTGAGGTCTTCACCACAGGCTGAAAGCCTCTCTGCTCTAGTGCCTGGAGCACCTTCTCCCCCTCCTTCTCCACTGACTTTGGTGTCTGCAGGACTGTTTCTCTCACATATTCTCACTCCTTTCTCTGGATGAAGTTGTGCAGCTTTCTTTTCCCACCTCCTAAAATACATATTCTCAGAGGTATTACCTCTGTCACTGATGGACTCAGCCTCGGCCAGCAGTGTGTCCATCTTGGAGTTATCTGTCATTGGCTCTGTTTGACATGGGGAAAACTTCTGTCAGCTTCTTATATAATAATGGAGTCATTTGGGTTGAGAAAGATCCTGAAGATCATCAAATCCGGCCTTTAACCCAGCATTGTCAAGTCCACCACTTGACATGCCCCCAGGTGCCACATCCAGAAGTCTTTTAATAACCTCCAGGGATAGTGACTTAAGCACTCCTCCAGGCAGCCTGTTCCAGTGCTTGACACCCATTTTGGTGATGAATCTTATCCTAATATCCAATCTAAACCTCCCCTGGCAACTTGAGGCCATTTTCTCTTGTCCTATTGCTTGTTCCTTGAGAGAAGAGCCCCATGCCTGCTTAGCTGCACCCTCTTTTCACATAGCTGTTGAGAGCAACAAGGTCTCCCCTGAGCCTCCTCTTCTCCAATCTAAGCCACCTCTCAGCCCCTACACTACCAAAACCTTTGCACATAAACCTGATACAACCAAGAATAAGTCAAATGTGCTGTACATGTTAATTACACACTAACATAGATTTGCTACTGCTGAAAATAATCTTTGCCATGCTATTTTAATTTTATTGGTTCTACTTGAACATTTAAAACCAGATTGAAAAATTACTTCCATGCTCTAAACTGATATTAAACCTTGTTGATAGTTGTTAGGAATCATAGTTTCATCTATCTTTCCAGAAATGCCAATTTGTTGACTCAAGTGTAGTATAACATATGCTATACTTCCAGAGGGATGAATTCCATCATCTTGGGATTTTTGCATTTGTATCTCAGAATGTTCTGTACATCCTTACTAGATGCTTAGCAGTGGCAGATGCATTTTTAAAAATCAAGAGTTTCTGTGATACTTCCTGCATATTTATTTTGTATATAATTACTTAAAATGAAGAAAGATTTTCTTGTGGTCCGTTTCTGTATATTATTAGTGATGTATGTGATTCAGCACTCCAAAATTATCATATTACTTGTGAAATCTTACATGACATCACAGCTTTTGAAAAATATCTGTCACTGTCAAAATCCTTTTATCTGAAAACCTTAAAGGTTATAAAACTGTGTTTATTTCTTGATTTAGGGTTATTCTCTGAATTAAGGTTCTCTGGTGCATTCTAATTGTGCTGAGGAACTAGATACATGTCAAACTAGTAGAAACTAAAATTTGTGAAATTTTACAGCTTTAGAGGCAGTGATTAGGAAATCATTACCAGGATGAAAGGTGCAGGACTGCTCTTTTTTGTCTCCAAAAGATCAAAGGAAGGCATGTAAATGAAGACTAGTTCTGAAAATGTGGCTGATGTTTTTATTTCAGCTATAGTCATCCATTGACCATCACACAAAAGTTTCAGATAGATGTAGACATTTTTTCATAGTTCAGATTCTGGTTTTTGTCCATCCAAATCTGATAGAACGCTTCAGGATACATAGGCAAGTATTCCTCATTAGGTTTCTTGATATGAAGCAATCAAAGATCATTTTTTAGTTTCTACAGGAAAAGAGAGAAAAGGTGGGTTTAGTCGATAGCATTTGTTCAAACTACATGCTGAAAAAAATGTTTAGGTGTTCCAAACCCCAGACAGTGTAAATGGGAGCAAGGGTGTAGGTAGGAAAAAAAGACTTATAAAGGATCTTTCATTCTTTCCCCTGGATTCTACAGGGCATGATGTCTTTGTGAAGGAGCTATTACCAATTTCCTTAAGAGCCTTATCTGCTGGAATAGGTTGTGTTTACTCCTTATAAGGTCTATTCTGTTAAGTCTGAGTTGCCCTCATAATTAGCAACTAAAATGATAAAAAGGAAGAGTGTCCTTCATTAATAGTTGTGGATATATACTGCTTTATCACAGAGATCAGGTTGATCTACAGTGCGTGCTTGTAGCATTAAAACACATATTTTTCCTTCAAAAATATCTGAATGAACTCATTTTTTGTCCTTGCCTTTTTGTTAGCAATATCTGTGGAGTTTTTTCACACCATTTCTTATTTAAAGTCTAAGTAATCTACCATGTGTTATCAGCATTGCATAAACAGAAATGTCCTTATTAGTGATTCTACAACGGGAGGAAAAATGAAAAGAATTCTTGGACTAGATGCCTATTTTTGTTTCACTGTTGTACAAAGAAGGTATTAAATGACCATCCAATTCAGAGACACTTCAGGCTTGTACATATGAACAATTGTTCAGCTTTTGAGATTGTTCCTGAGTTCATACTGTCCTTGAAAAATGTATTTCTTGAGAGGAAAAGAGTCTTTTAAATAACATTTTTGGAGCGATCTTATAAACCTCCACCTTCTCTTGTTTTAGTGGTTGTTGTTTTTCTTGGCCTGTGAAAATATCTGTCATTTCCTGATGAGCGTGGGATTCAAAGTGACAGAACAGAGTTAGACAAGTCAGGTATCAGTAAAAACCCAGATTTTTGCCATATCTCTCCTAGATGTTTCTAAAGTTGGGGAAAAGTTGTTTTAAAGAAAATCAAGTTCCTATAGCTTAATTCTTGTGGGAACTGGGTTTATCTGTAATGCTTCTCTGTAATAATAATGTGCCTCAATATTTACCATTTTTTAGTTTTAATTGGTTTGAACTATTATGTCTTTTGAGTAATTGTTTGTACATTGTGTATCTTGTCTTTGAATATTTTATGACCTTTTGAAATTTTAATCAATAAAATATAGGAGGAAAGAACCATCTTGGCATCACCTTAAATAAGGTGTGATCTGTGGGTCCAGGTGAGAATCAATGCTCATATTAGCTGCTTTCCTGCAGCTCTCACACCCAGAGCTGCCCTTAGAGACCCTCCTAGCTCTCGGTCAGGGCCGATGCCACCAGCTCAGTGGCTTGCCTGGGTTGCCCTTCACTGGCCACGGCTCTTTCACACGGGCACACTTGGATTGCCAAGTCTGTGGGCACACCCGTGGGCTGACCTGTGGCTGCACCCACACACCCTGCCACAAACACAGACAGGTGCCCACAGCATACACACCTCTGACCCAGGACAGAGCTGGAGAGGCATTTAATGGCAGGACAATGAACATTCCTCTTTTTCTCTTGCTTCAGAATACAAGAAAATAAAGGCATAGCCTTGACTTATAGCTAAAGGAAAGTACGCAGGTGAAGTTATAATGGGCTCTTTGCAAGATGAGGCAATGTGTGGTGTGTCAATACAGCAAGCACCACCAGAATGCCAGGCTGAATTTTAGAATAATGCTCCCGATATTTGACAAACAGAAGAAAAGGACAAAAAAACATTTAAGCAGTGAAATTCTTTAAATTTCATTTAAAAATAACACACACTTCCAATTCTATTGCTTTTTTTCTTGACTCTATCAGCTAATTTGTATTTTTCTAAGTGAATGACAGTTTAAAAAGAAAAGATTTTTTTTATGATGCTCTCTCTCTTTATTCATGTTATGTTTTTAATCTGGTTCCTGTTTTAAAATGAATTCTGTAGTGATCCAAATACCCCAGGCACATACACAAGTACCTGAGCTCCTGGAGGACAGGAGACTGAGATGGGGCATGAGAGACAGTAAGGGGATGTAGAAAAGAATGGGTAAGTTTGTCTAAATCATATTAAAATCAGGCCTTTTCAGACTGGGACATGAGCCCAAACAACAAAAAGATGAAGACTTTTATGAAGAGTCATGTTATTAATTTCATTCTTACTGCTTTGTAGGTCTACTTTCCATCTCTTTGTTCTTACACCTGTTTTTTTTTTCCACAAACTTGAGTTTCATAGTAGTTAGAGTGGCATGAATGAGAGGTTCCACAACTTTACTGCTCATTCACATCTTGGAAAGGAAAGGTGGCTGCAGATTGTATGGATTGTAGCAATTTAAGAACTACTATTTTACAGGTTGTGCATATACAGTATAACGATTGTGGCACAATTATGCCATAATGACTAATCTAATTAACAATATGTTCAAAGCTAATCGTGTTTTGAGTCAAGGAAGTACTGGAATCAGCCCCTAGTGAAATTACCATACCCCTGCACCAAGCTGCTCCTATCAGAACCCCAAAGCAGTGTAAGTAACTAAAGGAACATCAGAGCACTGTTAAGAGCCATAAGCAAAGCTTTGCCTCTCCTGTTTTCAAGACTTGATATCATGACCTTCCACTAAAAACCTTAAAAGGCTCAGAGCAGATTAGATCTGGTGCCTTATGAAAAACCTTGGAAGAGAGAGTGAATGTGCCAAATTTATGTTTGTGAAAATAACAGGCATTGAGACTGTTTGACTGGTATAGTAAAGGAATGGTATTTTATCCTGAGCAGCAGTTGAATGAAGTGAAAACTTCATAGCTGAAACACTTTTAAATGCAGTTGCAAGTGGAAAATGTCCCTTTTCTGCTATGTTTCAGCTCAGTTTCTGTTTAAAACTCATTGCTGTCTATGAAGGTAAATGACACAGGGAAATGTCCTCTTAGTGGACTAGAATACAGTACATCATTCTCTGAAAAAATGTAGAGGCAATTTCATCATCTGAAACATCAGTTTTTCTTCAAATGGTATTTATTATTTCTGTTAATTCAACTTAGAGCATCTGGTGGAAATCTAAGCAGTGAATCTTCTGTAATTCTGTTGATTCAGACCCAAATTTAAAAAGGTTTTAATATTCATCCTGCGTCTTATAGGGTAAATAGAAGGTCCTTGGAGGGATTTCAGTGGCAATTAAAGTTCTTTTTTTTCTTTTTGTTTTGTGAGAAAATTAATTTTTTTCCCACTCTCTTTCTAATTTTCATTAATTTTCAAGTTTCACTAGAAAACTTATCACCATTTAAATGATAGGAGCAATCATCTTAGTAAGTATCATACTCTAGATCCATTCCATCCAATCTATCTCAAATCTGAAATCCAAAGAGCTTTTTTGTCTGACAGAATTGGAACATGTTGGCAGGCCTGCCAAAGCATGCAGAGCATGCAGGAGTAATGCAAAGCTTGCACAAAGATGAGCTGTGGACACTCTGGTTTGTCAGTCCAGCTGACACAAATTAAGAACATGTTACATGATACAGTGAATATTTTCCCTCTTAGAACATGAAACATAGTCCTTATACTGGCAGTGAAAGCTTAGCAGCATGTTACTGGATATGTCCTTGATAAAGTTTTTAACATGCAGGGAAACTCAAGTTCCAGCCTACAAAGAGATGTTTTGGCACAGGAAGAATAAAACGTGGATTTGTTAAGGCACTGAGCAATCACAGACTTCTTATTCAATTTGTTACAAACCAAAACATGCATCTGCCCAGGACACAGTATTGCCCCAAGTATCATGTGCAGAAAAAAAGAAAGTAATACAAGTTTGACTGAATTGTTATACAATTTGGTGTTTTGTGTTAATTTCCTCCACATTTCCTGAAGACCAGAGTGACAGATACCAGGGCAATTCTAAGCACTTTTGCCTTTGGAAACCATAGTTTGCCCAAAGATTTGAGCAGCTCAAGCCATGCAGCACTCCACTACACCCAGAACAGTTGCACAAGTACTACACACCATGACCATGGAGGGTGTATCTCACCCTCCTTGGAGCAGAATGGCACAATACAAATGCCAAAAGCAACCCAGGAGCTCCCTCTTCTTTCTCCGGTCGGTCAACAATGCTGAGCTCAGAATCCAACTCGCATACTTTTATGGAGAGGCAGTAAATATATTTTAATCCAAAGCGTGCATCTTTATCATGGCCCCTGGGCCAAGTCTAAAACCCTTGTAAAACCAGTTAATATTCTTCATCCACATCAGTAAGAACTGAAGGGCTGCACAAAACTGCTAAAATTTTTTTATAAGGATGAAGAGAGGCAGTTAATATATCGCATTGGATATCAATTAGATACTTCTATATTGACATGATTTCATTTATTGGTGGAAACTTTTCTTTACATACAAAAGAAACACTCCCAACCTCTGAACAGAAGAAAGGGGAATAAAAGGAGATGTATCTTGTTACCATAAAACAAAAGTATAAATAGAGAAGAAGAGGTTCTATGTCACACCATACATTCACATTATGATTATACAAGCTGTAATTCTTCTGAGACTCATCCTCCACATTCCCCAGGGGAGATGCCTGTGTGTAGCCACAATTCATCTCCTCTGGGACAGATATCTTCTTCCCTTGTTTATGCCATAGGAGGCTTTAAAGGCTTCTGGGCTTCTTGAGAGAGTGATTAAGCTCACTGACTTCCTACAAGGCATAGAGAGGTCACCATATCCAAAGTAAACTCACCACACTCCTTTTGTGCATCTGTAACTGGCACTCGTAATGGTCTAAAAAATCCCTCCCACACTCGTTATGAGGAGAAGGTGCTGAAATAAGCAACACCCCAGTGACAAAAGGACTTGTGGGACAGTAGGTTCAAAGCTTTCCATACTAAAGAAGAGTCTGCTGAGGTCAGTAGGTGCAGCATGCTACTTTTGTCCCCAGCACAAGCCAAGAGGGTAGCAAATAAAAGAAGCAATTATCTTGGCCCAGAGTCTTTACCTAGTCAGAGCACCAAGAATCCCATCCTGTTTGGTGTGCTTCAGGTGAATCACAGCCTGGAACTACTATCTTATACACTTAATCAGATGAATAATTCCTGAAAATGTATCAATCCCAAATGAAGTTAAATTAACCCTCTTATTTATACAATGTTCATAAAATTAATTTTAGAAAGAGAAAGTTGTATTACTCATTAATCTAAAATAGTCTGCTCAGGTAATTGGGGATCATCTGTAGCTAGTTGTATTTCATTTTTTCCACGGACATGCCTCAGTATAGACTCAGTAAGAACATTATGAATACTGTACATAATGCATTTAACACTGACTTTTGATAAAAAGCAACATGGTACAACATTTCCCTCTCCCATTTTCTTTCTTTTCAGCTAACTTTTTACTAATTTTTGAACAGCATGGGGGACATTGAATTTATATGGATTCTCCTGAAGCTGATGTTCATATAAACAAGCAAAGATTACCCTCCTTGGCTAAAGGTTTCAGGATAATTCATACACAAGTGACAAACCAAAACTGACACATCAGATGTAAAATGGAAATTAAACTCCTTTCCTGGAGTTTTGCTAGCTTAAAAATCTTGCCATTCCAGGTTTCTTTAACTGTGGTGCACAGAATGTTTATTTGTTTTTAATTTCAATGTAGTTCTTTCTTTTCTAGGTCATGCATTTCATTATTTCCTAGTTTTTAAGCTCATTTCTTCCTGCTTTGACTATGTAAGGAAGTAAGACTGGTGCCACACATCAAGGGCAGTATTGAAAGCACTTCTCCTCTTGCTTTAACAGGACGATCCCCTTTATCAAAGTGCTGATGGCCATTGTAGTGTCTGCTTTCATCTCAGTTCTAATACAAGGGTGGCATAAATTGCATAAATCATTATACAAGAGCAATAAAATAAATAATTTGAGTTAAGGGTATTGGACTTTTACCAGAGGTATAACCTGAAGTAAAACAATGTTCAAAAGTTCCTGGAATGCACCGAATCTAAAAGACACAAAGCAGGCAAGAAGAAAATAACAGTGCCATCCAAATGAATACCTTTGGGGACAACAGGAGAAGTGTATGTGTGTGTCTTCCAGTTTCTGAAAGCATTTGAGCATGTGGACCAGTAGCCTGAGCTGTCATGAGACCAGAAGGACAAATTGCAACTTTGTCAAGCTGGTCTTCATCTCTGCTGCTAAAGCAATATTCCTACAAGGAGGTTTTATAGCAGGTTCTCTTCAGTATTCAGTGATGTTAAAGATTACCTGTTGTTGTGGTTTGAAAAGCAAATTAGTGAGACGCTCAAAGTCAGAACTACAATTTAATAGGAAAATTAAAATACATGCAATTNTTGACACCAGGCTGTGCACACTGTATTTCAGTGGCATCATTTTCGCAGTGTGCAGCGGTTCTGGTCAGGAAAAGGACAGATGCTGGCTTACATACAGCCAAAATGATGAGGCAGATTGTGTCTCTGGGCCAGCCCAGCTGTGAAGCAGGAACCTGCCATGCTCCTTCACAGCACCCACAATCAGTCTGATGTAAACAGGAATTGTGCTTTTGCATGCAGAATGCATTTAATAGCTATCCTTCTGTCTGCTGTGGCCACCACAGTTGTTGTTCTGGTTGGACTGGGAGAAAACAGCTAAAAAGAAAGATACTTCTTTTCATCTCAAGCAAAATCTGTACACAGCAAATGTTGGCCACAAGCTTCACTCTGCTTACATGGCATGCAACTTTTATAAAGCTATTGTTGGTTACTTAAAATGTTGGATAATTAGATCTCCATGTATGCTACTACTCTGCAGTACATGGGATACAGCTTTTCTCAGGGATATAGAGAACAGCTGGAAAAAGGCCTTTACTAGGGCTTATGTCTGTAAACAGAACAAGTTATGCTTAGAAAATGATTAGATTTCATATTTCTTGTTTCTTCTTCATGAAGCAGCAGACTTGCTGACTTCTCCAGCTGTTTATTACTTAGCTGAAAAACAGACTCAAATTAAGCCCCAAGGTTTGAGTGCACATATAAAACTTTTTAAGACGCTCCCCATCTTTCTCCTTCAAAACACCAGAAGTTCTGTAATGCCAAAAATACAGTCAAAAAACTCACCTAATCACAGTCTCTTTTATTTCGTGAAAGGTGAAGGAATTTGAGCCCTTGGGCCACTCTTACAAAAATATTTGTTTCTCAGTTCTGGTAACTGGTGATATTTTCAGCAGCCCAGAGAGGGAAAACAGCCCAAAGAACTGAACTACATTTTGATTTGTTTGCATGCTTACTTTGTGTCCTTTCCTGTTAAGTACTGAACCGTAATGCAGAACACCATGTGAAACTTTGTGCTTTACATTCTTTTTCTACAGAGAAGGCTAGTCTCTAATT
Organism: Drymodes brunneopygia; assembly: GCA_013400955.1. Lineage (NCBI taxonomy): Eukaryota > Metazoa > Chordata > Aves > Passeriformes > Petroicidae > Drymodes > Drymodes brunneopygia. The sequence continues at coordinate 436,025 of VZTZ01014534.1, forward strand.
TTTTCAAGTTGCAATTGATGTGAACAATAAATATGACACACACAAATGGAAGTTAGAAAATTATTTTAAAACAGATGGAAATCTAGGTAAAATACTCTGAGAGCAAAGCCAATAGGAAGATGCAAAAATGGATTACTAAATTACATTGGTTGCATATTTGGAAAAAAGGTATATTTTCTTTTAGCCTTCTCCACTACTGTAAAGAATAATCAGTAGTCTTTTATGGTATGAACTATTGCAATGCTAATGATTTAGGAGATTAGTTTAAGTTTCTTTCTCTTATCTGCAGAGGCACTTTAGGGGCTGCTGTCCTTCCTCCATCCTTCCACATTGCTTCTCATTTTTACTGTCTCAGTTTATGTTGCTGCAACTCAGGGCTAATGGTGTGTTTTCATTATCGTCCTCCATGAAATGTTCATTGCATTATGGCCTTAACAAAACAATAAAACAAGCAGCAGAACTAACCAGGGTTCTTATCTAAGAATACAACAAACTCAGAGAAAAAAAGTAATTGATAAGCAAAGATGTTATAAGATTAGCATGACACTGCATAAGTTCTAAAACGAAATCACATTTTATTTCAAGGTTGTCTTGTTTCTTAAACACAGGAAAAAATACAGTAAGCCAATTCTGAAATGAGTAGTTTTATAAAGCTAGAGGGTTCTTTGTAGCTAAAATTAGGGTAGAACCCTGAAGACATAAACAGCAAGCATTTTAAGTAACAGGTAAGAGATGGAGACTTTAATGTAAGTGCATCAAGCTGCCCTGCAGGGAGGCAGGGTAATGAAATTGTACTGATTTTCTGTGGCAGTGAAGAATGTCACTGTATGTTACTGCTCTGGCTGAGATAGTCTCGGTAATGCTTTTCTGCAGTAATTTGCTTTGGAAGGGACAGAACTTTGATTTTTATCTTGGGATGATATGGCACATGCAGTTCAAATCTTTTTGTATTATTTAATTCTTTGCCACACATCACATTGCAATGACATGGCCTAATAAAAACTACATGTAATTAATTACTTATGTAGGCAATAATACATGTACAACTATCTAGCATTTTATTAGACTTCTTTATGTTTGTCATCCAAATATTAGGTTATGTCTAAAGCATATAATCTCAGATTCAAAATATTTCCCATAGTTTTTATAGTGTTTGTCCACTCATGGTACACATGTTTTTATGCAATTCATTTACAGGAAAATACTATTTTCACTCAACTTTGAATTAGGTGAATAAAAAAAGTAATGTTTTCTTCTAAGTGCTTCAGATTTCCTCAGCCGTGAATTAAAGGTTCTACCCACAAGAAATTTCTAAACCATAACTACCGATTGCAGAAACCTTTTAAAATAACTTGTACAAACAAGCTCTGGAAATATTACTATTGTTATACACGTTAAATTCTATCAAATGCATATTTCATATATGTAAGCCATTTTCAAATGAGCACAAGGCCCTTTCTTGTTAATTTGACATGGTTCCTTTGTTAAATGTGTGTCTGGACATGATAAATAACCTGTTAAATTTAGCACAGCCAGAGGTTCAGGACTCTTCACAAACATTTGTAGATCAATTTGTGTTTCCAGGAAGTCCGTGACAATTTCTAGCTCAGCTACAGCCTCAGCTTCATGTCGTGTTGGCTCAGTATGCCTGCTCCCCAGGCGTGGAGGGAGGCAAGGAAAAGAAAGAAAAACACTTGCTAAAGCAAACACAACCTTGGCATAGGGGAGGCAGGGAAGACACTGGATGGGTTAGGAGAGAAATGGGAGTATCCCAAACCTTCCCAGCATGGAAGGCAAGAGCAGAGTGAAGAGCAAGGACTCACTGTAAATAAGGAACAAGGGAGCTTATGAGGGAAGTTCATGGTATGGAAGAAAGTCCAGGACTCAGGTGGGCTCAGCAACCTCTTCCCCAAGCTGGCCTATTCCCAGAGCCGAGTGGAGCAGGGAGCTGGATAAAAGCCCAGGCTGGGGCTGCTCCAGGGGCTGCAGCAAGGAGCAGGTTGCTGCCGAGCACACCGCTGGTCCCGTGACCCACTGCCTCACAGCCACATAAATCTGCAGGTGTGCAACAACACTGCCTATCCGCTGGGTCCCTCTGGGCTCAGGAGGGGTTTTTCAAATGAAGATGGGCAGCAAATTGATTCTAAAGCTGCCATACATAAAGGGCTGTTCTCAGCATTTTCTCTAATACCTTAATCCTTATAATCAAATCCCCAAACTGTAAAAAGGACCAAACTTTGGCCTAGGCTGAAAACCTAGTTTCACAGGCACAGTCTATGCACAATTAATGGCTGACATGTCTGTCAAGCACTGTGAACAATTTGAGTCCTAGGTCTAAGGTTCTCACTGAAGCTTATTGGATAGTAATGCTAAACTGAAGCTAGAATATGAAGCTAATTACTTACATCCACTTAGATATGAATTCCCACACAGAATTCAAAATTCTTATTAGCAGAGGACTTGTAAGAAGAACCTAAATTTTTAGTATAATAATTTAACATCATGCTAATTAATACAGCTCCAAGTAAAAAGAGGCAGCACTCTAATTACAGATTTTTATACTGTATGTTCGTACATGTTTGTACTAAATGCTGTAGAAATTAGTATATTAGTATACTATATCGTGTACAGTGAGGAGCAAGAAGCTTGCTTACTCTATAAATAACACGCATAAAAATAATATTGGAGGATCAGGTCTTCCATTAATGGCCATACCATTTTGCCTAAATAATTCCCAAACTAAGACATAAAAAGTAGTTACTAACTGAATCATATAGAATTAAAGGAAAAAAAAATTCCAAGATTATTGGAAGGAGAGAGAGAAGCATTGAAGGAAATGCAACTGAACTATTTTGAAGTTCAATTAAGAGGACAGTTTTAAGGGTTGCTATAAGAAACTAATTAGATATTTTAATTATGTTTTCACCTTAAATGCAAGTGCTAAAATTTAAAGGCATGAAAATAGACGTAATGATATTGTTGATGTTGTGGATTACCAAGCAAAACAAGAAAAAAAAAGTTAGAGAAAGACTTCAACTTAAAATTTGTGAAAATTTCTCCAAAACCTATTAAGGGCATATATTAAATTCTATTATTAAAGGCGATATTAGAATATACTGCGTATTAGCATAGTCCCCATTTTATCTGTACTGAATTTTCCATTCTTCCCCAAGACCTGCACAAAGAATTGAGAAATAATATTTCCTTAAATGTTCATGACTATCACAATGTCTCTTTATGTCCCTTATGTGGACCTCCACATTAGTTTATAAGGGCTCTTTGTGTGTTTTTCAGAAACAGACAATTTAAGAGACATTTTTTAAATGCCTGAGAGGTGCCTGTACTTACTTTTGTTTGGTTCGGTTTTTGAACTGAAATACTGAAGGCAAAAAATGTGCATTTGGCATTGCTCTGTAGCAAAGTTAAAACCAGTTAATACCCCCAACCATGTCTCTCCATAGTACCCTCCAGCATAACAGATCTAGGTTTCATAAAAAATCTTTGTTCTTCCTGAAAATTAAACACAAGCATGCAAAAAAGCATCATGATAAAACAAACCTAAGCATTTGTAAGTAGGAAAATAAGCAATTGAGAAAAGTCAGATACATGACAAAAAAACCTCCATTTTTGTTTAGTGTGTGAAGCAAGTGTGAGTAGGCAAATAAGCTTAAGGTGACATGTCCTGATTTTTATGTCTGTTTAAAATATATTCTGCTTGAACATCAGCAGTCAGAAATGTGCTGTATCTGTTTCATAATTTTTGGATAATGCTGTGATTGATACTGCTGACACAGCCTAAAAAAGGCTCATTTTTCATTTTTTGGCTATTTACCACCAGCGATTGACAGCACTTTGAGCCCTCTCCAAAATTGGTCAGAGCCGTGAATAATCCATCTCCTTTCTCAGTTAATAGCTTGTTCCCTTTCTCCTCTCTTGCACCAATTCATATGCAAGCCAGAGCAGTGGGGTAACTTCAGAAGCAGTAGCAACAGCACCAAGAGGTGGCCTATTTGAGATCTAGTCACCTCCAAATAACACTTGGGAAGGGCATCCTCCAAGTTCAGTCTCCAGTTTGTAAGGTCCTAAAGTGTTTCTAAACATCAGAGCTGGAAGCAGACACAGTGTAAGAAAGTATTCAGCTTCTTTCTATCCAAGCTGTTAATGGAAGCTGAAGAAAAGCCAAAGGGCAAGGAGAATCAAAAACAAAAGGTTTTCTCAGCAGAGTAACCTGGCCAAGGAAAACAGAGAGAAGAAATGCTCCCTGATAGCTCCAGGAAGAGCTGTGAGCAGAACTTCAGATATCTGATCTGTCAAGGGATTTTTTTACGGCTGAAGACTTGAGGATGCTTTTCAACAATTCGTTTGAAATCCTAGCCTACAGCATTTGTAGCAACTGAAATCCTGTTCCTGTGTCAGGAGCTTCTCTTTAAGATCCTTTGGAATGTGCTATTACCATCTGTTTTCTGTTGTGAACAGATCCACCAAGTTCTCTGTGGCTCCACATGGGACAGTTTCTCAAACTCATTGAGGCATGTTGCAGATTGATATGCGCCAAGTGTTAGCCTTTAATTAACTCAACCTGCAAGTGCAGTGCCAGGGTAGGATTCAGAGCACGCCCATACGTGCGGAGCAGGAAAGCTGGTTGCTGCCTTCCTTGGAGAAATGGGCAGACATATGGGGAGTAGACCAGTAGGTGGTTGGTAGCATGAGCTGCTACAGGTGTGGGATGTATCTGGCTGTGGGAGGGAATCTTTGCTAGGCTTGCTTGCTAGCTGTAGGATGGAGATAACTTGGAGTAACTGAATGCTCTGAGAACTGGAAAAATCTCCCAGAGGGACTGAGTGCTGCATTTGTTTGGCTTCTCGAGAACTTGGAGGTGGTGAGGGGAAGTGTTCGTTTTGCAGCACACGTAACATTGCAACCACTCCTACAGAGACTGCTCCAGCTTCATGCTGCCCCTTCGCAGCTGGGGACCACAAGAAAAACATCACTTTTGAAAAAAGCAGCAATTAGAAAGCAGTTCTGCAGCCCAGCATATGAGTTAAGATGTATGGCAGGCCGTGTCTGTCACTTGAACATCACAGCAGGAACAGAGCATTGCTGCCAGTTCCTGTGCTGCAAAAAGCAAAGAGATTGGGAGTCCTGTTGGCACCGGCTCCTCTCTACAGTCATAAGAGGTTGCCTCTCTTGCTGCACGGAGACAAATGCATGAGGTGCCACAGCAAAATTTTTGGCCCTTTTCCTGAATATTTATAAAACATATCTGAATGTTAGGTTTTATTTTGCTTCAGAAAAAGAGTAGTCATCTCTCATTTTGAAACCAGTACACAGATTTCCCTGTTTTGTGCCAGTTTTTGTTTCTGGATAAATCAGGATCATAGTTTGATATATTACGCATCTTTTTCTTTTTTTCTTTTTTCCCCATCCTTGAGGGCTTCACACCAGAGTCAGAAACTTGACACACAGTTCTTTGGACCCACTTAGCTCCATCAAGAATCTTCCTAATTTGTGCAGTTTGCGAGTATAAGTCCAGCATTTGAATTTTTGCCTGGCATAAGGTGGCAAGTAGAATTGAATGGCATGGACACTGTGTGTCTTTGACCCCAAATTTGATCCCTGGCACAGAAAGAGCTCTGAGCAGTGCAAATCTTTCTGGGGTCCCTCCAGTGCCGTCAAGGGCTATCCAGCCAGGTTTCCTCTGCCAACATCCCTATGCAGTGCTGGAAGGGCTTTGAGGAAATCATCCCAGAGCCCTGAAATATGACCCGTAATGGCACTGGTGGATCTACAGATGTACTGTCTTTACAGTAACAATGATGTTTTGTTTATATGTACTCGTCTTTTGGACAGGCTAATATGGAAGTTTCTGGGTATTTTGGAAAGATAAAGCGACTAACTTCAATAAACCTCCTCTATTATCCTCTCCTCCCCCAAAATCAATGCCTTTATTAAACAGGGGAAAAAAGATTTGTTTTTATTTATATACTGGTGATATTTTTAATGATCAGGCAAATTTTCAGACTTGCAATTAAAACCAGTCACTGATATTTGAGCAAGATAAGACTATAGTCAGTACTGCTGCAAGTGGGCACTTACTATAATAATACAGTCTCAATTTCTGATTTATCTCTCATACTGGGTAGAAATGTTCTTATAGAAAAGTATCTCCTAGAATTTTAAATACTTAATGCAGCCATTGTTGCTCATTATGAATGATTGTGCTGTAATTGTTTTTTTTTTTTTTTGTCTTGGTCATACAGTGTAAAAGCATGTGAGTTAAGGTCTTGTACTGTTTTTCAAGTCTCAATTGGCTTGTCATATTCTGATATTAGATCATTATATTACTCCACTCACTTTTTGAAATGCCTGTTTAAATCTGCTTTTCTGGCAGAATAAGTGGCTATATTACATAATTTTCCATTACGTTTTCTGTTGTGCCAATTTAGACATGACTTATCTTGTAGGCGTTATGTCCAGATGGGATGGCTCAGCCCTACAGATCAAGTGCAAAATGTAAAAACATAAGCCCAAAAAACCAACCAAACAACAAAAACAACAAATCCTCAACCACTTCTTCAGAAATGCTAAGATTTACCTGAAATTAGGAAAAAAAATCCAACAAAAATCAAATACCTTATGGATTTGTAAACCCTTTTATGACGAGGAAATCCTTTTCATTTGGAAGGTCTAACCAAGTTCCTCAAGCAAGAAAAAAATTTAATCCTATTGGAAGAGTTCTGTTAATGCAAGCAGTAATTGCATTTTCCCAATTTCCCAAATTTTGTGCAAATAATTTTCTGTTGTCGTCACCTTCTGCAGTCAAGGGTTAAAAGGGTTAAAAACCTTCACAGGTATTTATATGTGCTTTCCCAGCATTTGTCAAGAGTTTTCTCACTCTTTCTCCTCGCAGACCTGATGCTACAGAGGCGGCTTGGATGAGTGTTATTCACAGGAGATGGTCAGCTCTGCCTTCACCTCCACTGTTCAGGTATTTCTGTATTCTTGGAAGCATGACACGCACTGCTCTCTACAGTGAAGTGCTCTAGGAAGAAAAAAAAAATTTGGAAGACAACTTTTCAGATCAGATTCTCCTTCTGTGAATACAACAGGTTTCTGTGGGAGAATCTAAAGAATTTGATGGAAATTTCTGAAATGTTTAAGGCAAGAAATGTCAGCAATTTCACTTCAAAGATTTTCAAAAATCCTTCATATTGAACTACTTCCTCCTGGCTTGGTGAAATGACCTGAAGTGCTTAATTTCAAGCTATTTTAATGCTAGTGTGAATTTAAATTTAATATTAATCTGTATCTTCCCCTTAAGGAGGAAGAGGATTACTGAATGAAAATAGAGATTCCCAACGTGTCAGATATTGTGGTCAGACAACAGTGCTCACTATGCACCAAGAATCCAACCAGTCCTATGATGCTCTAAAAATGCTCTAGCCTAACCCCAAGAAAAGACCAGAAAGAAGAAGTATAGGATTTACAAGGCAACACAGAAACCATTCTGGTTAGAATCAAATCAAGCTGAAATGAAGTAATTTGCTGTGAGCTTTCTGATGGAAAATCAGGTCTTCAAAAATTTACCAGGATGAACCATATTGGCTACCAACAGCTTGTTGCATCACTAAAACATTTAATCAGAAAATCTGAGCTGGCTCTAATCACATCTGCTACATATATTTTCTTTGCTTTTCTCAAACACAAACTGTTTATAAGGAGATGGACTGCTAAGTATGCATAGGAATTTTGGAGGACAACTGGAAGACATTTCTGTATTAGCAATGGCTAAAATTATTCAAAAAAAAGGTGATTAAGCATTGAGCCCTTTAGTCTATGTTTAGGTTTTTGTTTTGTCTGTATTTAGGCATGTTAGCGCAGAATTCAATTTTCTGTATATGCTGGATGAACCTTAAGTCGCTTTTACTAAGGTCCCAGGCACAGGTTTCATTAAAATGCTGTTTATAAACTTTTTTTCATTGGTAGGTCAGAAAGAATCCCTGCTTAAAAAACAATTTGTATTTCTCATGACTATGAACAATTGTTCATTACAATCCATTCCCAATGAAATTACATTTCCATAATTGATAAAATAATTAGTCAGAACACAATATAAAATTTATTAAATACAATGTAAGTGCTACTTGCTTCATTGTGACAACTCTTCCTGAAAATGGAATAGAAATAAGATGCATTTTTACTAAATTGCTGGCTTTTAAAATCTGTATCATTTTAATGAAGAAAATAGATTTTTTTTAGTACAGTTAACATTTGATAGCATTGGTGATCTAACAAAGCAACTTGAGAATTACATGTATGTTACCAAGAGATGTGCTAAATAGTAGAATTACCATAATTTCAGAAGCACAAATATTCATATTGACCACAAGTTCAAGTGTTGTAGTAGACTGTTTGGATTCACAGCTAGCAAAACCACAGCTATTTGTATGAAAACTAGAGAGAAAGAAAGAGTTTGTAAATTTGCCATATTTTGTAGGAGTTTTTTAAGGACCGTGTTCTCAATATAGCAAAAAAATTGTATCCGATTTACTTCAATTTAAGTGGTCTGAGATAAAACAACCTCAGAAATAATAACTAAATGCATCAGATGTAGAATTTAAGACTTTCACAGGCCTTCTTTTATGCCTAACAGAGCCTATATTTATCATGGCTGTTCTTTTCCAAGTAAAAAATACATCAGATTTGAACTGTATCTTTTCTTATTCAGCTCCAAGAGAAGCAAAGCACAGATGTGGTTCTGTGCAGAGCCTCTCTCCAGGGCCAGGTCATTAATATTCACAAGAAGAGAATTAGTCTTTAGAAAGAGTTTGTTTCTTCTGACAAGGCAAGCTGATAAGACACATTCCAGTAAAGGAAAGACAAAAATAAATGAAGGAGAAAAGATTAGATGGTGACATTTCATCCTTGAAAGCAGCATATTTTTACGGGGTAGCTATTATCATTAAGTTACACCCAAATAGGAACGGCTATTAACAAAAGCACTGAAAGTTTAATTAAAGGCTATGGAGAGTTTAATTTAGCAAAAGTAGCATGCAGTTCTTCTCAAGCCAAAGGAGCAGGGATCTGAGAGGGATATGATGGGAGAGGGGGAGCGAGAGCTGTGCAGAAGCGCCTCTCATCTCCTGCACTGTAAAAATCACAATACATTAGCTTCTAAAACAGGGCCTTGCAATGACAGAAATAGAAATAAAAAGCAGAAGAGAAAATAAGCTGAGCTTTCACTGAGCAGGAATGAGGGCTTCAGTTGCAGCTGATTTGAATGTTAGAATACCAGCTAGGAAAGTGGAGAGATTGGCGTTTCAGCAGAACGGAGCTTTCCAAGACATGTCTGTTTACTACATCACTTGTGCTGCCAGTAAAATATCCAGATGCTGACAGGAACTAATGTTTCTTGAGCAAATACACTCTTGACACAATGAATGCATCATGGACTGGTGAGACTGGTAAACACACTGGCAGTCATAAGCTTCTTTATTACACCATATATGTATTTATGCCTCCAAACCAAATATATGTTAATGTTTCATTTTGTTGTCGTATTCTTTTTTTTTTACACTGTCAACAATGTGTATTTCACAATAAAAAAACAAATTCCATTTAGATTAATATCCAGGTAACACCTGGTCTGTAAATATTGGCTTACACTTCAGATGTAGTTTTACTAACATATGAAAAATCACACCTTATAATCAGAACAGCCAAGGTAGTTTTCAGACAGGATTTTCCTCTTTCCAGAAAAAAAGAGACATTTCAAAGAAAATAGTACACAAGGACTGTTGGCCCTTGGGTATTCTGCTCCATGTGGTGTTACCTTGCAAAATGCAAATATTATTATTAATTTTTCATACAAATTTGTGTATTGACACTTCCTTGCTTCATCACCAATGAAGGATTTTAAATTTTTTCATGTGTTAATTGCCAACTTTATAATATCTGGCATTTGTCTTAATGCCTGGGTTATATGACTGCCTGAGAATATCAGCTTTTGCAGGTGGGGGTGAATCTCTCAACTGGCATTCCACAGGTTTTGGAGGATGAGCCTGTATATAAAATCTTTAGGAAAAAAATATTATCAGGTAAACAAAAAATGATCTTATTGTTGTTGTTACAAAGATATAGCTTCAAGTGTATTTTAGAAAAAAAATACTCTTAATTCAAATTTTTACATTTCTGGAAATACCATGGGCATGAGTGCTCCTGTCTGAGAGAAAAGAACAAGCTAAACACTATTTTTGAGCCAAGCTTTCTCCAGGTCACTCCCAGAGCAGGATTTGTTCAAAGGTGACTAAGAGAAAATGGAAAACTTGACTGTTTAAATTTTTTATCTTCTGTCTGTAGTATAAATAGAAGTGGTGACTTTGCAACACCTGCTAAGAAACATTTTATCATTCTGTGAAAGATGTTCTACGAAAATTGTTAGCAACAGTCATATTCAATCAACTTAAAGTTTTATTTGTGTACCACAGGGATGGCACAATCTTTCAGCTGATTTTATTTTTGATGCATTCAATTCTTATGAAGGAAGAAGTTATACAAAGAGAACAAAACATATCTAGCTGTGCACCCTGACCCTGGACATTCCTTGAAATTTTTGTTGCTCCCAGTGGTGAATCATTTCCTGAAGACCTATGTGTGGCTGGTAAGTCACACTGTCGTATGTTCCTTCAGTCCAGGATGGTTTGGCAACCTTTCTCATTTATTCCAGCTACTGTTACCTCATAAGTGTTGCAAATGGAAAAACTTCTCTCTGTAGCTATTTCTATGACAAAGCCTCTTTCATGACCCGAGGATAACTTTTCAAACAGCTCTGGTTTTGGCAACTAATGTGCTAAGTGACATTAGCTGTGACTCACAGGCTCAGCCAAAGAGCCACGAAGCAGTGCAGGTAATTGTGGGATCTGACCTGCAGCAGCACTATTGTATAATATATGGCTTGGAGGCAAGCCTAGTTTCCTTTTAAAAACGATAGATCAAAGTAAAAGATCTAAACTGAGTTCACAAAGTCTGTGAGTATTTATATATCCACACAGAAGTAGAGACATCCAATGTCTTGGTCACCTCAAACAACACGCAAAAGCTAACAAGGGGCTTCCCAACTGCTGTCGTGCTTGACTGTCTAACTGTGGTATTGTTCTGGGCTAAATTCTAACTCTCAACGAAGCTAACAGGATTTTACCACTCACTTTAAGGGAATAATGCCTTAAATATTGGAAAAGATTATTCACATTTCTTCACTTGTTTACTTTTAGGAAATCTTACATGCTTTCCCCATGATCTAATTCTAACAGGTTTTACCAATTTTGAAGCTGTTAGATGGTCAGTTACATTTTTCTCTTCCAGGTATTATATGTTTTCTTGTGTATGTTTAAAGCAAAGTAGTGTGAATCCCAGCCTGGAGTCGATGTATATTTTGATTTGGGAAACAACAGAGAATAAAGAAAATTCAAAACAGATCGACAAGGAAAACCATGAAAGAAACGTAATCAATTTTTTTCATTTCATTTGGGGAACATACAGAACATTCCAAACATTTTAAAAAAGAAAACAAAACTGACAAACAGCAATTGCTTCATTTGTCAAAATAAAATTATAAAACTGCACCTAGCATTTTAAAAAGTGTGACACGCTGACAACAGCAACATGAGGCTTTCTCCACTTCTCTACCTGAAACAAGTTATTTTTCCACTTCCAGCTTATCATTTCTATGTAGTGACTGTCCATATGCTTCACCAGACACAGAAAATCTGCCACCCGTTCTGCTCTGGTTGGGTTACAGATGCAGGAGCTGGTGCCTGACTCTGGCAAAGTGCTTCTGTGGCACCCCAGATCCCAGTGCTGTCCAAGGAGCACACAAGAAGGAGTTGTAAGAAGATTTTCTGGGATCTCCATCCATTAGTTTGGGAGCTGTAGTTAAGCTCAGGCCCTGAGCTATATCACAGATGCAGCTGTGTACCTTGCTATCCCTGCCTTGGTGGCATGAGACTTCCTGGCTTGACTTGGCCCTGTCTCATTGCTACAGCCTTGTACTGCAGTCACAGGTCTGTCAGATGAACCTTATCACTGCTTTCGCACCTGCTTTTCAGTACTGGTTGGTGTGGGACATACTCCTGTAAGTGAGGGGACTACATCTGTCTGCCTTGCTGCCTGTCACCCCTGGCTCACAGCTTGCTTTCCCCTGTGGAGCAGCCCCTCATTTGCTCTTGCTGCTCCTCAAAATGAGGTTTGTCTGTTTACATTGGGATTAATACATTTGTGCATTAGTCTATGCTTCTTGGTGTTGGAAGACGAAAGTCAGTGAAATGCAGTCTATGATTTCCTCATGAGGGGAAGAAGAGAAAGGGGCAGGCACTGATCCCTTATCTCTGGTGACCAGTGACAGGACCCAAAGGAAAGGCCTGAATTTGTGTCAGGGGAGGTTTGGGTTGGACATTAGAGAAAGGTTCTTCACCCAGAGGTTGGTTGGGCACTGGAACAGGCTCCCCAGGGGGTGGTCACAGCACCAGCCTGACAGAGCTCAAGAATTGTTTGTGACTCTTGGGGATGGTGCAGTGCAGGGCTGGGAGTTGGACTTGATGATCCTTGTGGATCTCTTCCAACTCAGCTTATTCCGTGATTCTGTGACTCTGTGAAATCAATTCTGCTTCTCATCTCAAAATAATAAAGTAGAAATGGTAAAAGGTTTTACAGGTGGTCAAAGGTGTGGAGTAGTTTCTATATATGGAACAATTGAAAATCCTGGAAAGGCTCCTCTATCCTGGAAAGGAACTGACTGATATGAAACAAGACTTCAAGTAGTGGATGACCTAGAGACCTTGAAATAAATGTAATGTGGATGGATTGAAAAGACACAGAAGGATATGGTTCGTGACACATTGTGTCACTGCATTGGGGAGATACTTGACAATAGGCTGTGGAGTCTGAAAGCTTATTCAAAAGAAAGCAAAGTATGAAAAAAGAGCTGGAAATAACTCTACCAGCACTTACTTACTTACTTCCAAGGCACTTTATTCAATGATAAAAATCTCTGTGCTACAAATTACCAGATGTTTGAAGCATCATTATAAGCTTCTGTTCTCATACACTTTCCTAGGCATCCGCTGAGGCACAGCCAGACAGGATGCTGGGCTAGACGGATGTCTGCTCTGACCCGATACAATTGTTCTAATGTTCTTAGCACCCCCGGTTGACACTAAGGAGTCATCTGTGCTGTCAGGATTTGCCTGTGAAAAAAAGGACTTACTGCTCTGAATCTCTGGGGGGAAAATAGGAAGTGCCATTTCCCATGAAGAATCCTGCCCAGCTTCTTTCAGTTCTGCAGTACCTGGGGACTGAATGCAGAGGGCTCTTTTTTAAACTCTTACTTGCCAACTTGGGAGGTTAATGTAAGTTTTAAGATGGATATTTTCAACACTTCAATTCTGAAAATGATTCATATTTTAGAGTCAATTATATACATCTGAAGACATTTGCAAAGTTTCCCATCAATGACCTCAAATCTATCCAGGGTGCACACTATTTGGAGCATTTGAGGTCTGGAAAAGGATAACAGCATAGGTTTTGTCCTGAGAGGTAGCACTTGCTCCTGGCCCCTTCCCTGGAGTTCCAGTACTTTGCTGGGTGGACTGGACACAGGATGAGGGCTGAGCTGGTCCTGCATATTTGTCTCTTGATTCTTTCAAATGTCCCTGCCCACACAGGAAACAGAAGAGAGAGTGCCTGTGGAGAGGTGAGACTGAGAACTGCCAGCCGTGTCATCACCACTCCATTTTCTGTTCTTTGAGTGGAGTGGAATGCAAACTCCCGGCTTCCTTCTTTTTCAACTGAGCCATCCATCCCTGTGGGTGATGACATGAGCATTTATAAGGTTGGGGTAAGCTCATTTGAAGAGATTATTAGAGACCAGGTGCCAGAAAAATATTTGGGGGAATGTGGGGGGGAAGAAGTTATAAAAACAGAGCAAGCTACCCATGCCACTGTGACAAATATAACGTACAGAAAGAGACAGAGAAGAGGAAGAAGGCAAAAGAGCAGTTTGCATTAATTTAAATGAGCTTTTTAGAACATTTAGACCAGTTCTTGCAACATAGCATCAACATGGTGCTCAAATCCAGAATAAAATTTCCATATTTAACATACAACTTTCGTGTAAATTTTCTCTATTTGCACTCTATATCCCTACCGGGTCAGGTTTTCTCATTACAATGTTTTATAATCACCTGGAGTCTTCTGTATTCTGCTGTTTGCCTTTACACCATTGCTGATAAAGGGCATAAACTATCTCTAAAAGGAGAATTTTGAGTTGCAGTGACAAGTTATATGAAAATATATTGCTTCTCCAGAAAAGTGTGGTCCTTATAGGGATGTTAGGACATGCTTTTGAGATGATTATTGATAAAAAACCAGCTTTACTGCTCTACACTAGCAGTGTCCATCTCAGAATGGTTTAAATATGTTGAATTATGTGTATTCAAAGTGTGAAAGCTCAATTAGCTGTACTTCCCATTCACAAGTGGAGATTGTCTACCTGCACATGTAACCTGAACAGGTAACCTGAACTTGGGGTGATAGCTCAGAGCCTTGTACTCCTTTCTATAAAGACAAAAAGAAAGATAACACCTATCCTTAGGTAGTAGACACGTACACACACACACACACACACACACACACACACACACACACACCCCACACACTGTTTAATTAAAAAATCTTAACCTGTTATAAATTCTATAGTCCAGTTCCTCTGGGTATGTTTGCAGCTGGAAATTTCATCAGCCAGATTGTCTGCCATCTCCACACTATATTGTGATGTCACGTTAGTCATTCTGGTTAAAAAGAGATGGACAGTAAAAGCACCTTATTATAAAAGCAGAGAGGTGTAAAAAGCCTTACTAGATACTGTGGCAAGAATACATTTTTAAAAGAATTGCATGAATCTCCATTGAGTAAATAACAGTAGGAAAAACTCTAAGTAGGAAAAAGACGCAAGTAAAAAAAATTGCGATGATGAAAAATATGGGGAAGAGAGAAAAGAAGCCTTAAACAGCCAAATGCTGAGAAAATGTGTGAAAGCACCAATCTTGAATACCAGTGGGGCACAGCAGAGCAATTCTACCATGTTTGAGAGCATCAGTTTAATACCTGAAAATTAAGTATAAACTGAGCATGAGTCAGTTCTGTACAGCTGCCTCATCCAAATGCTGCATCTCAGTCCTCAGAGAAAGACTAGGCAGGAAACTGTTCATTTTAGAAGTCACTAAACAGAGACGTGATGAAGAAAGCAGGATTCAGAAAGCCCAGGCTCATGTCTTGGTTTAGAGCCTGAATCCCAGTGAGGGAGCAGCGTGCCCAGCTCAGCCCGGCTCAGCTCTGACTCCAGTCCAGGCCATGTGTGTCAGTGGCAACATGGAGTGTGTGGCTGCCACACTGCCAACGTGTAAGGATCTGTAAGGATCTGAGCCTCATTAGGATTCTTTGATTGCTTTACCCTTGTAACTGCATTACCCAGTTTATCAAGTGTCTGCACTGAGAGCAAGTGTCAGCTGATACACTATTTCAAGTTCAAACTTGAATGTAGAAGGAAATTCTGTGAAAGACTGTGGATTTTCCTGCAACCAGTGGAGAGCTCATACTGGAGCAGGGAAATGTGTGAGGAGAAAGGAGCAGCAGACAGGAGCTGTTATGGGCTGACCACAGCCCCCATTCCCTGTACTGCCTGGAGAGGAGAAAGTAGAGGAGTTGTGAGTGAAGGGGTAAAGCTGACCCTGGGAAGAAGGCAAAGGGTAGGGGGAAGGTATTTTGTCTTTGCTTCTCTCCATCCTGCTCTTTTCTAAATTGGCAATAAAGTACATTTAGTTTTGTCCCAAGTCTAGTCAGTTTTGCCAGTGAAAGCAATTGGTCTTTATCTCAACCCATGAGTTTTCCATCTTATTTTCTCCTGCGTGCTGTTCAAGAGGTGGAGTGACAGAGTGACTGGGTGGGGTCTGGCAGCCAGCCAAGGTCAACTCACTCCAGTAATAATAAATTAAACCAATGTTTAGCATGTCTGGGTTTATCACATCTGTCTCAGATTCTGAGCATAACTCAGAATTTGTTGAAAGGAAGCACGAGGAAACTCATTTTTCATCTGACTCTTTCTCATTGTTGCAATGTCACCTAAGAGGTAGTAGAACAATGTTTAGAAGACTTTTTGCCAAGAGTTTCACTGGGTCAGTGAAAGCTGCCTTGCTCACAGAAGGCAGGGTTTAACTTTAGTAGGGTGCCCTAACATAGTGGCACACAGATGTGACACTCCCTGACAGAACTTTGAGTGCTTTACCAGGAGGAAGTGTTGTGAAACTCATAATGCTTCAGCCATGTTTTCACTTTCTTTGTTTCTAAGCTTATTCATGGCAAGGCAAGTTAGCGCACCCCTACCTGCAATCAGAACAGGAAACAGTTTGCTGAGGAAAAATATGTTAATTTAAATAAGCTGCTCATAGTTTCCTTTTCTGGTACAATCTCGTTGCTCACTCACTGACTGAATGAGTCACAGAATCCAGTTAGAATCAAGAGTTAATGTCAAAATGCTTTGGCATTTCCACTTCCACATCTCATACACTTGCAAAGGAAATGATACACTGCCCGTCCCTTTTTCTCAAGTTACTTGAAAATCTGTCTTAACTAAACTGTGTGAGATCAGATTGCTCACTGGCATTGGTCTGACATGCAAGAGAACAGGCTGATGGCTGACACAGAGGAAATAAATCTTAAGGAGTAGCTTACTTGGATTTTCTTTTTCAATTTTAATTTGCCAGAGATGACAGAGAAATTATTTCTGCTCAGGAAACAATCAGATAATGAGGAAAGGCCTGAGGCTCTTAAAAGCAGCACCTCTACTTCCCTCAATGGAATTGATAGCAATGGTAAATTTCTGTCAAGTTGCCTCTTGCAGGAATGCGATTTACTTGCTTTACAAGGGAACATTTCTGAGTCTGGAGGTGTTTTATTTTATTTTTAAGGCAGTTTTAAATAATTAATAAAAAACCAGTACTTCTATGGGTATCAGGTTCTATTTTCAGCATAGATTCCTGGAGAAAGGGAAAGGGAAAGAAGGGAAATGGAAAGAAGCTGAAAGGGAACTTATATTTCTACAAGGTAATACTTTAGGATTTTGCCATCAAATACACTAAAATTGTAAAAATTGTAGAAAACCTCTAGAAATAATAGAAAAAGATATAATTTTGTTTCCTTTAGGAACCACGATTAGTTTGTTATTAAATTTAAATGTATGTGAGATGTGAAAGCACATTTCCCAAGCTTCTTTAAGTCATAAAATACTCTCCATTTTATAATATATTTTCTGTATTCTCTTGCATAGCTTGAAAAGTTGACATTTCAGTCAATTTTTCTTTCAATACTTGTTGTCAGGGAAAGAAGAGCTGTTTCAAATAAAAGACATGAGATGAAAGAACTGAATCTGGAGTGAGGTTCTCTAGATAAATGACCTTTCAACTTATAAAACACATGATCATTATTTAATTGGCAAAAAGGGTAGATAGCGAATATTTAATCAATAAAACTCCAGTGGAAAACAGAGCCTGAAACTGAGACAGGCAGGTCTTTGTGATGATACTGGTTTTTCTCCTGTTAATTAAAACTCTACTCCATGCTCTTTTGTTGTGTTTGTACTGACTCTTATGGTAATTGTAGTTCGGCTTTTTCGATGGGAATTTAATTTACATTTTGTTTAGTTTTATGCTTTAGCCATTCATGTCTTGCAGATCCTAGCCCATATGTTTTGAATTCAATTCTTCTATAACTGGATGTTATAAGTCTGTTGAAGTAGCTGTAGCTGGAGTTATATCCCTGTATGCTTGATTACACCACCAAAATTTTATTGATAAAATTAATAATCCAGCCCAAGTTTCTTTAAAACAGTTGAAGAAGAAAGTGATTGACTAGGAAGATGGAGAACCCTTATGCAGGTAACATTTCTTTCTTATCTATTCTGTCATAGTAAACTGATCTCTAACTCAACAAAAAGCTTCATGCTAGTCCGCTATCAACAGCAATTAAAATGTTTCTGGAGTTGTCTCACCACCCAATGACCAAACAACTGGTATTGTTGTGTAGAGTCCTTTTCCATGTAAATTAGTCAGCCATTTCAACAATTAAAAATGAAACACAGCACAAAAAGAAACTTAAGTTAGCACTACAAGTGGCTTCAAAATTGTTGGGATATGTTGGGCTTCAGAAAACTGACATCTTGCTCCTAGCTGATTCACCTACCCAACAACCATCTTGAAAGGTATTGGGCTGCTTCTGTTCTCTTCTGTGGTGAGTATCTGTCAGCTGCTTGTCCCTTGTAATGTTTGATCACCAAAGTAAATGATGAAGCCTTCTGACTGTCTTCCTAGGATTTTTGTGCTCCAGAAATCTCACACATAGGACGGAATCACATCAGCACTTCAGCAATACAGGCTGGGCGCCAGCTGGATAGAAAGAATATTTGCAGAAAGGGGGTGGGGAATCCTGGTGTACAGCAAAGACTTTAAGTAAGCATGGGCAGGCTGTCTGCCTCTGCAGGGAATGGCCAGCAGCTATGGTAACAAGAGCGTAGCCAGCAAGCCAAAGGAGCATTGGAGCTCCCCTCTGTTTAGCACTGGGGATTCACAGCTGGACTGCTGTGCCTGCCTGTGGGCTTCCCAGGGTAAGAAATACATGCCTGTCCTGGTGCAAGTCCAGTGGAGAGTTATCAGGAAACTCAAAAGGCCTGCAGCACATGGTGTGCAAGGAGAAACAATGCAGCAGTTTAGGGTAGTGAAGTGGGCAGGGTACTGTATTAAAATCAAAATAGCAGCCCATGATGGAAATCAGAATTTTCAAAGGAGATCCCTTCATCTTTAGCATGGTAAGAAAAGTTTTATTTTACGGCACCTAAGAACATTTATCCAAATTCTGGAGTTTTTGCTGTTCTTTCCCTCAAATCTCAATTATCAGTATAAGCACAGATTTTAAACAGACATGGCTGTGGAGCTGCATAAGAGCTGTCTGGATGCAACCCTGTGCCATGTGCTCTAGGATGACCCTGCTTGAGCAGGGAGGTTGGACCAGATGGATCCACTGGTGGTCCCTTTCAATCTTACCCATCCTGTGATTCTGTGTTTCTGTGACAGGTTTAGAATAAGACCTGCTCATGAAAACATCTAGAACCCAGAACTTCTGTGCCTTTAAGCAGGTGGAAATATTGGTAAACAAAAAAATTAAACCAAAACCAAACACCAAAATGAGGGCTTTGAGTACACTGTTGTATGGGCAACCTGTATTTAAAGCATTGATATAGGCTGCTGAGGGGATCACAGAATTCCAGATTAGTTCACTGGAATATTGAAATACTGTAATAATTACATAGGAGTGACCTCAAGCCATAAATTTTCTGGAGAAAGACAAAGCTTGTCTTGATACTTGTAATTCACAGAAAGAAATTATAAAAAGATACAATGCTTGGCATTCTGAATGTTCTGGAACTACATATCTCCCACCTTGGGTGGAAGAGATAATTTGTATAAATCTATTTCACAGGTTATAGGCAATTACTGTCTGCCATAGCCTTGGACAAAAATATTGCTATGACATTGAGTAGAACTTTACAAAATAGGATGACATATAGAGAAGGGAGGAGTCAAAATACATGTGCTTCATGGTTGCAGGAGCTTTAATAGTATATTTACTAAGATATAAAACTTGGAATCAAACAATAAGCAATATTGGAGTATTGTTGCAGAAAATCCAGGAAATATAAGCAATACTGTTATCATAAACATTAGTTCAATACATCACAGTTTAATTGCTTGCATAGTGAATTAATGTGGTCTCTACTGTCTTTTTTAACTGTAATAAAATTGCCATGACTTTTATTATTATTGTTATGCTGCAGCTCCAATGTTCATATGTCGCCCTGATTTTTTAGAGTGCTGTGTTTATAGTTGGTAGCAAAGGTTCTCATGGATTTTGTGTAGACAATCCATGTTTCTATAACCGGCCAAGGACCGTTTTGTACTTTAGAGGTTGTTTTTCATTCTTCTTTCTGGGGTGGAGAATATGATGGATTGTGTTTCTCACCTATGGAATTTGAGAGGTGGCAACCTCTTTGTCCAATCTATAACTGTCTGTAAAAAGGTATAAATATAAGAAATAAAGAGAGGCTGGATCTCTTTTGCTCTCTGCCCGGCCTTGCTCCGGCTGACCTCCTGAGTTGCCTATTTGTCTCGTGTCCGACAGAGCGACATTCATACATTTAAAATTGATAATATTACTAGCACTGTATCAATGCCAATAATATTTTATACATAGTAATGCTTTCAAATGTTTTTATTAATGGTCTGAAATGCCAGACTGGGAGACAGAGATGGCTAGAATGAAGACTGAAGCACCACTGGCTGAACATGACTCAAAGCAGCCTAAGCCACAATGGCATGAGAAACATTCAGATAATTTTTTTAATCATCTAGAGTCATATTATAAGGTACAAAATTTAGCTGCCTGCAGTTATTCTAAACAGTCCCAGCAAAGTGGCCACTGAGGCAAAATTAGTGAATGATTAGATAGTAAAGTGGTTAAAAAGTCCTCTGGAAAAATAAAAGTTGGAGGGAGACATTGACAACTTACTGCAAAATTTTTTTGTAAATTTTCCACAGAGATCTGAACATTTCAGAGCGAAAGCCAGACTGTGAAAAGATTAATGTAAAGTCCAGGCTGCTTTTGCATGAATGAAGGGACACCAGCATTGGAAAGACAGAAAAACATAAGAAAAGGAAGTTAAAAATACAGAAATATTTTACTTTGTCTCAGAATAAGAGGAACAAAAGCAAGATATATTTCTCTCAGAGTGGTTGTTTCAGCATTTGAAGCATAAAATAGAAAAATGCAGTCAGTACACATGGTCTTGTACACATTTTATCAGCTGCTGTTGCACATTTCACAAAGAAAATTCCTCTCCTATGGGACATGTAAGTTTTAGGTTATGACAACAGAATCATTTCATTTGCTGGCACTTGATCTGTGCATCTTTAACAAGAGGTGCCTGGCTGAGGAGACTGCTGTAGGCTGTCCGGACCTGGGAGTGCCTTGTTCTGCTTCCCAGGGATTCCAGAACTGCCAGGGCTGGGAGAGAGGCAACAAGCAGCTGGGAGTTTGTAACCCACACAAGCTGCACATTGGTAGAGCCTTACAGGTATGTGGCAGGTTTGTTCAGAGCTGAAGGCTGCACACTTTTCATCAGCCTGCACTGCTTTCCACTTCTATTCACCTTCCCTTCACAGCTCTCCTTTGGGGTACGTAGTCAGCCTAAACACCCACTGCTTTTGCAGCTGGCCAAATTTAAAATTCTGCTAGAAAAAAAGGAAAAGAAAAAAACTGTGGATTTTTTCCTCTCTCCTCCAAGCCCTTCTGAAATAAGAACTTCTAGCTTTGATTTTTTTTTGTCTTCCTAAGCATATAACTCTACAAAAAATTTTATCACATCTGAAAATATGGAACTACATCTGATGAAGTTGCGGCAAACAACATGTCCTTTTAGAAACTTTTAAGAGAAAAGGAAGTTGATTTTTGACTGAGTCTTATACAGAATACCTACCCAAGCCTTTATTAGTATTCAGAAATTAGTATTCAGGTAGCTGAAACAAAAACTGATGGTGTCTAATACGTGTAATTCTTTTTCTATTTTCAGACAATATTTAAAGAAAAATTAGTACAAAAGTGATGTTGTATCACAAAGCTAGTACACTAGGAAAAATCTAGATGCATAACAAGGATCTTTGATTAAGAGTCTGTGATACACCACTCCTCAGAATGAACTGCTGTGACAGGTCTCTGCCCAGAAGGGAGACAGGTCTTTAGTTTGCCAGTAAAATGATCCTCTTAATTAAAGATTTTTCCCTGTATTGTCCTTATGCCCTTTTTTTTTTTTTATATTTGAGAAAACATATAGAATTGCTCTGTGCAGTATTTTGGTCTTTAATACTTGTGGCATTTCTGCATTTTTTACTTTATTTCTATTTATATGCATATTACAACTCAGTGAATTTTTTAAAGAGGCGTTTTCCCAATTTCTTATTTATTCCTAATAGAATAAAGCAATATTTTTTCTAAAAGTGAGGAAAATATATGTGCTGACTTTTGTTGTTCCTTCACAGTTCTCATAGATCTTTGTCATTCCTTGCTGTAAACAAATCTGGCCTTTCCAAATCCAAGAAAATAACCCCTTCACACTGCTGCATACATTTCAGTAATTTATTGGGCTGTCCTTATTTGTTCAGCATTATCTCATTTGTTTGTCCTATAGGCTGTCAATTATTTTTAACTGTAGCCAGTCCAGTACAGTGATTTAACTTCTTGAGTGTAAAAGCTTAAGATAATTTCTTTTCACAGTGAAACAAAGCTCTGCTGCTTCCAGTGTTTGATGCCTATTTCATCTGAGGCAGATGCTTGGAGCCTATGAGTAATGCTTCCTTTTACTTGAATGCATTTAATTTAGCAGTCTTTCACAGTAGTTTAATTCATTCCAGCTAGTTAAAGAACATTCATACTACCAGTATAGATATCGTTTTCCTCTAAAATCAGTAAAATTGATATAATAAAAATGGTTTCACCAATATTTGCTGCTTAGACTCTTCAATGGAATTTGAAAATCAGTTTGGGAGTGAGTCCATGTTCAGAACCAATATAAAAAAGAAAGTCCTTTATAGCAAAACATATCAGTCAGCAAAATCTGAAACAAAAGGAGAAGGCTACAGACTAGAGGAAACTCTAAATAGTAAACTAACATTTATTTCTAATATATGCTGCTCAGTCTGCATGTGACCAGTCTCACTTAGGTTCTCTTCCAATAAAATTTTGAAATTCCATATCCATTATTCAGTGTTCAGTGTTTTCTAACTGAACATTGATGACTGCCATATTTTTTTTCCAGCAATATGGCATAGCTCAATTTAAAACTCAATTTTCTGAAGTATGGGTTGTGCAAACAACCTTTAGGGAAATACGTTTTTTGAGCAGGGATGGAGATTTTGGTGATCCCAAGGATGGGTGTTCTACCTCAAGGACATTTGAGACACAAACTCCTCACTGGGCAAACACAGGCTCTGCTGGAAAATGCTTGCTGAATTTCAGAAAGAAGGACTTGGAAGTGTTTGTATCTATATAATCACTAGGTGATTCTCTGAGGAATACCCCACTATTAAACACCTAAAATAATTCTTCAGACAAATTACAGTAAGACAAACAAAGATCTCCAGAGTGCTCTGATTTCTGAATCCATCAAAGTAAATATCATAACTGGAAACATCTCATGTTACTGGTGAAGTAAAGGAAGACAAAAAGAAAAGGAAGCCACTTAAAGTGAGATTATGTACAAGTCTTTTTCTCATTTTGTCATTTTTACGTTTTCCACCTCAGGGATTTCCAGTCTGCCCTGTGATATGCTAGGAAGAAATTCTCCCTGATAAGGAAAACCATATTAGCTTTTTATAGCCAATGTCAGCTCTGCTATAGCATCCAGACATGCATTCTTTCTTTATGAAACTAGTTGTTTTTCCTTGTCCATGACATGGCTTTGCCCTGTTAAGTCAAGGTTTTTCTAATATGACTTCTCTCTTTTATACAATTGCTGTGAGGCAGGAACAGACAATCAAAAGAGGAAGAATGAGTCTGGAGCAAGATATATGCCTGAGCTGCCATACTGCAGCTCATTATATATCTTTCTAGGTTAAAAAATGGTCTTGGTGGAAACATTTACCAAGGTAACTTTGTGCACTATCTGCAGCTAGCTGCGGTTAAAATCATAATCAATTATCTGTCTTAAAATTATGATGTGATTAAAATAGAATGGAACAGTCTTTCAGTGGGAAGACCTACAACAATCATCCAGTCCAACTGCCTGACCACATCAGGGCTGACCAAAGTTTTAAAGCAGGTTATTAAGGGCACAGTCCAAATGCCTCTTAAACATACATGGACAGGCTTTGGGTTTCGACCACCACCACAGCAGGAAGCCTGTTCCAGTGTTTGACCACCCTCTCAGTAAAGAAATGCTTCCTAATGCCATCTGAACCCTGACTGCTCATAAGCACACAGGGCAGAGCTGGCCCAAGAATGGAACCCAGAGGAATGCTGCTGGTCACCAAGTGCCACACAGATGCAGCCCCATCCACTACAACTCTGTCAGCCTTGCCCTTCCACCAGTTCCTCATCCACTCACTGCTCATCCCAACAACTTGTCCCAAGGATGCTGTGAGGGGCAAAAAGACTTACTAAAGTCAGAAAATGTACATCCACTGCCTTCCCTTCACCCACTAAGATTTATCCTAGAAGGATATAAAAGTAATTATACATTGTTTTCCTGTTATGAACTCTGTTGACTTTTATTGCTGGTGGCTGGCTCAACACCACTCTTTTCTAAGCATTCCATAACATATTTTTTGCAGCTGAGGATCTGCTGAACCAAGATTTGCACTCAGAATTCCAAAGGTGATGTTTTTTCAAACTGGCAGCAAGAGCAAGTTGCTAAGTTATTCCAGGTTTTTGCACCTCTTAGTTCATAACACTAAATTGTGATTTTTAACATGTGCTTATCTCTGATTATTTAAAAAAAAGGGGAGGAGGAGGAGGAGCATATGGCCCCTATTTTTGCAGCTAATCAAAATAAGAAACATGCATCAGGAAGCCTGTGGACATACTGTAATGAGAAAGAGACTCATGAGGACGAACAAAATGTCATACACATACCATACTTCTGAAAGTTTAGTAAAAGTTAGAGATCTCACTCTACATGACTGAGCCAGATGCAAAGTACTATTAATTAAAAGGGAAACATAGGCTTTCTTGAGAGATCAAATAAATACACATTGAAGGAGCATAAATGGTAAAAATGGTAAAACTCCTCTGAAACACAGATCCTAGTTCTCATTTGTCCTTAATGGTATTGTTGAGTTATAACAATGTATTCATATTTTTTGGTTATTTAGTCAAATAAAATACATCAAATTACATACCATTTTCTAATCATTACTCATGTTCTTCTACTTTATGAAATTTCTACACTGGGCATGAATTACAAGAAGAGTTTAATGGTGGTATGATCTTACTGTTTTTCAAGCCAAATCTATTTATTTGCTGGAGTTTTAATTCTTTCTATTGCTGGATTAACACCGTCTTATAAAAACAGATACTCGATTATTTTAAGATAACTGAGCTTATTATTTTTTTGATTCATGCTCCTGTATGGTACTTTGACTAACAGCTGTCACACACCAATTGTTAATTTCTTGATGTTGTGTAGTGACACAGTAATTTGGAGGATTTAGAAATTAAAGCTGTAAAACAAATTGTTAATATTTTCTACTTAGTGAAGTCACAATTTCAAAGTATTTCTTATGTCTGCTTTATTCCATTTCTTGTGCATCTTTTGCTCAGCAGACACCCCTATGCTGCAGAGTCATTTTGCTTATTTGCATTTCCTTGATGGTGTTTAAAATGTCATTTATTTTGCACCATAGCTGTCCTGTTAGAGTTCCTTGTGACAGTTCTGTCTTCTTGGGTTTAGGTTAACCTCTCACATGCAAGATAAAAGCTGAGCTGTGACTATTTCTGTGAGTTTGGTTTGATTCTGCAGCTGTTTCATAAGCAGAATGTCAGTGGGGTGGGAGAAGGGAAAGAGGAGTATAACTTTTTGTTGTTGTTGCCAGTGCAAAAAACCATTTGTTCAGTTCAGCAGTTCATTACCAACGGTGCCCGGCACTTGCCACATCAGATCACACACATGGCAGCACTCCCTTTGATTGGGAAGAGTGGCTTTAGGGGCACCATTTACAGACAGTATTGGCAATGGAAAAAGCAGCATTCAAACTCGTTCAGATTTTACCTTCAGAACTAAAATAAGTGTTCTTGGTTTTTACACTAAATTGCTCATACAAATGTATGTGTATTTGAACTGTATGTTACGCAACAACATTATACCACTATTAGGAAAATGGCCTAAGGATTTAAATACAGCCACAGCAGCTGCATGGAGATCTCCCATAATCTGAGGAGAAAGTAATTACAATACTGTTAGGTTCATTTTAGAAGCATGTATCCCCCTGTGTGTTAGTCTATTCCCAGTACAGTTTTACAGTTTTTTGCAGCTTGCCCCTTCTATAGCAGCACTGCATGAAATGGTTCTGGCTGATCTCAATCATATGTTTGGGAATTAATTATTTTAAAGGAAAATGAAGCTATCTTTAAAGAGGAATTTTAAGATGTAGAGGCCCCATTTTGCACCTACCATTTCAGGTTTCAATATTGTATTTGACTTAACTTACGGTAATTGCTAGAGAAATCTACAATTTTGAAATAAACATTCTTCCCCAAAGCTTTATGAATTTGCACCTAGTATTCCTTTGGTCAATGGTATACTTTCTCTGCTTCAGATCTTTGAGGGAAGAATCTCTACACAAAAAGAAGCAGAGTGTAGTTAATTTATGCATAGGTATTTACAGTAATGTCAGTATATTTTTAGCAGTTATTATACCATGACCAAACCAGTTAAAACAGTATTTCTTTATTTACAGTTACTCTTATGATATTTCTTCCTTGCCATTGTACATTTCATATTATTGCAAGAACCAACCCTGTAAAAGGATCCTTTTTGCTAGAATAAAAAAAAAAGACTTAATAAGGAATAAGTTACTGTGAAATTCAGGTTAACTTCTTGATCCCTTGGGGGAACTTGGCTTGCAGTAGACTTGCAAGTTTTGAATTACTGTTTTCAGAAGCAGAAGGCTGTTTTGCAGAAACCAGAGCATAATAATGAAGCACAGCACTTGAAGCATTACCAGCTATAGAAGACAGGCTGCTCTCCCCTTCCACCCAACCCTGCTGAGAGTTGCTGCACAGGACTTACCATGTGAGGCATGAAGTTTATTTTGTTCTTGTTCCCCAGAGAATATCACAATGAAAACTTATGATTGTATCACCAGGTCTTGAAACCTTCTGCCACTTCTGCTCAACTACAAACTGAGATTTTAAGTCTGAAAAAGAAAAAAACCACAAAGAGGTGTGCAATGTCTTTCTGCATAAGTGGAAGTAAACTTTTGAGCATCACATAAATGATTTTAAATATCAAATTAAATATATTCAACACCATTACTTGTGGAACAAAAATCACCTTTCATGAAAGATAATTGTTTATGCCATATCTTTGTATAAATATGCTTAAAATAATTTCAAACAATAGATTCTTTCTACATATGCATTATATTTCCAAGCACTTGTTGCCTCATATTCTTTGGAAATCCTTATGAATTACTTTTGAAGACCCCATGTTGACGAAGGTGATTAAAATGTATCTTTTGTAGCCCTGTTAATTTACTCCGCAGCCTCATGCAACTGCAAACAATTATTGGTTTCCTCTGTGCAGAGGATCATTAGCAGCAGCCTCATCTACTCCATTACTGGCATAAAGTACTTTTGTACTTGTACTTATGTCACTCCTGACAGATGCCTGTCGATCCTGATCTGAAAGGACTTTAGCAATGAAGATTTTACACCCACTCTATCCCACACTTCTGCTGTTCTTGGCAGTTAAAATCTTTCCTGAATATCTAACCAGAATACCCTCTGCAAAGGTCCACTACTTCTTGCTCTATTTGGACTAAGGAAAAGCCACAAATTTTGCTTACTCTGACTCCAGTGAAGGTTTTGAAAAGAAAAAAAAATTACTAAATTATTTAAAGGAGGTTATGAAATAAATTAAATTCAGTAGGAGGTGGTGACAAGTAATCCTATGCAGGAACGATAAACATCATGAAGATTGGATAGGATGAGTTGAAGTGTCTCTCTCGCAATTATGCAGAAAAACATACAAGAGACTATGGAGGATGATGAGAAGACTGTGACATAACAGTGTCAGGATAGTGTGAAAAGAGATAAACATCACTCTGGAAAGTATAAACAGACAGGCTATAAACAGGAAAGTATAAACATAAAGCCTAGACTACCTTATCCTACTAGGAAAGCTTTATTTTCCAGAAAGATATAAAGCAATTAATGGAACTTTGATGATAAAATTGGAAAGCAGCTGAAGTGTTGCATATATAATCTGAAAAGGTTAAACAAACTGTGACTTCCTAGCTTAAAGAAGAGAAAGTTTAAGAGGAAGATGACAGCCTTCATCTAATAGGTGAAGCAGAAAAATATATGATCATTTGAAGAGGTTGCAGTTGTTCACTTATCTTTTGCTACCATATTTTGCATCAATCGTAGGCTGCAATCATAGAGTCTGTCACATGTCAGGAGTGTCAGGAGAGAGTCTGAGGTTGACTTGCCATCCTGGACCTGCACTGAGGGTATCCTCAGAGTTCTCAAGACTTGGGTGAGTCCATCTTCCCTAGGGCATACACAAGTTTGGCCCCCTTGTGCCTCAGGCATTCCCTGCTCTGAATTCTGAAACCAGAATTCTTAAGTGGATTGTTGTCAGCAGCATTGAGTTGTTGACTGGGTCATACTGACATGAATGATTCCATTATTCGTTGACTTGTTGTGTGCTTAGCTTCTTTCTCTCCGGAGCTGTGACCCTGGCCTCACTAGGATGAACAGCTTTTAATAACACTTCAGACTAAACAGAGACACTGGGGCAAAGCTTCCTCAGCTTCCACACAGACAAGCAAATGTTGTGTGCATTGTCACTGCATTGCTGTGAAAATCAGTGTCCAGAACACATGCTGATCATTGCAACACTAGAAGTAACTCCACAACTACACAAAGATAAATTAAAATCAATTAATATTGATAAATACTTTGAGACTTTCTATAATGTCAAATTGTCATGAGATTTATATAACCTTCATTGTGTTCTCTCATTAAAATGGATTCTATGTAGGACCTGGGATAGGATATTCTTTCACTCTTTGTGTGTGGATGCCCTGTGGTCTTGGTTTAGGAATGGCATGAGGTAGTATTGAATAACCTCAGGGTCCTGGCTGTGCCTCTCCTGGCTACTGCAAAAATTAACCCTGCCCTGGCTGGAACCAGGACTTGTGTTATAGGAGAAAAAGGCCCTTTAAAACAGTTAGAAATGTAACTTGTTCTTGTATTATTTCACTGTATATAGAGCAGCCACCACTGAAATAAGGAAAAAAAATCTTTAATTTGGTAGAAGGAACATCATGAAGATGCATTAGGGATTAATTTCAGCAATTAATTTTCATACTATTACCATAATTAATGATAGCTAACTATTACCGTAACTAATGATGGCTTGCTAATTGAAGATAAATATTGTAATAACAAAATGTCCATGTTGTTCTTTCTTCATTTTAAAGCAATGATATAATTCTCAACAAGTAAAATTTGATATCTTTATATACTTCCCAGAGAAGTAAGCTGCTGAATGAGGATACTAAAAAGGCCAGAGATTTGAAAGAAACCTCAGATAATAGAATTGGAAGGGATCTAGAGAGCTCATAGTGTTCATCCCTATATACATGTTTAATATCATTGCTGTGAGTAATCCTGAGAATTTAAGTGGAGGAGCTCACCTGAGTAAATAAAAGGATATATATCCATAGATCTGAGAACATAGTTTTAATTACTAAGCTGCAATTTTTATTTTTTCTTAAGTAGGTTAAGCTGCTGATTTAAGGAACTCTGAACTGGGCAACCATTTAAAAGGAAGAAATCCCCAATATTTACCAGTAAAAAGGATAATAGAAAATGAGGAGAAAAAAAAGGTGTTTCAAATAATGTTTTTGTGCATTTCAATAGTAAGCATTAAGACAGCCACGTGTGCAAACAAATTAATAGCAGTGTGTTTTTTAGAGCAAAATTT
Source organism: Drymodes brunneopygia (assembly GCA_013400955.1). NCBI lineage: Eukaryota > Metazoa > Chordata > Aves > Passeriformes > Petroicidae > Drymodes > Drymodes brunneopygia. Next base: position 465,888 of record VZTZ01014534.1, read on the forward strand.
ATCTGCCTGGAAATTTGCAAATACTTCCCAATTGCTCAGCTGGATAATTATTCTGATGTTTATTGCTGGATCTAGCTGTTATGGCAGTCAGCTCCAAACCAAGTGAGAATTGCCATCATGGATTCCTTTGATGTTATTCTTTCATCTAATAGCTCTACATTTGAGCTATCATTAACACAAGTGTATGTAAAAAGCTATATATATTTTAGAATGCTTTCAGTCGTCAGTAAGACATTTGCCTGACTCAAATGCTTGAAATAGAACAGATGTTCATATCTACTATTTCTATTATATATCATGTGTAGTATCAGGGCAGGATTATGAATGCTTTTCTTATTCTGGCCAACAACAATCTACAAAAGCAAGTCTACTAAATGCAGTAAATTTTTTGTGAAACTTTCTCAGGGATCTGGTAAATCTGGTGCAAAGACAGTGTGGCACAAGATTTGCAACACTCTAGGTTGCTTTAACATTTGAGAAAAACATCTGACAAATAATCAAAGTAAACCAGTTAGCACTTCCATACCTCCAAAATTCTAATTTCCTATGGTGACATTGATCATCACAGAAACAAACTATTTCCTATTTAGAACAACAGGAGACTGCTCAGAAACAGCATTTTGGGTACATTTGGGTTAGGATTTTCAGGATTTTCTTGATGCACAAATTTCTTCCTCCTTTCGAACTACATAAACCCCTTTACCAGTCATTTCATTTCAGCCTTGAAATTTAAGATCTTTTTCTTCTATGAGGACCTACTCTCTCTTCTGTCCATCAGTTGATCCTTAACTGACTCAATGTGCAATTCTTGAAACCTTTGTGACAACTTGCACTACCTGATCCAGTTGTTTTTCTAGCCTGCTTTGTATGTGAGAACAATCTTGGCTTGTTGCATACATCCAAATACTTATTTTTCTACATATCAATATCTATATCTTGTAGAAGTAAACATACAAGAGTTCAAGCAAAAGGGAGATTGTAATATATGAATCATGTTCAGTCAAAAGAGTCAAATAATTCACAGAAGTTACCAATTAGAAAAAAACTCCATACCTTAACCCCTGCAAGTAAAGAGTTTTACCCATTTAGAAGTCCTTAGTCATACAGCTCATATAAATTAAAAAACCTGTGAAACTCATCCCTCAGCTAAAGAATTACTCAAAAATCTATATTATTTATATCCAACTTAAACAACAGCAGGAGAAAGTAATTGTAAGCCATTGGATAGGCTTCAATCCCTACAGTCACAGCCATTTAAATACAATATATTTTATTTTACTTTTTCTGTATCCAAAAGAATAAGATAACATTTGCTTATTGTGATAAGATACACCACCAGGAAGATACAATGACATCATATATAATACTTTGAACATAGTTAGACATAAGTAGGGGAAAAATTTACCATGTGTGAGGAGAAGCTGATCAACAAGCACATATTAATTGATATGAAGAAAATATTAAATTTGTCCTATGGCCAAATTTTAAACAGCTGGACTTAGTAGAGCAATTCAGAAATTAACCAACTTATTAGGTGGTAGAAAGACACAATTATCTCTCAGTGGGAGTTTCCTTTGCAGTGAAATGATATCTCTGATATTATTAATACACTTAATGGCCTTCTACCTTTAAGAAATTAATAAGTCTACACAGTTTAACTTGAGAAAAGACACAAAGCCTTTAAAACTTTTACTGTATTTACTATTTTATAATGATGCCTTTCCTAATATGTTTAGGTCTTAATCTCTGAAAAATTTGGTAGGGTACTCTGCTTCTCTGCCTTTTTTTTTTTTTTGTTTTATTTTTTTATTTTTTATTTCTTTCTTTACTTTTTTCCCATTTCAGAGATTAAATACATCAGTTTGGGTTCCCAGAGGGGTTTTAGCCATTGCCATATTTATCAGTGCAATGCCAGAGTCACAGGGTGTCTGCTACCAAAGTGGGATTTCCAAGCTTCAAGTGGGCTCTAAAAGTTTCCTGAAAGACATTTGAGAGCTTGATGCTGATGTCACAGAATGCTGCAAACCGACTTGGAAATCATAAACTTGCTGACATAAAATGAGGACAGGCTGAGAGAATGGGGCTTATTCAGCCTGGAGAAGAGAGAGGTTTGGGGGAACCTAACAGCAGTCTGATGGTTTCCATGAGGAAGTTATCAGGGAGATGGAGCCAAGCTGCTCATGGGGATGAGATCATGACAAACAGCAGGCATAATTTGAATCAAGACATGTTCAGACCACATGTCTACTATGAGGACAATTGAGCAGTGGATCTGATTACATAAAATGTTGTGTGCTGTTTCCAGCCTTGGAAACTTTCAGGACCAGACCAGACAAAGCCCTCAGTAACATGTACTGACCTCACAGCTCACCTCATTCTGTGGTCAGGAGCTTTGACCCTGCAGGGGATGACCTCCTGAGGTCCTCTCCAACCAGAATTACCCTATTATCCTATGATCATTTTTATTTCAAGCTTGTACAGAGAAACAGATTTAATATTTATTGATCTCTCTATTTGCTGTCTGTAATTTAAAGGTTAATATGTTTTTAACAAACAATTAAGGAAAGGAAAAAAACCCAGTTTCAATCCTAGATAGAAGTTACAGTGTAGGTAACAACACTGAAAGCTGCTCTATATAACTTGTTACTTGCTAATGAATTTGCCAGATAGTGGGAAAGCTGAGTTTAAGCTTTGTCTGCATTAACCATGAGATCTTGGCTTTTAAAATTCTCAGAAAACTGAGCAAAACAATAAAAAGACCAGAACCATGGACTTTCAGGTGTTAGAATTCATTTTGTTCAGAGACCTTTTCAGCAAAATTCCACAGAAATTTGATCTAAAGGGCAAAGGAACCCAGGACAGCTGGTAGTTCTTCAAGGATGTCCTCCTCAAACAACAACAGGTCATTCTCTGCACATGCAGAAGGTCAACAGGAACAAGGACACCCTGACCGAGCTCAATCATCAGAAGGAACTCCATGACAGGCAGAGATGTGCACAGACTACTCAGCAGGAATATAAAGATGTTACCTAAGCAATCAGCGTTGGAGTTAGGAAAGCCAAAGCTCAGCTGGAGCTGAAATTAAAAACAGATGGAAATAAAGGGCCAAGGTACCCAAGGCCTTTTAATTGTGTCAGTTTTCACCAACAATGTCTGCCATCAGGCTTCCTGGGTCACTGAGCCTACTGGCAGAGTCTCTTCGAATACAGCATTATCCACTGTTCAAGAAGTAATTAGGAAGTAATCAAGTTAGTTTTGCACATGCAAATCCACAGCATTAGATGGACTTTTCTTGAGGCTGCTGAGGAAGCTGAACACAGTCATTGTAAGGCCATTCTTTATCATCCTTGGAAGGTCACGGCAAATAAAGGAGGTTCCGTATGAGCAGAAAAAAACAAATATTACACCCATCTTCAGGAAGATCGGGAAGGCAAACCCAGATAATAACAGACCTTCAGTCTAACATCAGTCCACAGAACTGCAAACAAGCCCTCTTGGAAGCCCTAGCCAGGCTTATGTGTGCCAGGAGGGAAAAGCCAGCACAGATTTAGCTAGAGGAAATCCTGCCTGCCTATAAAAATACCATGCCAGACTCTGTGAGAAGGGAGTAGCAACTACAGGACATTTACCTTGACTTTGGCAAAACATTTGATATAGTATCACACAGTATTCTTGTAGTCCACTTTGTAAGATAAGAACTAGAAAAGATGGGAATCAGTGCACTGAATGACAGGATGCAATTAAGAGGGTGCTCAATGAGCTGGACAGGTAAGTTGAGAGAAAGCTCAGAAGTTCAACAAATACAGATTCATGGTCCTACAATTTTATGTGGAGTAACTTTGTACAGCAATTCAGGCTTGGCACCAACTGGCTAGAAAGCAGCCTTGCAGGGAAGGGGTGAGAAATCCTTACACAAGAAGGGTGTAAAATAAACATGAGGCAGTAATGTTTATTTTAGGTGGCCCTGCAGAAAGGATGGGCAACAATATAAAAGGTGTGTAGCCAGAAGGACAAGGGTGGTGATACTTCCTATCTGAGGTATTCGCAGCTGGGCTGCTTGTGGGCTCCCCAGTACAAGAAGGACATTGCTACCCTGGTGTGAGCCCAGTGGAGAGCCATCAAAATGCTTATGAGACTGCAGCACATGGTGTGTGAGAGGACGCTGAGGAGAACTGGGTTTCTTTGACTCTCAAGGGAAGGGTAAGGAGACATTGTTTTGAACGATCTGATAAGCACACGTAGAAAAAGTTGTGGCAGATTATTTTCAGAGATAGATGAGGATGGGACAAGCAGCAACCACAGCAGCACGAATTGCATCTTTAAAAAGTTGGCATACTGAGTGAGTTCAGCAGAGCTGATTAGGGCTGGAATGCATGGGAGAAAGACTGAGGTAACAGGTTTTTCAGCCTTAGGATGAGAAGTCAACAGAGTTTCTTAGTTCTTTCTCAAAGCTCTTAATATAATGGCACAGAGAAAATGGAGCCAGGCTCCTCTCAAAAATGCAGAATGCATTGCATAGGGGTAATAGAGCTAAGTTGAAACACAAAAGGTTCTGATTAGATTCAAGGAAAGCAATTTCATATTAAACCTGTTTGCCCTTGAAGAAATTACCCAGAGAGATTGTGGAATCTCCATCCACTCACCTGGACAAGGCCCTGGGACCCGATCTAGTTGAGGGTGGTTCCTTTGACCAGGAACCTGTTTGGATTAGATGACCATTGAAGTTGCTTCTAGATTAGATTTATAGATTCAATTATTTATTTTTTTCATAGTTTTAGTGAAAGCTTGTATGTATGCTATATTTTTAATTAATATGTTGTAATGTCCTCATTTTATAAAAGAGAACGCTAAGAGGGCAATAGATACATTTTCTGTGTTTAGAAAGCAGAATTATACAGTCTCCCATAGCTTGTTTGGTTTAATTTAAATAAATATAAGGCTTGTCTTTGCTACCCATGTAACAGAACACTTGTGTTTTTGTTCTGTATAATAAAAATAGTGCACAAATGCATTAATCTTAATTGTTCTTTTCATAGTACACTCGCAGAGCACGTATTTAGATATTACAGCTGTACATGCACAACTCATGGATGGCAGCGCTCTGCACAGAGGCTGTATGATCCTTCTGTTGTCATGTCCAGGATGACGAGATCAGCAAAGGAAATATATCTATAACATATACATACACACAGACACAATTATATACACACACTGAATTTACCATAACCTTTACGCAATCCAAAACTAAGCCTGCCAAGCAGCCTTTTAGACAACCCCTCTTTCCACAACTCTTTCAGCTATACTAAAGACTGAACATATTCCTGCCTCTAGAGACACCTTTGCAGAACCCACAGATGCTTTTCCAAGATTGCCATGTGCCCAGGGGGTAGGGTAAGGCTTGGAAGGTAATGTGTAACAGCACCACCTGGTGAAATATTTTTAAAGTCTACGTAACACAGAATATATTAGTAGGCAGGCCAAGAGTCTGTGCAAATCAAGACCGTGTTGAATCAAGCTTTTTCCAAATTAGTGTTTCTATTTATTACATATCTCTGAGTTGCTTGAAAGATTCCAAGTGTTAGAACCAACCATGTAGTACAGAACTTTCAATTACCTGAACTTCATGATCACACCATTGCAGCAGTCATCACAGGACTGGAAGAGAAGACTCAAGAGGTCATTCAGTCCATCCCATGGCCCAAAACAGGATCCTTTACCATTGCTTACATCCTGTCAGCTATGCTCTAACTTGTTTCAGTGATGTAAGAATCTTTCTAGATTTAAAAAAATCAAACCTACAGTTGCTAAAATCTTCCCCATTAAACCTACAATCCATTACTTCTCTCCCTGTTCATCATATGAACCAACTATTCCCTCAGTTTTGAGAGGTTTTTTGTTCTCTTTCTCCCGGCTACCTTCAGGGTTTTCCAGTCTTTTATCCAATCTGTTTTCTGCTACAGATTATCTTTACTCTGGTCTAGCTCCTCCTGTAACAGTGCCAGGCTCTGAACAGAATGCTCTGGCTCTTGCCTTCCCATTGCTGAATGGAGCACCAGCAACTTTAGACTCCTTTTTGCATGTCTGTGTCACACCAGATGTTTCTTTTTTTTCTGTGTGAGGTGCATTTCTCCCAGCATGGGTTTCACTCTGCACAGCAGAATTCTATCTTTTTGTATCATATCCCCAGCAGCTTAAGTTTCATTTTCACTTCATATATAACTTGAGTCCTCTTCCTGCTTGATCTCAGCTGCAGATTTAATAAACCATTCTCTTCTCTCATCCCCAGGCTACATATGAAAATATGAACCAGACTTAGGGCAGACTTGCACTTTCTAGATTGCTCCATTCATTCAGACACTGAGTCAGAAATAGTTGCTCCCTCAGTGGAGACTTTCTGGACATTGGCAATCCTGTAACCAGTCTATAATAATTTAATTTGTGGATTTTTCCCCCTGTTTTGCATATGAGAATACTGTCTGAGATGGATTTAAAAACCTTACTCAACTATTTTTTCCTCTAAAGTCTGTTACGCGGTCATGGACAGAAATCAGATATCATCGACCAGTTCCTAGGATGAAATTACATCAGGTCCAGGTGAATTGAAAGCATCTTTTCTACTGAGATACTGCCTCTCTATTACAAAATGGACTCCTAATTTTTCTCAATTATCTTTACTTTGATAGCTATCTGATTGCAACTGACTGAAAAAAAATTATGCCTAATCATCAGGCCTCTCCACAGGGCCTGTCATAGCATCCCCTCATATTCAGTAGGTCTTTGGCTTTGATTTTACAGCTCAAGTAATTAAAAGAATAATTTTCCACTACAGGTTTTACTGTTGCATTTCCTATACATAATCTCATGCCACATTTTTCTACCCTTCATTTTTCTACTTATCTTTTTAATTTGGTCCAGATTTTTCTTCTCTTGTTTGTTTTTTTCCCCAAAGGGAAATTACATTTTCTAAGAATTCATCACAGTTGATCCTTACAAAAAATGTTGTGTGCCTTTTGTTGTTGGGGTTCTTTTTCCAGTGAGATGAGCTGTACTGATCCCAGGAATAATAAAATTTGCTGCCTTTTCCTATAAGTTCCCAGACACTGGGAAGATGAATATTTACATTATGTACGTGTAATATGCAATTCTCAACACTGCTGGGTCTACCTTTGTTACACAATGAATTTATGCTTTCTGACAACAACTTTACAACAAAGCATTGAATTTGCAGGGTTTGCTCTTCCACAGCACAGTAGACTGCACGACACTTGATCTATAATTCACACTGCTGTGGATTTTGATATCAACTGTATTTTTTTCTTCATACTTTGTACAATTTTATCGCGTGTCTCCTTCTTATGTAGCTATTCAGCACCGGTCTACAACTTCATTTTACTCCATTCCAAGTTAGAAACCCATCCACATAATAAATCTTGCTCACTTTTTTTTTTCAAAATAAAATCTTGAAGCATGATGTTTCTCTTCTAAAATTTGAACTATTTTTCCCATACTATGCTAATCCACAATTTCTCTTAAACATGGCATGCTTTCCAGATCACACAAATCTATAAAGCAAACACACAGAGGGAGAATATATGTTCCATATATAGGTTTGTTATACTAGGTAAGATATTTCACACTGTTTTAGAGTATGTTATGGTTTCCTGGGGATACAAATAAATAACTGTAGGGTGGTTAAAGCTTTCAGCCTTTGCTCTGGCATTTTCTGCACTTGATTTTTCATCTTTGTGATTGCATTAATGCTATTGTCTTGCTTATAATAACAGTAACAATGTTATGATAATCCTATCCCCCTGTTTAAACAAAGTGAAACAATATTTTAGGTAACAAAAAAAAAAGTGAAGCAGTTATTTATAGATGAGGGATGAAGAAAAGGCTACTTCTGGCAAATATGGCATGGAATATATTATGTTAGGAATGCCTGCCTTACCAAGAGAATATATTTATCCAAATGGGATTTCAGTCAGGATAAATATTTGTTCTGAGCTAAACTTTCAATCCTCACATCACCTAGAAAATCAAAATAAGTTCTATTCTCATGCTGAAGACTTAATATACTCAATTTTTAATTTTTGTCCATGCAAAGCCAGGATTTGGCATCAAAATTCAAAGGGTCTGAAGACCTTCAGACTCAACTATAAAAGACATGGTTCCTCCCTTTCCATGTCTGATTTCCTCTGACATTGAGGAGGCCTTCTGTTTTGCAGGAAGATACTTAGTCCTTATCCACTGGCACTGTACCAGATAATATCATTCATTTAGTCTTTCTCACAGCTTCTTTGCTACTGATGCTTCACCCTAGTTTGCAACATCAGAAAGCATGCAGTGTTAATGAAAACACGTTTCCAGGCTCACTTAGTTGCTCCTTAAGCTAACAGGTATTTAGCACATTTTCTGTTATAAGGACAGCTAAAGGATAAAGTGTAATTAATACCATCAGTGTGTTCTGGGGAGGCGGTGGGGAGTTGGTGCAAATCCTCTATGATCTGTCATAGCTAATTTTTTTAAGTCACAGATGCTTTTCTTAGAACACAGCTTTATCTCAAAACATGTCCTTATCAGAGAGGGAGAGTGAGGAGTGTTAGAGTGCTATCAAGGACTGTTTATATCACTCACTGTGTTTCTGGTTTATAAAATGGTGACGTCTTTTCTCCCAGAAATGCCATGCATTTTAATTTAATCTGTTTAATGACTTTTGACATAAACAGAAGAAAATATTTAATTACCTCTTCCACTTTAATTTCTCAGATTCTCTACTTTACATGGCATTTGTATCTCACAAATGTACTTTTTTGCAATTCTTTTTCTACCTGTTATCCCACCTGTTGAAAAATTCTCAAACTATGCCCTTGATACTGGAAATTCAGCTTTCCATTCTGTAATGAATGGCTGTGATCACCAAGAGTATATTTTCAGATATTCAGTATTTTGCAGTAATTCAAATGAACAAAGCTGTTTGCCAAGGAACACTCTAGGAGTTTATAAATTGAGTGTAACTTAATATAGATGTGACATAAGTCCAATTGTATTGCTCCTGCAGAAGGCTTTCTACATTTTTTTGGAAATTGGTATGGCTGAAAGAAAACATAAAGCCACAGGGATGTCATGTTTCTTTTGATCAGAGGAGTTCTATGAATTACACTCTTAGGAATGTTGAATACCCCTGAAAAAATTTGTATCCAGAAATCATTTATATCAAGTTGTTTGGTGCCTTTGAGGACTGAGGCTTATTTCTATGGGATTTATCAGTATTTACACAGACTCAGGAATTGGCCCAACAATAATAGAAGAATGAACTTATCTTTAAATTAGAGTTTCTTGCAGTAATTGTGCAATTTAAATGGTTTCACCTCTAACTAGCTCTTCATATTTAAAAGCTGCTGGCACAATGCTAAGACTAATATTTTTTGTGCTCTTTTATCATTGTTATGGATGTCCGTCTCTTTTAGAGAAGAAAGACTGTTCCTGTTGTGATGTAACTGTGCTTGTGCTATTTCTATACAGGAATCTGGAGGAAGAAGGAGGAAAGGAATATATGACCTACAGTTTTCTTGGACAACACAGTCCCTTCTTCACTGGCCAGAAGTCATCAGATGAGTTTCAAAGGCAGGTGTTTTTTAGCTTCTGGATACATTTCACTTCCCTAACTAAAGGCTGGGTTGTTTTGGTTCATCAGTTAATTAACATGTAATTCTCTAGGAGAAGTAAAAGAGGGAAAGGATATGGCTTTGCAGCTCACTTTTGTGTGACGTTTACGTAGCACTGAATTTAACTCGTTTTTATACAGCTGGAGCCTTGGATGAAAGCGTGGGTGAGAACGTAAATTGCATCCCTTGATCTGTCTCTTGAAAAGATATCTGTTTTCTATTACCAGTCTTAATGACTATCCTCTACGATTTCTGAAACACTCCAGAAACTCCAATTATAATAGTAGGAGCATTACAATGCATGCAGACTGCTGCTCTCCAAGATTAGAAAACTTCAGAATGGTTCTAGGAGAATAGATTGGGTACTTCACTGAGATAATTTTTTGCAAAGCCTATTCTCAATAAAGATGCTACTGAGTGACATTCAAGGTCCATCCATCCCAGGAACCTGTCTCCAACACTGGCCAGTGGTAGGAGCTCAGCATTATGCAGCAAAGTTCATAATGAGTAATAAGAGACCACAACTTATGTGAAGATCCACGACTGGACTTTACTGCTGGTCTAAAGCTGTAACAGTCTAATCAAATATAGCAACCACTTATTCTTAGTCCAGTTACAAGCACTTACATTCCATATTTCTTATTTCTATTAAAGATCATTAGTAATATAATAAAATCAAATATTTGCCCTTTAGGCTCTCACCCTTACCATGGATTGTTGTAGGAGGTTGTCAGTGATCTGATTTTTTCTAAGAGGAAAACGGTGTTGAAGGTTCATTCCTTGGTTTTGCTCAGAGTTATTTTTTCATGTTTCCCAGTTTCACTGGGGTTAGTTATACCATGGTTACTTATGTTTGGTACATTGTATTGTCATGATTCTTTTAGAAACAGAAGAACTACACAGCTGAACAAAGGTATGCAATAATTAAGCTAAAACAAGGTGGACAACACCATACATAAAACAGGATTAAAACTACAGGACATGCAACAGACACCAGGAATCTGAGTAGTTTGGCTGTTACAGCTACAACAACATTAATGACAGTCATCTGATCAGAGAGCGAAAGAAACTCTTTGCATATTTTTTGTAGCTATGCTTGAAACTAACTTAGTAGCACCAAACCAGTAGGAAGTTGTATAAAAATTGGACAAAATGTGCAGTAGTGTCTCCTTTCACTCCCCTTTCAGACTTTGGTAACTTGTGGCTGTGAAAAACTAATTGTTCAGGAACTTTATGAAGTGGAAGTTGTTTCTGAGCCTAATGGCCAGCATCAGATTCCCTCCATCAGCACATATCTTTCTCAAGTTGCTACTTGAACATTTGAAAATATGCAGCACTCACAGCATCCTTCAACAAAGATTTCCACACCTTGCTTTTGCACAATATAAGGAAGTATCTCATTTAAATCAGGACAATTTCTCCAATCCATATTTAATATCAATTTCATAGCTGTTGATTCAGACATGAAAACTGATGTAGATAAAACATGGGCCTGAATGGTCTTCTTCTCCCTACTAAACCCTGTTCATCTAATAAATTGAATTTAAGCTCAAATAGGGTCTGGGGAAGAATTATATGTTTAGGTCTTGATTTCTGATGTACTGTATCCCCTGTCTTTTTCTGTAACTGAGGTCATTAGCCTTACTGGAAAAAATCAGGTGCAAGTCACATGCATGACTACTTCAGGGACAATGGTAGAAAAGCAGCTCCCAAGCTCAGTTAGGCATTGATAGCAGACATAACTAGAGCTGGCCTTCCTAAACCTCATAATGTATTACTGTCACTTTTTGTAATCAAAATATCTGTTCAGCTTTCACAATTTTAATTTTTTTCCCATACACTCAATTACTAGAACATATTTTATTTTAAAAGATAAGCTTTTCATGGATCCAGAAAACTCCTGTATTTCTCTTTTGTTTAAAACATAAAACTACAGTGTAATAGAAAGCCCGAGATTTCCTAGCCTATGAGATAGTAATCATAGAAAAAGACTTTTATTCTTTTTTTTTTCTATATTTTTTTTAATTGAGCAAATTATCATTCTCTGCTCCTTTGGATATTTTCAAATTTTCAGACCAATGCAATCAGTTTATGAATTAGATAAGATTGCATGAATTTTTTTTCTTCTTGCTCTAAGTATATCAGCATGGCAATTTGATGTTTTATGCTTTGCTCCTGGGAATTCTGATTGTCTTTTGAGATTTCTACTTGCACTTAATGTTACTTTTACAAATTCCACTCTTTTCTAAATGCCTCAGATGCCAACTTTTGTTTTGGAGTTTTTTGGTTGTTTGGGTTTTTTTAATAAACTTGTTTCTTTATGAAGGATCTATTTTACACCTGGATATTTTTTGTAACTGTATGGTTTTATCCTAATTTTATTCATTATTAGATTGCCTTATAATTCCTATCCTTTTTCTTTATATACTGATAACTTTCCAAAATATTCCTACACCACTGTCACTGTTGCCTTGATTGTTTTCTACTGAGTTGTTTAAGCATTCTCTTGTATTTCTTCATCAGCTTATTGTCCTCTTTTGACTTTCCCACTCCACAGGAGACTGATGCTGGACTTTGGACAAATGTTCCAAGCCATGTGTCCAACTTAAGATCACAAAATCAATTAAGCAACTGAATGATTTGTCTTCAGAGGAAAGCTCAATACTGTTTTATTGGGGAAGAGAAGGTTCATGGAAATGTAAGTGTGTATAAACACCTCACTGGGGAAGAGAACAGAAAAGATGGAGATAGACTTAGTGCTGCTCAGTGAAATGACAAGAGGCAATGGGCACAATGTGCAAAAAAACCAAATGCTCTTTAGAAAAAGCTTTTTTACTGTAAATACCACCAAACACTGGAACAGGTGGCTCAAGGGTGTTGAGGAGTCCGCATCCTTGGATGTATCCAAAACTCAACTGGACACACTCCTGAGAAACCTGCTCTAGGTGACCCTGCTTAGAGCAGACTAGACAATCTTTGGAGGTCCCTTGCTGCCTCAATTGTGAATTTTCTTTCAGCCCTAGATAGTGAGAAAGCTCCTGTGAAATCAATAGGTTTCTAGTACTTTTGTTTTTGAGATCTCAATCTCAAAAAATGAAATAATTTACGCAGAGTCTCACAAAGATGGTGCTCAAATACCTGAGTGATTGCTTTAGCAGCTATTTATTAGCTTCCCTTCACATTGTAGGTATGCAGTTGTGTATCAATCAGCTGGTTTGAAGAAAAATTCTAAAGCTGGAATATTTTGTTGATTAATATCAACACCTTTTCTCCAAAGCAACAAGATAAGTGTTCCCAATGTGAGGTCGGTTTCATCAGCAAGGCAAAGGGCTGGACTGAGTTTGCCAATGACATTTACTCTACAGCTCCCCACTCCTTAGTGCTAAGTAGGGTTAGGCTGTGCTGCCAGCCCACAATCTCTATGTTTAAGGTGTGACACTGTGCCAGGACCTGACTCAGCCCACACACCCAAAGCCTTCCTTCAGAAAATCTCTCCCGCCTCCCGGACTCCAGCACCCTGGTCTATCACTCATTCAGCACCAGGGGATTTCATGGCCAGACTGACCTCTTATCCTCAGTAGCAGATCAGTGTCTCCTTCCTCACTCTGGAAATAACGCTTTCTCCAAAATTCTGGGATCCATTACTCTTGGCAGAATTCTGCAGACTTGGGTCCTGGAACGTTACCAATTCTTACAACTTTCTGCTGTCAGCTGGGTGCTCTTATCAAACATGCAGCTGAAACCATTACCTCACACAGCTTCACACGATTCTGGAAGCCATCTGTGGTTAACATGTTTTTACTAAGGTCACTAAGTGGTAGAACAGAGGACTGAAAGCAAGCAGGGCCAACTCCATCTCCAAAGGGAGCATGCAGCATTTATCTATCAGATCATGCTGAAGCTGTGAAGAAAGAGGGGAAGAAATGCAGGACCTCTGCAGGAGTGAGAGACAGTACAGACCTGGCAAGTAGAAAAATTATGGATAAAATTTACCTGTGATCCAAATTGGGAGTGATGTTCAACTCTTCTGTAGTTTTGTGCTTAAGTCCAGTCCAATTTAAATATTAACTTGTTGATAACATTTCCTCGAGTATTCTTTTCTCAGTATAAGCAAAACTTTGGCCATTAAATAAGTAATACCACAATAATTATAAAAACATGAGCCCAGATTTACTTTCTTGGAGCCAAGAAGATGATAAAATTAAAAGCAGTAAATTTTTCATCTAAGGAAAATGCTTGTCATTCCACCTTGCAAAAATCTATTTCACTAATTAATTCCAAGATTGCAAAACGTCTCACAGAAATCCCAGAATTAACATGTATAGACTTTTGTTGGCTTTTAAGTATTTTCAGAACTCGGTTCATATCTTGAATTTTGCAGGATTGTGCCATTTATTTGCACTGCCATTTACAGCTTCTTTCAGGAGGAAGCTTCCTTTAATGTTAACTATGACAGCTACCAAGGGAAAAATTGAAACACAGGGATTTTGCAAAAATGGTTTTTTAGATACACATGAATAGGTTTTCTTGGATATTAATTTACATACACACATTTCTCTATTTCAGCTGCTTTTTCTTTTTATATTTACATTTATGTGTTTCTGTTCTGTAGTATGAGTTAAGCTGATTAACCTGAATTAGTCAGTAAGTGCCTTGTATCAGATTTAATCACTGGAGTAATTTTGAAGCGATGCACAGTTACAATTTTGCTTGGGTCCATTTTTTTTTTACTTTCAGTGGATTGTGCAGATGGAGTAAAGATCATAACAAAATATCTAGAACCAAAATAATTTTACTATATATATGCCTTCCTTTTTGAAGGAAAAATATGTAGACTATGTTTTATGATTCAATGGGCTTTGAATCAATGGTCTCACCCTTTATTTAGTAAATCAACATTTCTTTTAATCAATTAAATTCATTGGAACACCATTGACCCCAACTGAATGACAACAAAGAATAATCCATGCTAATAAGCAGTTTTTGAGAATGAAAAAAAAAATAGGCACATCATTATTCAGCAGAAGGTGCAAGAAACCCATTTTGACATAATCTGCCCGTTTGTATTTTTTTTCACCTCTGCATTTATTGCCTTGCACTGATCCTACTTGTGAAACAGCAGCATCAATATTCCTTGTAATTTATGTTATTATTGGCAATTATCAAAATTATTTAGACAAACTTATAAAACCAAATCAGTTCTGTTATCCTGAAATTCTTGTTTTAGAAGCCTCTTGTGACAGAGTTCTGTTCTGACAGGTTACCTATCACAGTGAAATAACACATCCCACTTACTAATTTTGCATTTCATTCCTTTAATTTTCAGTTTAACCTTTTTCTTAAGTAAACAAAATAAAGAAAACATAAATTCCAAGCCGCCTTTTATAAAGTAATGTTATGTGCATTAGTGTGGTTCCTCTTATGTTTTATTTGTGTGGATAAGTCCTATACATCTGCTAAACAGAAGAAACTTCCTTGGTTTTGATTAGTTGTTCTCTGAAGAATATGTCTCTATTTCTGCAATGTTTTTTTATGAGGTAGGGTAAATAGGGTAATACAACTCAAGATGAAGGTGTATAGTTGATCAGCATGGAGGTATTATTGTATGTTCTAAACTATTTATTATCTTATTCTTTATGCATTTGAAAGCTGTAAAAGTGTTCTGACTGTAGCTATATATGGAGCAGGCCTTTCCTGAGCTGCCTATGGTACTTGTCTCTAGTTTGTCCAGTCAATTTACAATTTTATAAAACCACCTGAGCAATTCCAAATTTCCAAAGTTTTATTACTTTCCTCCCACTTTCCCTAGGTCTCCCACCTGAAAGCAGGTTACTTGGAAGAGTAGATGGTTTCCTGAGTAATACCACCAAGTGCAAACTGTCCCAAAATGAAAGATTAGGAAGTGTATAATTGAAGGCTAATGTCTTGAAACTGAAAAAGTATAATATTATATAAATTTGGAAACAAAGTCATATTATAACAGTGAGTGTAAAGAATAGCATGATCAAAATAGAAAAGGCCAAGGTATAATCAGAGGGAAAACTGATACACTTTGGGATACTTTTTTTGTTTGTCACATGCTTTTTGAAAGAAGGAAACTTTGGAAATAGTTGGCCCACCACTCAGCTAATAACAGATGGTCCAAAACCTTTAAAAATCTGATCTATATTTTTGCTTCAACCTTTAATAAAAAGGTTATCTATGATTAGATGACCTAGGTAGTCACCATCTGTGAGGAAACAGTTCAAGAAGAGAGGTTACTGAGGAACTTTAGGATCATCTGAATCTCAAGTAGTTCCCTCAATAACCTCAGAACTTTTTAGTAAATTCTCTTAAAAGTTTATCAACGCTGAGAGAGGTCCAAAGTTTGATAATGTCTTCAAAAAGGGGAAGGGAGAAAAATTGCACAAGGAATTATAGAACAGTCAGACTGTTACTTAGCACCTTAAATGACAATGTTAAACATCTCAGGCAAGTCTATATCTAAAACAAAAGTGAAATTCACCTGGTACCAGGTGTGTGAAATCCAGTGTACTTCTGTAGGAAATTGTGTCATCATTTTTTGAACAGCAACAGTAGCACATAGCTGCACTTATAAGATTTGAGAGAGCAAGTCCTATTAACTGAACTCAGTAAAATGAATCCAGAAAAAATTAGTGAAAAATTAGTGGTCTTCAGTCTTAAACAACAACAATAAATAAAAAGTTATGCATCCCTGGTGGAGAAGATAATGGTGTTAAGTAATTGCCCATGACATTTACCATTTCTCAGCCTACAGGTTTTAAGGTCACAGGGAATGCCAGGCACCCTGAAGAAAATTTACCTTTCTACAACCCTGGTCACGTCAGGTGTATTCACATGTTGATCCTATGGCAGGGATGGCTCCCCAAAGCAACCCTGAGCAGGTCTGGCTGGGTTTGGCTGTGCTGCCACATCCAAGCTCTGGAAGTGCCACTGAGGCACTGGCTGTGTGTGACCTTATTGGTAGGGTAACTTGACCTGCAATCTCAGCTCAGTGTGAGGTGCCCTGGCAGAGCTGCGCCGTGGCAGTACAGCATCAAGGCTGCAGTGATGGGCTGAGGGGGGGGAACCTGACCACCAGTGGACTTGGGGGCAGTGTTTAGCTCAGGCCAATTGCTATGGCTCTTTTGAGTGCTTGCTATCCTGCAGGACTGTGCAATTCAGCGTCTTTCCCTGCAATTTATTTCCTGTGGCTCGGGATGTCCTATAGCTGATTTGAGCAGTTGAGAGCAAAGGATCTGTCTCTGCTGAGAGCTAGTCTGGATCTCTGACCAGAACACTCATGCAGGAGACAACAGAGAAGGGAAAGTGAAAGAATGAGGTGATGGAGATTGAGCCAGAGTGGCAAAGAGCATGATGTAGGGAACAAGAGGTTCTCCTGTATGTCCTGTTCCTATTTATCTTTTTCCCTAGGACTTAACACAGATCCCCTGACACTGGAAATAAGCTATGATAACAGAGAATCACAGAACAGCTGAGGTTGGAAGGGACCAAGTTCTCTAAGTTAATCTGCTACTGCAATGTGTAATGCCTCTGGCTCACGGTTGCTTTGACAAGCAGCTGTGGGCCTCAACCTTTTGTTCTGTGTTGTTTTGCTTCACCAGAGGGGTACAACAGATGCTTAGACACCAGCTGGCTAAGGAACAAATTCTTTCATGTTGTTGGAGTCCCAGGGGTACACAGGAGATAGTTTCTGACAATCTTCAGTGCTAGCTTTGTTTTTATTCCCCATTAAGAGAAATAAGGTAGAATAGATGAAGAGGTTTTTTTATCTGAAAGCCCTTTGCTTTTCAACCACAGATTATAGAATTCACTGTACCTTCCTTTTCCCTGAGGCATAGCAAACTTTCAGGTTGAGCCAAGTGAGGATGTTTATTTTCAGCTACCTAGGGTAATTGGTCTCTAAAAACATACGGCACTTCAACTTTGGCAATGACATAATTGTCATTCAACCGCAAAAATGTTCGCTTAATTAAATGCATCCTGTGGGGAGAAAAAGAAGTGTTAATATGTTAATATGTTAAATAAAAAGTAGAGCATTCAAATTAGAAGTTCAGATTCAGATTTGGATACTGCACAGTTTCAATTACCTTGTCCATATATGGAATATTGTAGTCATTATTTACATGACAGTGTTGGGTTTTTTTTCACTGGACCATTGCCTCTATCTAGAGATCTGCTCTAAGATTTCTAGTTATGTTATAAAGTTAGTTATAAAGTGATGTTACCCCATCCACTGTAACTCTTTGTGCCTGATCTGTGAGTCAGTTGCTCACCCATGACAGAACATGGTGATCCACCTGGATATTTTGTCCAGAAAAATACTGTGAGACACATCACAGCTTTGCTGGGATATTTGCTCATCTTCTTCATGAGATGTCAAAAACTTTGCTGAAGTCCAAGAAGATTACATGTAACGGCATTTCTAGATCAACGAGGTGGGTTACCCTGTTGTAAAAGGAAATCACGTTTGACAAGCAGGATTTAAGCCGTGCTGGCTGTGACTGATTACTGCATTATCCTGTAGATGCTTTTCAATACTTCCCAGAATAATGTTTCATGATTTTACTGGGCACTGCAGTGAGACTGACAGGCCTGCAGTTTCTGGCGTCCTTCTTCCTGCCCTTCTTGAAAATCAGGACAACGTTCATCAGCTTCCAGTCAGATGGCACCTCTCTGGATTCCCAAGACTGCTCAAAAATCATCAAGAGATGATTTTGGGATGACATCAGCTAGCTCCTTGAGGATTCCTGGATTAAGTCCATTGGGCCCTGTAGATTTTTAGGGGTCCAGCTGGAGCAGTAGATCCCACACAATTTCAGGGCTGACTGGGAGTTGATCATTCTCTCAGTCATGGTCCTCCAGCTCAGGGCACTGAGATCCCCTTATTGCATCATCCACGTTGAAGACTGAGGCAAAAAATGCATTAAACCCCTCTGCCTTCTCTATGTCCCTGTTTGGGAGGTGACCATCCTCATCCTGTAACAGGCTGATGTTATTTCTACTCTGCCTATTGCCATTAGTATATTTGAGAAAACTTTTTTTTGCCCCAACAGTTCTGTCCAACTTCTACTCTAGCTGAGCTTTGGCCACACTAATTTTCTCCCTACAGTGGCAAGCAGCATCTCAGTATTCTTCCCATGTCACCTGATTTTGCTTCCACTGGCTATACACCTTCCTTTTTCATCTTACTTCTGAGAGAAGATCCCTGTTCAGCCAAGCTGGCCTTCAGCCTTACCCGTTTGACTTGCAACATTTAGGAATTGCCTGCTCCCGTGCCCTTAGGAGGTGATGCTAAAAATGATCATTATACTTTCTCCTGTTACCACGTCACTTTCTCTTGCTCTGCTGTTGAAACACCTTATGTCTGGTCTTTCAGAAGAGAGTTATGCTTATCCCATTGTTTTGGAAAGGCATGAGATACCACTGGGCAACCTTTGGGTTAATTAAGTTTTTCTGTGCAATTATAATTTTATTTCCTGAGAAATTGCATGAGAGCAATATAATGAGGAATTAGCTGTTACAGGCATAAGGTCTTACTGAAATAACAAACAAATGACATGATCATCATGGTAAACTCTTTCGAAAGGCCTTTCCTGTTCAGGTTCAGGGAGATGGAAAGCAGTGGAAAGCTATTAAAGCAGAATCAGCTGGGGGAAGAAGACAACCATTTCTACCATCTGTATTGACATACTGTCTAAGTTTCAAATGCTTTTGCAAGGATGGTTGTTGTACACATGGAACAGAGAACATGCTTCATTTTGCCTGTTCAGATATTTTGTATTTTTGTGAGTACTTACAGGGTCATGGAACTATTTTTGAATTTTAAAGGTTATATGTGATACTGGTCTTTCCACCTTTGAGAGATCAAAACACGGATGCCTTCTAATACCAAATACTGAGATCTGCTTTTCAAAGAGGTTTTATGTTGTAATTCTGTTTTGGCTCTTGATTTTTTTTTAACTCCCTATGCTTATGTCACTGTATATGTGTGTGTGACAGTGAGGGTGGCCAACTCCATAATTTTTGAAGTGACTGCAAGTAAAGCCTTTTCATATTGCAAAAATTCTCACACCCACCTCTACTAACTCCTTCCCAGCAATTAATTCTGCCAGAATGTTCTCCCCACATAGATTTGTGTTCATCCTTCACTCTTATCACTGCTGCTTTTGAGAGCTTTTCACCCTCTCTTTCCCAAAACAGTGGGTGCGGTTGTAACTTTCCACTTCTTTCTCATGTATTTCTCCCGCCCCAGAAAGCGCTTCAGGGGAAGGAAGAGAGAAAAACAAGCAGCTTTTCTTCCATCCAGCCAGCTGAGAGGACCAGGGGGCAGGAAGTCTCATCCCCTTTAAAAAATTCAGGAATCTAAGAGGTGCAAATATACAGACAGGGCTTTCGAGTTATACATGCTATTGGTCTCTCTGCTTTGTTACACCCGTAGAGGATGCACCTCTTCTTTTTCTGGATGAAAAAATCAGTGGCACAGAATTTTGGTGTTAAATATAAATTAGTTCACAGTCCATATAGTTTTGGTCTATATCATCCTAGTTACCTGCCTTCTCTTCCACTTGATTAATGGTCAGCCCTTTATTCTATGTCTCTCATTTATGACAATTTATGACCACTTATGTTAGCTCCAGTTTTTCACCTTTTGTAGTAGCACAGTACTCCCAAGTCCCTCTTGCTTCTAACATTATTCTAATCATCAGGAGACACCCTTGGGACATTCAGGCCCATTAGCATCTGTGCTGCTCTGGTCTCTTCCTCTCCTGGGAGCGTTTTTGCAGCTTCTGTGAGTTTAAGGATGTGACAAAGCAGCAACAGAGGGCAGATCAGAGAGGGCAGAGACAGACTTAACCTGTGGGGAGGGACATTCAGGGAAGCAATGGGCTGGGGATGCAAAACTGCCTGTAAATGCTGTTCATGACAGATATGTAACTTTATTGCGTTAGATGTCCGGCATCTTTCCAGTGCCTGCTTTGAGAGGAATAACCAAATCCTTCGGAACATGATAAGCTGGGGGAAATGTGTTATGCTTCTTCCTAACTTCAATGCTGGTTTTGACAAAAATCGAGGTATGATTTCTAAAAGGGCGATTCCGCCTCCGGAAAAGGTACCCAGTGAAACAGTCCCTCAAGAGTCTTCCGCCCGTGGGAGTAATTTCAAAGAAATCTCCAAATGTCTCTCCCTCCGGCGCCGGGAGGTGCTGCCACGCACCCTGGGGAAGGCAGCGGCGTCCCCGCGGGAGCCGGGCAGGGCCGAGGCCGCCGGGGGCGGGTCGGGAGCGGCACACGCCGCGCTCTCCGCCCCACGGCCGCCGTCGGAAGCGGCACCNAGCCAGCAGCACCCGCTGATCGTCTTCCTGCTCCTCATCGTGATGGGCGCCTGCCTAGCTCTGCTCGCCGTCTTCTTCGCCTCCGGGCTGGTAAGAGATGCCCTCCCGGTCCGGGACCCGCGCCATCTCCGGGTTCTCGGGCATCCCCGCTGCCACTGCCCGGCATTCCCTCTCCCGCCGCCCCGCCGGCATCGCCGCACCCGGCACTCTCAGCCGAGCCAGCCGGACGGGGTGGGACGGGTCGGGTCGGGACGGGGCGGCCGAGAGCCGGTGCTGCAGCTCCTGCGGCGGAAAGTTGGTGGCGGGAGGCGCCGAGGTGGCGGCGGGGGGCCGGGGAACCCCCGCCCGAACTTTGCTGCCCGATATTCAGAGGCGACGCTGGAGCAGCGGCCGCGCGGCTGATGGAGCGAAAACTGAGTCAACAAGCGCATCGAGTTTAATTCACTTAATTCCTTGGCTCCGCTCTCTTCCAACTGGCGGCTTGGCCGTGGTGGCCTTTGTAGTGGCAGGGTTTGAATCGCCGCACAAAAATGCAGTCAGTACCTGTATGTGAAGTAATATTTTTAATGCAAGTAAGCAGGGGCCGTGCCCCTCCTTGTGCTAGCCCCCTCCCTCCCCCATGATATCATTTTCTAGCGTTTGACCCATTTTCTCAGGAAAGCTTTTGGGACAGCACAGCCTTCGTTTTTAAGGAAGGTGAAGTTTGGTCGGTCGGCTGTCTTTTCTGCGTGCTCAGTATGGGGTTTCCAGGCTTTGGGAAGAAAAATGTGTCACAGCAGCAGGTGACAGTCGGTATCAGTTTATCTCCCCAGAAATTGGTGGCGTTTTGCCCTTGCAAAGGAAAAGCTGCAGAGGGCAGTAAAATTCTTGCTCCTTTACAGAGTTTTCCTTCTGTTAATGGTTAGAGGCAGGGTATTAGCGTTACTGTATGCTTCTGAAGTAAAGAATGGGTGTTTGAGTGGTTTCAGACTTACCCCCCCCTTTTTTTTAAAAAAAAAAAAAAAGCTTTTCATGGTCTCCTGTAAAGCTTAATGTTTATCGAATAGAGCTAGTTATCTGTAAAGGCAAGGATTAGTAGGTCGGTTTAATCTAATGGATTCTCCTAGAGGCACTGCAGCTAGTGTTTGCTTATACAGAGAATCCTGCTTTCTTGCTTGACCAAACTTTTGTCTTAAAACCTGCAGGACTAGCTAAGCTTTGAGTCGGTCGGTGGTTTATTTCCTTTTGGTGTTTGTATTTATTGTATCTTGAACTTTTTGTTCAACCATTTCTACTAAATAGAAAAAATTTGTAAAAGAGCTAATGTGAAGCCAGTAAAGATGATGCTTCACAATTCAGTTGTTTAATGTCCAAGGGTTTAAATTTTGGAACTCTGTGTGCAAAATACAGGTTTGGCCACTTGTCTTGTTCTAGTATGTTAATGTGGGTGCTTGTCCATCGGGACTGAAGGGACTGTTGGAAGGTGGAATTGGAAGACTGTCGGGCAGAGTTAACTGTGGAGATGTACACTGTACTTGCCTGCAGTCAAGGTGGCAGAATTTGGGCTTGACAGTGTTTAGCACTAAATTTTGTACTTTTCAGTTGTGATTTGGTGTTCAGCTTGTTTACAAGTTGCATGTGGTTATTTTGGTAATTTCATTTCTTGAGGTAAATCATTCACAGTAACGAAGGTGGCATAAAACTGAAGCCAGATGGAAGGACTGCTGAAAGTTATGGAAAGAAAACTATGAGCTGGCTGAATCTTGCCAGCCGTTACTTCTTCAGAAAGAGTGAATTTAATAGTTCAGTCTGCATTTGGAATTCCAGACATACCGGAAGAGGAAAAAAAATGCTTTTAAAACCTTTTTCCTGAACCTTTATCTTCCTTTAGCTAACAACTGGATGGGTGAGTGGGGAAAGAGGTGGAGTTCATAAAAGTTTCCAGTCGACAGATAAAAGTAACTTCAGGCAGAGAGAAAGCTTGTCTATATGGACTTCCAGCCACAGGATGCTGGACAAAATCCTTTGGAGCCCTGCCCAGAATTTCACCTAAAAGGCTTTATTATAGTCTAGTTTCTAGTTGCATTTGTGATTAAAATATTCATGAAGGTTTAGATCTATTTCTCCCGCATCTGAATAAAGGATACACATTTTAAATACCTGTGGAATTTTAGTCATTATTTTTGTGCCTGATGATATAAAAGGGACATGTAGTTAGGAGTATCTGAGCCATGAAAGCTGGTATTAATATCCTTATCTTTCATTTTGCACATGTGTGATTGTTTTGACAAAAGACTTAATTTTGTGGAGAAGGTGCAGTGGAAGTGAAGTGGGATAGTTCTGCGCAACTCTGTGCTATGCATCTGAAGTTAAAGGAAATATTTCTTAACAGTTGTTTCCTTTAGATTTTGTACAAAACAGTTAAGATTTTACTGAAAATTACTTAAGTCTGCTGTGGAGACAAAACTCCAAAATGACTCACTCAGTAACACTCAATTTGTATTTTTTGCTTGTGCTTCATAGAACAGCTTAGAACGTGGAATGTGGGATTGGACATTGTTAGGATGGATATTCATGAACCGTGAACAATTTTTATGTTCTAGGCTGCCTTAAAAAAACTTGGAAACCAATGGAAGTGAGAGGAGGCTTTCCTTATATTTTATTGTTTTATTTGGTTGTTAAAATATAACACTGTGGTGTCTGAGTTGCCTTTTTTTTGTGTTTTTCTCATGTGGCAAAATATTCTTAAGTGTTCCCAAACACAGCCAGCCACACAGGGATGTATTCTACTTACTCAGCTCTTTCAATCTGTCAGAATACGAGGTATAGCCTTCCTGATTTCAGATGAAAAATTTATGAAAGCTGTTGCAAAATTACAGTAAACAAGATTACTTACAAAGTGTGCCTGGAAATCTGATTACTTTTCTTTCAGACAATGTACTGCTATTATTACTGAGAGAGGTTTCTTGGGAGATTTTGCTTTTGTTTCAGAGAACTATTGTGATTTTGACCTTTGGAATTGAGCACTCTATCTCCTCAAACACTGGATACAAAACTCCTAGAGTCAGCTTGAACGATGACCATTCACAGCTTGTAGTTTTAAATAATGTAGTGATAGTATCAACCTCTGAATTTCCTGTGTCAGAGTATCCTCTGTATCTCTCTACCTGGTGTGAACTGCAAACTGGCAAAATGAGATCAGTCATCCATGTTTAGCTGCTGCTTTAATCAATAGAGAGTAAATTATTTTCCCAAACCTGCGAAAGCCTTTCAGGACTTAAAAATGCCAGAGGTCAGCTTCATTTTCTCTCTGACTATTGTATTGTTCTTTCAGTGTAGGAATGTTCTTTCAATGTAGGAAAAACTGATTATTCACCCATCTCTCCCTTTTTAGTTCTAAAAGCTTATGGCCATTTTTGGTGGTGTCTAGAACAGTTTTGTCTCTGGTAGGAGCCTATCTCTTATAACTACAGTTTGCAGGAGATTGAAAAAAAAGCCATATTTAAATACATAGTGTAAAACATAAGTGTACCTGAAATACCTGAAATTGTGATTAATTTCTTGCATTATTAAACAAACTGAAGGCAGGGGTGATGCCCAAATGGTACAATTTATTGGAAGGCCATAACTTTCCTTTATCCATGCATTTTTCTAGACATAAAGAGTGCCTAGTCCATAGATATAGGCTTCAATAAGAACCTACACTTCAGAAATATCAATATCTTTTAGCATTTGTGTTGTAAGTGGGAGAAGATCTAAACCTTCTTTCCGTTCCTTTTCAAAAAACTTATGGTTCACCAGTCTGCTACCAGATACACGTATTTTCTTTTAGGCTGGCCTGTTCCCCTTGCTCGGGATCTGTAAGCCTGCTGTGTGGTGTTAACATTAGTTGCAGCCCTTATCTCCCTCCCAAATTCTTGCTGCCACATGTGACCTTGTAAAGCTCTTAAGACGTGGTTGCTGGTGTGTTGGCTCTGGTGTGTCGGTGCGTTCTTCTTGAGGGTGTCCTTGGCCAAGTGGAGCATGTGTTGAGCAAAAAGTGCTTCTGCAACAGGCATTGTGTTGCTTCCCTCTTCCAAAGCACTGTGAGATTGTGCTGGGTCAGCCACCTAAGGACTGTCTGTGGAACAGAGGTATGAGTTGCCCCCTCAACCACTTCTTTGAAGTTCCTGAAAAGCTCAGGATTGTGCTGGTAGGCTCAGCTTAGATTCCTGACCCTTTTCATGGATTTATAAATTCAAGAAGCTAAAGGTTGGCTGCATATCTATTTTACTGACATACCCAAATACCTTCTGTAGCATAAAGGGGAGTAGTCAATGGTTCTTAGGGAGGGAATACAATAAACTAGGTAGATGCACCTGCAGCATGGCAGATGTACATTCTGCAGGTATTGGTTTTCTGGCATCAGACTGACTGAACTTACTGTCAGCTGATCCTGCATGGAAGAAGTAGCTGCCTCATTCTGAAGGAGTACATGAAAACTTTCTAGCTGCCAACCTGGTTGGCAGAGAACTGTTTCTGTGCACGGAGAGGAAGATCAGGAGAGTCCTGTAAGCCTCTTGGGGCTTGAACGGAGGTGTGCCATTTCTTTGGGCCCTTTGTCAGAAGGACAGCAAATCTCCCTTCCCTCTATTTGGTGTTGTTCCTGAAATAAATTCTTGCTGTTTCTGGTAAAAGCTGGACATCAGCCAAGCCCTTCCAGATTTCCATGGTCAGAATCTTATCCTGAAATGAAGGGGGAAAAGTCTTCCAAGTCCATTTGGAAAAAGTAACTTTAGCAGGCATGTTTCTTCATTCTCTACAAGCATCTCATACGTACCTCTGGTAATGTTCTCATCTCATCAGTCTGGGTCTGAAAAATTCATCCATCCACACCAAAAGGTCACCACACCGATGATGTGATTTTGTATCTATATTCTTGAGGTGCTCTGTTATAACCTAATTGCATAGAATAATGCAGCCATACTATAAGATCATTTGTACTCTCAATTTTAAGATATCTTTTCAGATCAACCCTGTGTAATTTACAGCTTTTTTTAGTTTAAGAGCACCAACTGTTTTCCCAAAATCCAAGAATACCCAAGGTCTGAAAATGTTCCTTGGAATCCTTGCAGACTGAAAGTAAGCCAAAGCATCTGCTGTAGTGTTTTCAAACTCTGGTATATTCATTCCCCCAAGAAGAAAGCCAAACCAGCAAAGGTAATGAAGTAGGAAAATCCTCACCAATTGAAGGACAAGCAGGGGTTTTTTTGCATGCTTGATGCTATGGTGGTTGTGCCCAGGAGGTATCCTACCTCTCCTTAAACTCTTTTTGCCAGACTATTGCTACTACTAACATGAGAAGGAACTAAAAATGAACATCAGTGTATTTACAATGCCTTTTCTTTCCACAATTCCAGTTTTAATTGACTGTACAGATCTGCTATCAAGTCCCCTTTTAAAATGTTCCATGAGGAAATCCCATGTTTCTAATTCTTTTTTTTTTGTTTCTAGACACCTCATAGCAATATATTCTTCTACCTATAGCTGCTGGTTACTTGATACAGTCTTAGGATATTGCTGTCCCTGCCAGGTATTCCTTCTGATGTTCTCTGAGAGTGACTTCTGTAAGGCAGTATTACCTCTTTAGTCAGGCAATAAAGGTTGCTGCATCCTCCTGTCTGAAGCAGGAATTGCCTGGCTTTCTGTCTGGTTTCAGCCCTCAGTACTACATCAGTCTGGGCTGCTGCTTTTTTCATTCGCTAATGACACTCCCAGTACATCTGTGGTTACTTTTATTGCTGCTAAGAGCTTGTCTCATATGCCAGTCCCTAACAAGCCTGGAAACAGAGCCATCAAGTTAATGAGGTGCTGGTGGCAACCTCACTTTGCATGCCCGTTTCATCTTTCTTATTGAACAATCTAAATTCTGAATAAGAATTGGATAAAACTACGGGTATGGCAATATTGGAAAAATACTTAGCCTTTACTTGTAATCTTAATAAAGTTTATGAATACCTTGGCAATAGAAAACTTATTTAATGCCACAAATTGTGACTCAAAATGGTGGATCCACAACTGCTAATCATTACTGCAGCTGACAGAAATGATAAATAACATCCTGACTAGAGCTGTTGTTTACTGATGTGCAGTGGGAATAAGACAGATGATGCATTGGGCTCTGATTGTCTGCTGTCTTTATCAGCCTCAAGCTGGATATCTGGATTGACAAATCCTGTACTGGCAACTTCCTAGTGGATCTGCCATGGACCTGTGAATACCTACTTGCTTATCTTCCTAAAATTTTTATTAATTGGTTTCAAGTTTCTTGTTGTGGACAGATGTATCCCACCCTTTTGGGGGGATCTTCAAACTCCTGCAAAATGGTGAATATGTTTCTTTGAGCCTTCAAGAGCTCTTCTAGATTAAGGACCTTAACCAGAGATCACAGTCCCTACGTTTACACTGTGATTAAGAAAACTTCTTGTTATAACAGTAGTGGTGACTGGAGTCTTCCATGCTGCTCCATGCATGACTCCAAACTTCACACAGAGGGATGCTTCACACAGGTAGATGTGTTCTGCAAATCTCTTGAGCAGCTGGGCGTGCTGGCATCATGGGAACAAAGTGCAGCTGAACACCTGTAGTGTTTGGTTCTGTGCCTACCTCCCCAGTCATAGCCAAGCTATGATCCCGAACAATTATGTGCTGCCATAGTAGCTTCTGCATATTTCAAAAATAATGGAATCAGTTCAAACCATATTGATCTGTGATGATGACAAGATGCCAACAGCTTAAACTTCTGTTTTGGTGGATCTGGATCCAAAAATAAGTGAATTGGCACAGTTCCACCCTTTTTTTCCTGACTTTTTTTTTCCTTTGAGCATCAAAACTGATGAAAAAACTTAAAACCCAAAACAGCTCCATGCATTTTTTTCTCCATATCTTTTATTTTTAAATCTTGAATAAGCAACCTTCAGACAGCAAACCTTATTCAGGTGATGCTGAAAATTGAAGGCACTATTGCTCCATCTGTACAGAGGAGTGTGAGGCTGTGTCTACATTTACTCTCCCAGTTGTCTGTTTCACTAACTTGTATAGAAACATTTCCTTTATCTTGTCTCTAAACAGATGTCTTGTTCTTAGCGGTGCATACATGATGTAAAAGCCCCTTGCTGTTTCTGGTGTGACCCTGTTCCAGGCTTGTGTCTGGGAGAGGCAGAGGAAATGACCACAAATGGTGATGTGTTAGTCTGAGCATCCTCTTCTTCTGCCATCCATGGTTCTAATTCTGAAGTTTTTCTTACCTACAAGATGCAAGATGTGCTCCAGAGTGCAGGAGCAATGGCTTCTGGTTGCATATACCAGCTGGGATGAGAGGTGCTCTGGCCCACATTTGTTTCCCAAATATCTTCTCAGAGCTGCTCAGTAAGGTTTGCAAAAGTAGTTAGAACTTACTTTTTCCCACCTGCCTTCTCACAGCTGAACTGCGTGCTGTGGGACCTTTTAAAGACCCTAAATGCTGTGGCTGGCATAGCGGATCTTCTCACTGACTGGATAAATGGGATTGTTGTCCTCTGATTCAAGGTAAAATGTCCATATCCCTTTCTCCAGTTTGCTAGTACTTTGGTCAGTATGGCAGGAAAATCCTAAGAAGACTAGATTCCCCCCAGCTCCTTCTCCAGCAAGTCTGATTTCAGGCTGAGGACTTGGTCATGTTATTTACTCTGAGAAATGTGTTAGGAAAACAGATACTCTTTGAACTTGGCTCATTACCTGCTTGATAGTGCTCCTGTTCCTGTAGTGTTGTTTAGGTTGGAAAGGACCCTTAAGGTCATCAAATCCAGTCATTAATCCAGCACTGCTGAGTCCACCATAAGCGTGTCCCTGAGTGACACATCTACATGTGTTTGAAATACCTCCAAGAATGGTGACTTTAGCACTTCCCTGGGTAGCCTGCTCACCCTTTTGGTGAAGAGGGTATTCCTAATATGCAATCTAAACCTCCCTTGGTGCAAATTGAGGTCATTTTCTCTTTTTCTATTGTTTTTTATTTGGTGAAAGAGATCAAGACCCACCTTGCTATGCCTTTCAGGTAATTGTACAAAGTGTTAAGGTCCTGTCTGAACTTTTTTCTCCAGGCTAGATGCCCCTAGTTCCCTCAGCTTCTCCTCATAAGTCACTTATGTTGCTTCATATACCTTGTCAGGTGGGTGGATTCTCTTTCCTTGATGCAGGTACTGTGGTGGTCCTTTGTAGCAGCACAGTGGTCTGAGAACAGTCTAGTCTGGTCAAGAACTAGGATGTGGTAGGGGAGGTTGTCCAGACCAGTAGCTTATCCTGTGAACCCTACAGGGGAGGCCCACCCTGTGAGCTTGGGCCGAAAAATGGTCATAGACTCTCACTGGGGCTTGTTTTCTGCACCAGTGAGCTCTGGCAAATTTTAAACCTGACTGATAGGTGGTGGGATTTGAGAAAATTGCTTCAAGTTGAGTGACAGCTCTTTAACAATAATACAATTTACCAGACTGTTTTTGTTTTCTTTGATTTTAATTTTTTTCTTACCTGTGCTTTAATGAAATGGGGTAACAGTACTTATGAAAAAGCCCACAACTAACACAAAATAGAAATGCCTGTATTTGCAGAATCTGTTTTGCACTATTTCCAATGAATGTGTCTGAAGTTTTACTCCTGAGATGTTATTTGGCAGTTATATTTGAAATGTAAGTTAACGTGTTTGTTACTTTTATTTGAAATTTTGTCATAATAGAGATAATAGCCATTGCAGAATGTGGTCCTGATTTTGGAGTCAAAAATTAAATAAGAAACCTCTTAGGTTTGAAGTCAGTTTAACTGAGAGACATATGAGAGTGTGGAAAGTATCCTTAGGGGTGTAAACTTTAAGAACATTGTTGCGATAGCAATAACTGTGTTTAGTGTGTAATTGCGCAACCTTAGGAAACACTTGAAAAGTAATTACAAAATGACAGTAGTGCCTTTCAATATTAAAACTATTTTTCATGCTACCCTGTTATGCCGATACGTTAAATCTCAGGAATATTCTTGCAAAATGTATTTTTAAAAGATCCTTTAGAGAGAGAAGCCTAAGTGTACCTTTTTCTTCAATAAACAGACCCTTAAAATGAACAGTTTCCTTATGTGCTGATGCTCATGTGCTCCCTGGTTCAAATTTTGTCATACTTACTTTGAAGTGAGTTGCATCTTGACACTTTTTTCTTGATTACAGCCAGATTCTTAAGTTATTATGTCAGAAGGAAAATGGTAAGGGAAAGGCACCTTTTAACTTCGATTTAGAAGTGACAGCCAAAATATGTAACTGTCAGTATTAAATAGCTCAAAGAGTCAAATGAGTACTTCTGACTTCTACAAATCTGAACGAGTATTGCAGATTTCCACAAATCTATATGGGTACAAGAAAGGCCATAATTTCATTTTTAATACATGTTACAGTGCAGTTAATCTGAAAAACATGTCTTTGAGTCTTGTGAGGTATTGTATTATCCATAATGTTTAGCTGATGGAGCTTTTTCAACGACATGTTTTGAATATATTTAGCTACAAAATATACATTCTTCCTAAGTGTTTTACTTGGTTTCTCTTCCATGTATTGTGATTTGTATAAATAGTAGTTACATTTATTGGAGAGTTTCTTTAAAATTATTTTTATAATAGGAGAAAGGATTTTTATAATATCTAAAAAACAAGCTAAACTGAGTTATTAACCCACCTTTTTCTGAAGGGAACTCAGAATCAATGCATGTAGAATAAAGTATGCAAGAAAAATATTTTGATCACTATATTTACATTAAAAATTAATAAATGATGTGAGTAGGCTCTAATTACCTCTCAAGCCTGAAATAATTAGTTTCATCAAAGTACAGATTTTTGCTCACTTTTCTGCTTGTTGCATCCCCCCTTCTGAAGGGGACACTTCAGGGAGCAGAATGTAATTAACTGTCCCTGCTCTCTGGGCCATGGTTTATCTCCTGTGGCTGCCAGCTACTGCCATTGGGTAAGGACAATTTTAGAAGTGCACCAGCTGGATGTTGTAGCCACTAGTAACTGCGTTTGACCATCCTGTCTTTCATAGGCTGTTACATGTTTTAAAGTAAAACTTTTGATAATTGCCAGCCTAAGAGGAGGTTGAGATGCTGCTGGATGACTGAAAGGCATGGCAGTCCTGTTCATATTCCCTGACCCTGTTTGTAGGCCCTCTCAACCCCAGCTTATTAAATACATAGTTGTGTGCACTGACAGATTTTATATGACATGTGGTTAACAAGAGGAGAGGACACAAATAGATGGAAAATAAACCAAGGGAGAGAAATGATATGGCAAATGAGGATGTATAAAAAAAAACCACTCGCTGTTCAGGTTGAGTACATGGTGTTTTATATTTTTGATTATAAAATATATAGGCCCATACATCCTGGTTCTACTAATTATGTTTTTGGCAGGGATCCATGGCATATGATACAGTAGGAATGGTCACGAGCTCCTGGTGTTCTGGCTACACCTTTGTATGCAGATAGCTTCAGTGGAGGTTGTTCCTGTTGGCCTGAGATGGACACTCCCTTTAAACATCAAAAGAGCTGTATTAAAGAACAGTTGTTTTCACTCCACGCAGAGAAGAGAAACCATAAAACCAAGTGTTACTCCTTCAGAATCTAGCCACTGTATTGCAGCTTTGACTGTTCTTGGAAAACTGTCTTTTCTTCCATTGCATTCATTTGGAAGTGGTGATTGAACCAGAATTGTGGTACTTATCATGCATTGAGGTGGCATTGTGATGTTCTCTTTTCTTTATTCTTCTCTTATTTTCTGCATTTTGGGTTGTTTTTTGACTGCTGGTGAGCACCTAAGGGATGTTTTCATGAGCCTAGCTATGATAAACACCAAATATCTCTATTTCTAAGTATTAGTAGCCAACCAAGAACCTGCTGTTGTGTGCATAAAGTTAGGACTGCTCTGTCTGAGGTGCATCTCTGTCCACACATCTCTGCTGAAATTCATCTGCTATTTTCTTGCTCTGTAGTGACTCTTAAGAGATCCTTTCCTGTTTCTTCATAGCTGACCCTCATCTTTGTTGGATTGCTGTTCAGCCCTTTTCCCAAACTATTTATGGATATTTTGAACATATACTGTGGGATTCCTGAGGACTTTGGTACCTTTGTTTTTAACGATTTTTCCTAGGTAGATGCCAGACGTGCTGGTACTTCCCTTAGTCTTTGAGAGGGATCCCAGGAGAGACAGGCATTACATCATCTGCCTGTCTTTGGATACTGTGGAATTTTTGGGTGCAGGTTACATGCTACTACA
Source organism: Drymodes brunneopygia (assembly GCA_013400955.1). NCBI lineage: Eukaryota > Metazoa > Chordata > Aves > Passeriformes > Petroicidae > Drymodes > Drymodes brunneopygia. Next base: position 498,207 of record VZTZ01014534.1, read on the forward strand.
GTTTTAGCTCTTTCTTCTTTGAGTCTTATTGGCCTTTTCTGGTGAATCCTGACTGCTTGTGGTGATATTTTTTTTTTTTACATTTCATGTTTCTGCTTTTGTCTGTAATGCCTTTACATGCCTTTATATGTCTCTAATTTTAGACAGACTTTCTGATGTATTCCACCTGCATAGATTATTTTGGAGTGAGAAGTATCCCACACTGAACACAGATAAAAAAACCCCAAACTTAAACCAGACAACCTGAACCCTTTCAGCTACAGTCTGTTCTTCTCTAGTTGTTCTTTTTAATACCTGCATCATCTGCTTGCTTGGAAGTCCTTTAGCAGGCTGCCAAGTCGTGATTATGTTTCAAAAACAATTTACTACTTATTTATATAGTCTTAAAAATAATTTCTCAAGACAGTTCTTTTCTTGGCCTGCATTATTCTGTCTTTATATTGATTGAGTCTTTATATTAAATCCTTTTTTATTATCTCCTTTCAGGTGTTACTTTTTTTCCTTTTTTTTTTCCTTCTATGGAAGATAATTGTTAGAAGCTTCTCTACTTGGATGTGGAGGCATTCTGGTTGTATTTTGGTCTTTCTTGAGTTGTTTAGGGGAATTGATTAGCTTTTGCCCTGTGCCTCTGAGTTTCATAGTGTCTTCAGACTACCTACAAAGATTTTAATCTGCAAGCTTATAGCTCCCCCTTTCAATTTTAGTGTTTAGGTTTTGTTTTTCATTTGTTTGGTTAACAAGATTTGTCATTGTCGTAAAGAAGCTCCTCAACAGCAATATTTTGTGGACCAGGTTCTTTACATTTCTCGAGATCAGATTGATCTCAAGATTGTTTTCTCTTTCTTTGTATGGGTGGGTTTTTTTCTCTGTGTACTTGTTTGTTTTGTTTTTCAGCAGTGTTGAGACACAGATTGTGGTCTCAGCTTCCATCTGCTGTTGTGATGCTTAGCAAGTCCATCTGGGAGTCACGAAAGTATCCCTTGACCTGCTGTGTTTTCTACTTTGACAGCTCTCCTTATATCTGCATGATAACCAGTCCTCTAAGTAATTTATTTTTATGAGGCTTTGCTGTTCAGTCTCTTTTTTTTTTTTTTTTTGGCTCATAGCCACTTTATACTATTTGTTAATTCTCTTAGTCTGTTAATACAGGCCTTTCTTCAGTCCCTGGTGTACAGCATGGCTTTCAGTCTTTTCTACTGTTTCATTATTCTGCTGATGGTCTTTTTTACACCACGTTTTCAGTAAGACTATTGTGTAAATAATGCTTCAACAACAGGCATTTTAGTTCTTCCATCTGGCTTCCTAGGCTTGTAGAGGTGAATGTGTGCTTTCATATGGATGTCTTATTTCTCTGCCAGACTCTTTTTAAAAGAGAGTCTGTTCTGCCTTTCCTTTGTTGAAACCTTCTTAACTGAGTTTAATCAACTTCTGTCCTTTCTTTTACTTGAGATTGGTCTTCTTGACATGACTGCGTCTCTTAAACCATGCACTCTGTTTCTATAACAATCGATATACAACATTCAATTTGAATGTTTTCCTGCAATGTTGGAAGTGCTAGCAAGCTCATTCTTACCTAGTTTAGGTTAAGCTCAGCTACCTTCTAGAGAAAAAATCACTATTCCCCAAATTTCTGTTTCTTTGATTTCCCTGTTGATTTCCCTTCTTAGCTGCTTATTGAAATTTGCATGCCAACCAGGGTTTTTTGGGAGCATTTCTGGGAATGCTGCAGTAGTTCTCTGCTTCTTCATTAACAACAAATATTTTGCCTCCAGAACACTTCTTATGTTACTGTTATTTGCACAACAGCTGTAGCACCTCCAAAGAGCCTTTCCAAACCCTCTGTGAGGTCTGATGTTTTTCTCATTAAACAGAGAAGTCTTTGATCTCTGGTATGTCAAGACTTTGTGTTCCTGATAATCATTGCTACAACACTGAAGCAGACGAGGTTCACTTACAGCCACCAGGCAAACTTGGAAAAATCTGGACGCAATCTTTTTCTGCAGACTAATTGAGAAGATAATAGCTATATGTAGCTGGACTTAAAAAAAACCCACTGGCCAAAAGTGCTTGGCCCTGTAGTTAGGCATACATGTGGTCAGACTGGTGTTCACAAGAGCTGCAGGGTTGGTCACTGTACTGTCACTGTTAGTCCTGTGTGCCCACAAGGGCATTGCCTGGAACGCCAAAGAACAGCTCCTGTTGGATTGTGGCACAGGTGCTGCACTGCTGCAGAACTGCACACTTCTCATTCGGGGAACTCATTTACAGCACACATTATTCATGGCTTTCAAGCCTGGGGAGAGGCTCCAGGTGGCCAGGATGTCATCTGAAGAGTTTGGATGAAATCTTGCTGCTCCAATTATGTTCTCATCTATTAACAAATACAAAATGGTGTAGAATGTGGCCAGGGATGCGGAACTGCTTCTCGTGGTTGCATACAGCATCACGCAGCAGCTGGGCAGCTGTAATGCCACATGATCCATGTGATGTGCAAATGGCTGGACTGACAGGAATCTAGTGTGGAGTCAGACATCTCTGTGCGCTAACAGCAAGTGCAGACTGCACATCAGACTCTTTAATGGACAGAACTGAATTTATTAAGACAACAGACATCATGAAGCATGAAGGATTTGGGCCTGATGCTGTTATCATTGATCTGCTAAACCAGACAGGGAATGCTGAATCAAAGAGAAGAAAAATTCAGGCATGCAGTTACCTAAGGCCTTAGTGGAAATGAAGAGCTTCATTGACGCAAACTTCAGGACAGTTTGATTAAAAGATACAGGTCAGTTAATTTTCTGCTAGAGTCCTTGAATACACTGTATAAAACTCAATGGAATATTAAAAAAAAAAAGCACATAAGAAAGCTTCTAACCAGGCAACTAAGCAAGAATAACAAGCAAAGTTTTATGTTATGAAAGATAAATGGTGGGCACAAAAGGCAGAGGAGTCTTTCTGAGTTGTGGATCCAGAAAATATCATGTGGTATTGGAAACAGCATCTGGCCTTAAAGACACTGCACAATTTCTGAAGTGGAGATGGACTAATACTAATGGAATTGATGGAAAAGAAACCCAAGACTGCTGGCCAAAACTTTTCAGTTGTTGCCCTAAATGATGAAATCCTAGATGAAACTGTACAGCTACTTGGCGAGGAGCAGGGCACGACACCTCTTAATAAAATGGAGATTTTTCCAGCTGCCTAGCAGATGGCACACAGTGCAGTCAGCCGTAAGCAAATTCACTAAAATATAAAACCATAGGAAAGGAGTCACAAGTAGCCAGAAGACTTTTGCAGATTTTGAAGAGAAATATTTTCTGAGATGTTAAAGAATTTAAATGTCTGCCGGTTTTAGAAAGAGAAGGGTGATTATGTCTTCTGAAAATCATTGTCTCAAGTTCTGGAGAAGGTTTTATAGGAAAAATGGACAGTTTTTGCTACGGAAGCAACTCAACAGATTCTTTCAGTCAGTCTGGTAAAGGAAGATGTTTTATCGAGGGGTCAACAAGCTAGTAAGCCTTGAGCTCTGTAACATTCCTTCTAACACTCAACATTTTTGAAAATAGCTGCATGAAATTGAAGATACTGAGAATTGAATAGATGTATGAAATAAAAAATTAAATCAATGTCTGAAGAACATTACTCACGTGGTTTTATATTTACATTTAGAAAGTGCTTCATTGATCTCAGCAAAAAGTGATTTTAGTAGGACTTTAATGTAGTAAATGGTTTGAGTTAATTCAAAGTGTGTGATATTTCAGATCCCAGCAGGAGTCCTCTGTATATAGACTGATGTTGAATTCCATTAAGCAGAAAGAATAAAGAAAAAATGTCAGAAGAATGAGGGACCATATTAAAAGATTTTATGCTAAAACTGGCATTTTAACTGCTTATTTGTTAATTTTTATGGATTATTTCATCTGACTGTGTTTTTATATACAACGGTGAAGTGCTCTACAGCAACTTTGCTGTTTAAAATTAAACTGAGGGCATGACATTATCTGGGAAAGAACAGGATGTAGATTGAGAGAACACTGTGGTTTTTGAAAAGATGATTGAAAGTGACTCTTCAGATTTTACTGATGATAACAAGATTGTCACACTTTGGAAGAATTTGTGGGGGTTGGAAAAATTTCTAACAGTAGACTTTTTAATTTCTTCAGTAATTAAAAGACAGCAAGATAGAAAACACTCAGGGAGACAGAGCTGTCAGGTAAGATCCATGTGTTGCAGGCTTAGCCATTATGTTCAAAAGTGTCATGCTGATATTTTAATTCCATTACCTCTGGTGTATTTTAATTTCTGAGACTAGCAGGAAAAAAAAAAAGGAAAGTGTTTGGATTTGTTTTTTTTTCTTCTTCCCCCCACTCTTTGGGAAGTGGTTAAGGTAACAGAACAGGTGACCTTCAGGATTTTTCAGATTTTTGCAACACCCAACCTGCTAAACACGCTGATAATTGCAAATATTGATCAGGGAGCTGCAAGTTCTAAATGTCCTGCTCTTAAAGTTACAATTCTATAAAGATTTAGTTCCTCTGAAGTAATAGGAAAATATTGTTAAAAGTGGTTTCCAAAATAAACCTCTGCCTTACAGGGCCTGCTTTTCTTGACCTGACATTAGGATGTATTTTAAAGGCAGGATTGAAAATCCCCCTTTATGCATTAAGGCTTTCTGTAAAGGATACAAATGATAATAAAGTTTTATTTTCTTATATGTTTTATAAATTGCCTAATGTGTACACTATTCTGTCTTTAAATTTCAATTTTACTCCAGAATTTGTACAGTGTCTGGTGTGATGCAAGCAACTTGTGACAGCAGAAGGATGATGTCCTGTGTCAGCTCAGAGAGGTCACCTGTGCTCAGGAGCTGATCCTGTGTGGTCTATTTTTTTTTCTTTGCATACATTTAAATAAAAATGTAAAATTGTGTAGTAGGCAACCAGAGAAGGGGAGAAAGCAAAAATAAAATTTTAGATTTAGTGATCAAAATAGTTCAGCTAAGTGTTGAGACCAGTGCACACATAAAAAAGGGAAATTGAGCAGCTGTTAATTTGGAACAAACATTTTGATGGATTGGTCTAATTATAGAATACATATAAATATATGTAGCTGCATGAGCATGCATATGCTCTAAACTGACATCTAAATATTGTTGATTTGTTGTGAAGCCAAATCCTCCCAGAAAGTGCTGTTGTTTTATTATTTTTTTACTGATGTGGAGAAGCATGCAGTTGAAGTGCTTCTGGATTTTCTTGCTAGTATGTTTGTAGCATGATCCTTATCACTGAAATGCCAATTTGCTGTCATTTAAATATGTAGTTTTGCACAGTCTTGGCTTATTCCAGGAGCTTGTGGTTTCCTTTGGTGCTGTGACTTGGGCTGCATGACAGATGGTGCAAGGAAGTTTATGTTGTCCCATTGCCTGTGACACCTGTCTCTTGCAGCAAGAGTTTGGCAATCCCACCTGGAAGTGCAGAAGTCAAAGGTTGAAGTTAAATGCTTTTGGTGTTTACTGAGCTGACATTGATTGTGCCAATTACTAAATCAATTAACTGAAACAAGTTTCAGAGATGGGATTGATCAAAAATCACAACATTCAGATATATAAATCAGTAGCTCTTCCTACTAGTTAGGTAGGTTTTATATTTTTAACTCTTACTATTCAAGATGGCACGTATCTTACTCCATTCAGCTCTGTACTCTTGCAGACACTTACCCCTATGCTTAAATTTAAGGCCATAACTTTTGTTTTCAGTGTGACTGCCCAAGTGCTTGGAAGCCTTCTTGTGCATATTTGATGTTTGGAAGCTTAGTGTTTGCATTTCAGGGTTAGAATCACCACTTAAAATTTCTCGACACTTCTTTTGCTTATACCCTGATTGTCAGTGTTGCAATAACAATTGCTTAAATGTGTGACTTTATAAATTTAAAAGGGAATTATGAATAAGAAGAGATGAAAGATGAGCTGAATTTTGCCAGGCAGGGCAGGGTATATCGTGGTGTTTCCCTTGGTTTGAGCCTGCCAAGGTGGTGGCTGCTCCTGGGCTGGAGTTGGGAGCAGCTGGGTGTCACAGTCTTCGGTGCACACGCAGGCAGGGCTGCAAGGAAAATGATGAAATAGGAACAGCAAAGGGGGACAGGTTTTTACAGTAAGTGTCTCTAGATATCAAGTTGTAAAACTTACTAGATCAGGGAAAAAAACCCAAACTAAACAAAACAAAAAAAAAACAAACCTGCTGATGGTACTTGTAAATATTTGTAAATTTACAAATTTATTTGTAAATTTTTAGTTTTGATTTAATTGAAGCAAATCCTTTATACATAAGAAAGGAAAAAAAAGTCATATTAAGATACTTTTAAGTAAAATATTATATATTTAAGTTAAAAACCCATCAATAAACAAGATTTAGCTGGGCACTAAGGAAGCAACTACAAATAAGGGAAAAAGAAATGTTGTGTCTTTGTGCTTACATGTCTTACAAATCATCCAATAAGTGCTTTCAGATTCTCTTGAAGATTTCATCATGAAAAATGAATCAGGCTTTTCTGCATGAAGTCTGTGGTTACTGTTGCAGCAGTAGCACTTGGGGCCTGCTTTTGGGAATCCTTGTTGCTGCAAATGAGGCTGTTAGAATTCATAACAGCTGGGGAATGACTAAAGATCCTGTGACTGCACTTTGATATAGTGCGGTTGTACTTCAACCAGGCATACTTTTGCGCATATACAGCAATAGAAAATCAAATATTTATTTTCTTTTAATACACTAATCATTAGATGATTTAAAGATGTTAGTCTAGTAGCTTCCGAGTAAGTTCTGTATATAAATTTAAATATTGAATATTCTGAATCTCTCTCCCTGTTATAACCTAGTCCTTGCTCTGGGTGTTGTTTGTACATTTCAAAGTAAGCAGTTGCTAGGAGAAAATATATATATGTAATCTAGAGTCGGTACTTCCAGATAAATACTTTAAGCAGAAGCAAAACATGTAGTACCTTACAACTATCACTGTCAAAAAGGCTTTTATAGAGCTACGGATGTAGTTGATTTGTGACGCAGTTTGACAGCTGCATTGTTCAGGGCAATTTACAGTTTTCTCAATCTGCTTCAAATAATATTAAATCATAGAGTGCTTTGCGTTAGAAGGGACCTTAAAGATCACCTAGTGCCAACCCTCCTGCCATGGGCAGGCACACCTTCCACTAAAAAAGGCTGCTCAAAGCCCCACTCACCCCATCCTGTATCACTTGGAGAAGAGAATTACCATCAGCGCATTCCAGGAACTTGCTTGATTGCTCATGCCCGTTCCTTAATTGTTGCCCCTTCAACAGGTATTGGGGTGGCTGAAGTTCCTCATGAGGACCAGGACTCGTGAACATGAGGCCATTCCTGTCTGTCCGTAGAGGGCCTCATCTTCTCAGTCTTCCTGCTTGGATGTCCTGTAGCAGACCCCCACTGTAATGTTGCCTATCTCTGCTCTCCCTTTAACCCAGTCCGTAAGCCCTCAGCTCCTCATCCATCACCTGGCAGGGGATGCTCCATGTATTCTTACTGGTCTTTGGAATAGAGGGAGGCACCCCCTCCTTGTGTCTCCTTTCCTGTCTTTCCTAGAGAGCCAGTCTTCTTCCATTCCAACACTCCAGTCATAGGAGCCATCCCACCACATCTCTGTGATAGGATCCTAGGTGCACATCTCTTGTTTACTGCCCATGCTCCCTTTTCCTGCCGACTTTCAATCCCCTTTCAGACTCAGAGCATCTCTTTCTGGTTTTGGCATCAAACTTGTAGGAATGGAATGGATTGAAGTTCTGTTCCCCTGACAACTTTAATTTTGTGAGGATTGGTGAAGAAATTAGTTGTGTTCCAGAGTCCCTTACCATCATCCTCTGCAATCCTTCTTGGTATTGCTCGGACTATTCCTGGCTGTGTCATTGGTGCTCTTGTGAAACTACAGCAGTGGGTAATAGTGGGCTCTGTGAGGCTTGGAAGCCTCTTGGTGACATCCCTGCTGTGAGCCCCCAGTAAGCAGCACAGCTCTCAGGATTGTGTCAGAGGCACACCTCTGTACCTCTCACAGCAGAGTCCCTGCTGCTGTCACCCATCTCGCTCTCGTGGTTGCGTTGGCTGTTACAGAGCAGATGGGGCTGCCTGGCTCAGGTCTAGCACCTCTGCTTATGCGATGGATCTTTTCAGTCTGCAGAGCAGAGAAGAGGTTCTCCAGGGGCGTGCCAGGCTTCAGGGGAAGTTTCTTTCTCCTGCAGATTTGTGCTCGTGCAAGCTTCCATTCTTCTGCATTTGGCCCCTCCTCTGTTCTGTGTGTGCTGGCTGTGGAGTTGTTGGCTGGTTGGCCATGGGCTGTGGTTAATAGTTACAGTAGTAGTTATGAAGCTGATGCTCCACATAACAGGTTCTTACCATGAAAGAAATCCTATTTTGATTTCACTCACGTTAGAGATCCAGTCATGTTTTTCTGCCATCTCCACATACCATAAGTTTAGAGTATGTTATTGATGTCTGACCTTTAAGTACATGTGTTTTTAACTTCCTTTTCATTTTTCTCTTTTTTCAGGAAGTTGAAGACCACGTGGCATTTTTAATAACTGTTCCAACGGCCCTAGCAATTTTTTTTGCTATATTTATCCTTGTCTGCGTAGAACCTGTATTTAAGAAGCTGCTTCGTATATTTTCTCTGGTGGTTTGGGTATGTCTTGTTGCCATGGGATATCTCTTCATGTGCTTTGGAGGAATCATCTGTCCCTGGGACCAGGTAAGACTGTCATTATTACTAATTTTACTGCCATTGGGTACATTTCCAAGAACCGTTCTATACAAAAACATTCACATTCATTTTTGTGGGACGTTTTTGTGGGACAAGATGTTTTGTGACTAAGTGTTTGCATGCTGAGACTACCTCCATCTGTTTTATAAATACCAGAGATGTGCATACTTGAAATATGTTAGAAAATATTAGAAGGATTTTACTTTTATATTTTTAAGCTCCTTTAATAATGAATACTTGATTCCAATCACCAGCTTCTTTGTAGAGTGAATATTTGATTCTAGTGGCCAGTTAGCATGTCAGAAATGCTAGTTTTGTTCAACACTGATGATGCTATCTTTTCCAGTTTGGAATGTTTGAGCTGTCAGTGTAGGCTGTCTGTGGTCTTCAAGGTTTTCTCTAACAACGCATGAAAAAAAGGACTGAGAGTCTCCTTACTTGTCTAGAAAAATGGATGAGTGGAGAAGCAGTGAAGTACCCTTCACATTTTTTAAGTTTTGTAATGAAGACAGAGCAAAATATAATTGCAGCCTAATAGCAGCACTTTTGAAACATCAATAAATGATGTGCAATATCCAACACTGTAGCTGATCGATTTTTCTGAGTTCTGTCACATTATTTTCTTTTCTCCAAACGGCTTTACATGGGAATGCGGCTCATATAATATTTTTATAACTCTTCAAAGGATAGAAAAAGTCTTTTAAACATATAAATATGTCTTCTGAAGATTTTGTGCTGAATCTATGAGTTTAACCTTTAAATGGTATTACTCTCTTCAGGATGCCTTCTAGGTCCTTGAGATGGACTTGAAATAAATTCTCTGACTTTTTACTCAGGTCTTGCAAAGGCTTGGGAAAATTCTGAACTTTAAGTAATTCCTTTAAACTCTTTAATGTAAATTATTTAAATTACTGGTGTATGTTGGTAATACTTTTGGAGCACTTATCTTTGTGGATGACTTTATATTTTCATTTTTTCGGAAGGTCCTGGGATTTATTTTCTAAGAAACCTTCTACCTGGTTTGGGTTTTTAAGGTTTTTTTTCTTTTCAATAGTTTAAACTACCAAACTAGGTCACACTTGCATGTAATAAAAAGCAATCAGAATGTGAAATACTTTTCTTTAGATATTGATTTCACCCTGAGAGTGCTGTATCTTTGTGATATCACATCTAGGTAATTCACAAGATCTTAATTTTTTCATTTGTTTTCGTTGGCATTTGCGTCATGTCATGCTAGAATATTTCGGTCTTTCAAGCTTAGATGCAAATATTTAATTAGCCATATTATTTATTCATTGCCAATAGTACTGAATTTAATTTTGGTATTTGAAAGCTAGGATAATGATTTTCAAAAGCACGTGGACTGAAAGAGATCTAAGAGGGATACTGATGTCTCAGTCCCGGAGTTGTGTTTAGCCTTTGATGATTTGTCCTGCTGTGCTTTCCTCTTAGGAAGAATGTAGGCATTCCCACAGCATGCAAGGGATGCATCTGGCCCTGTGATGGAGGAAGGACCGTAGAGCCCCGGGAAAAGGCATTGTCTTCCTGTAGGTTGCCAGGACACAACTCCTGTGATGTTTCAGTCTTCTCTTTGCTCTGCGTGCAAGAGCTGCTTGGAGAAAAGGGTATTTGGGACAGAGCTGCCTCTCTTGCTGTGCCAGCAGCAGCCGGCTCTGGGCAGCCGCCTTGCCGAGTGCTTTGCGGGCTCCAGCTGAGGGTGGGCAGGGCTTTTCCTGAATGCCTGGACCCGGCAGCAGATGTCTTTGGCATCTGGCCGGAGAGGGGCTGTGCTAGAGTAGCCCCTGGCCACTGCTGGGAGTCCGTGTGGCTCCTTGTAGTAGGACCCTTCACTTCCCCAAATCTGCTTTTTTCCCCTCCTTTGAATAGCCGTGCAGTTTTGTGGATTGCTTTTGTGGGCTTACTTTTGGCTAGTGTCAGTTAAGAGTAAACTGTGGAAATGTGGGAATCTTTCTGGGAATTTGACACCTTATACAAAGGACTAATTAAAGGTTTGCTGTTTCCAAACATTTGAAAAAGAACTGTGAGCAGTAAAATACTGTCTTGTATTCCTTTGATGCTGGTGTTTTGTTTGCTCTGCATCAAAAAAATGTAGATCAATAATTAGTGTTCTCTCTTATATGTGAAACCAAACTGGAAAAATCCTTCCTTGGTGATCATTGACAGGTTCTTTGTTGAAATTTTACATTTTGTGAAACTTTAAATCATTTTACGTGGCATATTAAAATGGTTTTGTGGTTTCTTTATGCTTTTTATGAAAGAAAGGAGACATGATGTAAAATTTAAATTAGTTAGGTTTCAAATATATCTCTGTCAACATTAACTAATTAGAAAATGATGAAAATGAAAGAGTCAGTTCATGCACAGTTACTTATTAAACAAGTGCTTTATTTTAATTTACTGCATATTTATATATATTTACTTTAATTTACTTTTAATTTACTTCAAATTACAGCCTAACTTCTGTTCTGGTCCAGGAGAGTTTAAAAATGTCATAACTTTCATGTCCCCTGAATTTTAAGCTGGTTAAGAATATGGTATTTCTTAATTGCACTAGTAACTATTGACAGATAGCTTTTCTGCATACCACAGTTACTGGAAAGGGCATGTTATTGTGTCATTTGTGCACAGCCCTTTGAGTGGCAATCCTTCATCTTTTTAATTTTGGCTTAATGATTTTCATGTACCTTTTGGCTGTTTGCAACTGCTTAATGTGGTTTTTCTCTGTTGTCTTAAGGAACCTCAGGTGTGAACTTTTGCAGCTTTTATTCACAATAAAAATACCACTTGAGAGAGATTATTTTGGTTAGGAACTCAATATATATTTAATGCAGAGCAGTTCCTCCTTAGCCTGCAGGCATGTAGCTCAAATAACCTGTGACTGGTAGAAGGCTGTAAATGAAGTGGTTGGTCAGGGCCATTGTTTTGATTTTTTTTTATTAAAAATCTGTAGGCTGATGTGAAATAAGTGCAAATAGTAATTGGTTTCAGGTATCTTTTTGCTGTCCCTGCAGACTGCTTTTATCAGTCTTCATATCCTTGACTTCTCTTTGGTTGCACCTACAGCTTTGGAGAGAAAGCTCTTATCAGATGGATATCTGGCTGCTGTTTGAAGGGGGAGGACACTGTGGCTGTGGACAGTTACTTTGCCGCTTGTGCCTGTCTGCCAGTTCCACACTGGCTCTGTAATTGCCTGCTGAACATGATCCAAAGGCTGTTATTGTCACTGGACTGCCTGGGCATCATCACTAACCCATCCATGAGGGCAGCCAGCATATTTGCACTATCAACCTTAGTAGCTAACTTACCTCTTTAGTTAGTCCAAACTCCCTTACTTCTCTGTGTCAACAATGAAGAGCAGTGAGTTCACTGAGTAGGAGATGGAGCATGCCTTAGAGAGACAGTGGGCGGCTTAACATGAAAAAATTTGAAACAGTGATGGCAAAAGCCTTTGGTACCTGACAAGTTTTTTTAAAGAAGTGTGGCAACCCTCCTTTATTTGTGTCAGCCCAAGTTTTTGTGGCAGTGGAGCTCCTGGTTTTCCTTGGTAGCCTGGGGAGATTGGATCCTTTGTTAGGACCTTCATGTGCTACAGTTTGCATGAGCCAGGAAGGAGACTGGGCTGCCTGCTAGGAGTCATGAGATGCCTGGGTTGGTAGCAAAGAAGTAGAGCAAAGGCAGTCGTGCTGAGGCTCAGAGGGAGCCACTGCCTGCTGGCAACTTTCTTCCAAGTCTGAGTGTGAGCAGTAACATGTGGAGATGGTTTCAGTGAGGGTGATGCTTACTTAGCATGGTCCATGAGGAAATCTGTGGATGGTGTGTTGGTGGAGGGCTAGTAATGCAAGGCAGGCAAGCTGAGTAAGAAGTGCTGGTACAAAGGAGAGATATATTGATTTTGGTGTGTTAGAACTCTTCCTTGCTAGAGTATGAAGCACCTTTCCTTTCAAAATGTAAATCCAGTACCTGTCTGTAGATTTTCATGCCGGGGAATGAATTTAAATTAGTTTCCTCTTGTTTCGCTGACAGTATAGTTATTGTACAACAGTTGCCTTTCTGTGTCACCCTCTGACATGTCTAATACTTCCTCAGCCTTTTATATGGGGTGTACATAAATATGACATAGCACATTGATATCAATGGGTAAAAAGAGCTCTCAAAGCATGCACTGGATGATATAAAAAAAGAGTAATTATGCAGCATTGTACTAGTCTAATGAATTCTATCATTGCAGGATTTTGGTATTCAATTCTATTTAATCATAAATACGTTTGCACAGCACAGACACCAGATGTGTTCCTCCTTCTCCATATTCAGTACCAGCACAGAAATTACTTCAAGCGGAATTTGACACTTATGGTTTTAAAAAAAATATCCAGAGTGATGTGCTTAGAATATATGTTTGATTATTTTAGCCTAAATTCTACTTTTTCAGCTGAATTTAAAGTACTTCTTCATTTTGTTTTAATCTGTTGATATAGAATGGTTCAATTTGGGCCTTGGAACAGTCCTGGTTTAAGAACTGTGGGCAAAATTTTATGCCCCAGTATTTATAATTCTCTCTTTTTTTTTTATACTGTCTTAGCACCTGGGGATATCTGTTGTGTGCTGAGGGATGAGGGCCTGCACAGAGTTTCTGTGGCGGTGGTAATTAGCTCCTGTATTACGCAATTTGCTGAAAGAATGGGTGTGCAGAAAGGGAAGACTTGTCTTTGCGTGAATTACGCTGGGTCTGATTTCCACACCTTGCCTTATCTAAAGTCAGCCCTGCCCTAAACTATCAATAGCATGTTTTGTGGTTAAGCAGTATATAAAAAAAATATTGTTAGATATTTGAGGAAAGCAAGGCAGGTGTCAGAGAAATCCCTGCAGCACAGGAAAGTGAAGATGAATTGATGCTATACCCCTTGTCCAGGATCTGGAGTGTGGGGGAGACTTAACTTTTAAAAAAGTTCAAGATTAATCAGACTCTCAGGAATGAGTATCCTGAACAAGGAACCAAATCTTGTAGGAACGTGGTTCAGTACCTTTTCATGGTTCAGTACTATTTCAGGTGAATATTCAGCTGAAAGAGGACATGAAGAAAACTGCCAAGCAGATGATACTCTGCATTAGGAACAGGTGTGATAGAAAAAGAACCCCCAATCCACCAGTGTGTGCCATATTTTCAGTTATAATCTTGGAAAGAGAACAGATAATTTTTATCTTAATACATTTGTATAGATATATAAAGTCACAGGCTTAATAGCAAGACATTTAAGTGGTTTTATCAAGTCTGGTATGGTTATATCTGTGTAGAAGACAGGAAAAAGATGAAGCATTACAGACACCTGCCAGTTAATAACATCAGTAATACAGTAGAACAGTGTAATACAATAATGTGCGAGCCCCTGAAATCCCGGTTGGCGTAACCAATGTGCCATTGTTAACCTTTGCTATGTCATGGCAGTGCATTGTGAGAGCAGTTAGTGAAAAAAGAACTGATTACTGTTTTAAATAGGGAATGTATTTTTGAAGGAAAAAAAAATCTGGTTTTGTGCCAAATAGGAGACCCGAAGCCCTGCTAAAGGAGTTGACCATTATTAAGGTAACTGCACGTGTGGGTGAAGGGAGAAGGCAGGTAGTGTGACTTTAGAAGGCGTCAGGCAGGAAGAAGATTTCTGGCTGGATTTCTCAGAGGTCTCTCTGGAGAATGTTTCCCTTTATTAGTGCTTTTTACTAGTGAAGGGGTGACTGAATGTCACTGCTATAATGAAATGTGTTGATGACCCAGTTCAAGGATACCTAATACAGCAAAAGATCACAATGTTATGGGGAAGAAAAGCTTGACCTTGAGGACTGCAGTAATAGCAGCTAGATGAAATTTAATAATGGGAAATATGAGGTGCCTGCATTTGGGGACTAACGGCAGAACTTACAGCTATAGGCTGAGTTCATCAGTAGAAAAAGCAGCAAGGACAAGCAGAATGAAGAGAGGAAGCATTAGCTGATCACTGGGTCATTTGGACGTGTCCAGAAAAGACTCGTTCATGACAGCAAAGGATCCAGCTAAAGATGAGTCCTTGCCTGGATGACTATGTAAACTTCTAGTCACCTTTATTCAAAAGATCATCAGGAGAAAGGAGGATTTTGTGAGAGGAGGTGAGAAGAGCTTTGCTTGGGTACAGATCTGCATAGGAGAAGAATGCTGAGAGTGGTGTGACTGCCATCTACAGATAGTCCGTGGTTGCAGACAACAGATTTGAGGAGAAGCTATGAAGACAAAGAGTTAGTGACACGAACACATGCACACACACAAAATTAAAAAAACATCTGGCCAGTAATGAAAATTAAACTGAAAATTAGAATGCATCCCATAGCCATTGGGGCACTCAGTTTATGGAAGTTAATATCCTCAGGATAATAAAGATTAAAATAATGAATTGGTTTTACAGTGGGATGCTGTCCTTAGCTGAGAGTCAGTCAGTGTCTTCAGTCAAAGAGAATGGACTTCAGTGGTTCAGGAGAATCCTTTTAGTTCTTTTTTCCTATGCACCACTGGACATTTAGAAACTATGAAACTACTGAGATGTTTTAAATGACATTTTCCTTTGACCTGGGCCTGAAGTTCATCTAAAAGCTGAAGAGATGCATTTTCTGAATTTTAAAAGTTCATGGCTTTTTGCTATCTAAATATCTTTTATCCTTCCAGTGTTCTGGAGAAGTAGTCTCAGAATTTAAAACATCTGGGGATAATAATCTTGGTCTATTTCTGATCTCTTTAGGCATTCATTATAACATTTATGAGAGAGGTTTGATGTAATATAAAGTAGAAGAGAGTGGATGTGTCCTGGAACTTACTGAAAGAGCCTTATGAAAGGCTCTTTTTTCCCTGCTAGTTTATTTTCCTTGACTCCATTTCCTGAAGTGTGTTTTTCGTTTTGGAGGGGACAATTAAGTACAAGGGCTGAGCTGATTGTAGTTTTCATCAAGATTATTGCCTAGTTTACATGCAGTGTGATAATTGCAGTGCAAGCCATTTGAATGAACTTTGCCAAAGCAAATGTACATATTGATGTGCAATAGAAATGTGACACTCAGATAAATATGCACGAACTGAATGTGGTAAGATTTTTCTCTCTGATGGGAAATAACATTTATCAATAAGGATATTAATGTTTCTGAGAGCACTGAAACTAAGGAATGCACATTTTAAATATCATCATACTCTTCTGATGTTGCTGAAGTTGAGACCAAATGATAAATGGAAATGAATAATTTAAGCCTTTCATATGGCTTCTTATGTGGTTAATAATTGGTTTGACATTAGGAAATAAACATTTAATAATTTCATAATACACATGTAGCTAACAATTACTTGTATGATGGGGCTACCAGAGAACCATTAAAGCAGCTATCCAGTGCTTCTTGCTAGCAGGTTTAATTTGAGAGAGAAATGCAAATATCATTCGTTGGAATTGTCTTTTACTCAGAAATGTAAGAGTTTGCCTGACTTCCAGGAGGGAAGGTTTTGGCATGATACTGCATTAGTCTGTTGGTTTAAGCAGTTTGACTTTGCATATCTGCCTGCCATGGAGAAACTTGAGACTTTACATGGCCATTGCTCATAATATTTTATGTTTTTATTTTTGTGAATTGAGTGCTGAAAGGGCATATCATCATAGAGCCTGACCTTTGGTCATTTTTTTGCCTTATGTCTCAATTCTGATTCAGTTTGGAGGTTTCTAGTGCTGTGAAAATTTAGCCAGTGAGCTATTGAACAAAGAAATTATAAAATAGATGGTGAAAATGTTTCCTACAAGCTGCATAAGAGGACCTCAGTTTAGTTGTTTGTGGGTGGTCCCTGTTTTTGTAGGTTTTATTAAGTGTCAGGCACAACTGTGGTGCTAAATAAATTAATCTGAGTAGTTGGATTGTCAGGGGATCACTTCTCTTTTAGTCTAGGAAGCAGGTAGCAGGATTTTTCCCCATGTCCCTGCAGTTTGTAGTATGCTGGCTGCGAAATCCTTTCAGTTTCCCTTGTTAGGATGTAAATCTACAGTTACACAGTAGTAAGAAGCATTGCTTACCTTAAATTAACTAATATTTGAAAGAAAACAACACACTAGTTTGTTGACAAGCCAGGGGCTATGTTTAAAGTTTCACAAAAGAAAGAGATAAAGAGGTAAAAAAATACATATGATGTAGTAAGGCTCACTCAGTATGAGTTGTAGATGTCTCTTTAAGTTTTATATATTCATAGAAAAATATAATTTGTAAAATCTTTGTAAATGAATTTTTAAAGATACCTTAAATATACAAATGCAATTAGGTCACAGGATGGTGTTATTGCATGATTTCAAGTGTGGTGAAGCTCAGATTTTTAGGAAAAAATGTATAATTGAATGTAAGTTATATATATAATTATACATCATAAATTTTAAATTCATTGAGAACTAGAAAACAGATACATTTTCAAGAGATTATTCATGTTCATTTAGTGACTTTTTTGGTTTATTTTATTATGTGATTTTTTGTTTTGTGCCAAATCAGTGTAGGTTGCTTGTTTATTGGGACATAACTTTGACATTTATGTTTGTTTAATTCAGCAATAGAGAGTCTAAAAAAACTGGAAGGAGAAAAACGGACCAAGATAATAGTCAGTTCTCAGACAACATTTCAGTGTTAATGAAAGATGATCCCAGAGGTATTTATCTTTTATGATTCTGCCTCCTCCTTAGGTAATAAATAAGACTGATTTGGAGCAGGGCTGAGAACAGGAAGGGCAAGAGGACTTTCAAAGGCAGGTTTCAAAAGGAGCAGCTTTTCTAGAGGGAACCAGTAGCTACTTGAGAGATCCATATCAGGAAGGACACAATATCTCCCAGCCTCAGTACTGCAGAAAAGCTAAGCCTCCTGGGTCAGTGTCACAGGAAAAGCCTTTCCAGTCTGTCACGGGGAGAAAAATCCCCACCCTCTATCTCTTCACATAAATGCATTCACAAGGCTTCAAAAAATAAATTGCGTTTTCATGCAGTGCAGCGTCTGCTGTTGTGCCAGTTTGGGAAAAAGTACTTTTCTGTTACTACTCCAAAGCTTCATATTGATTTTATAACACAAAATAAACTTGCTGTAAAATAACACATTTATCAGTAGTGTCAATTTTGTTTAATATCTGAAGTTCTTAGATTATATTGTTCTGGCAGATTTGCTTTGAACAGTTTGGAACTTGGCTATGTATTAATTACGTTGAATTCTAGATTGCATTTTTCTTATTTGCTTCTTAAATTATATATGTGTATAAATTCTGAATGTTACTTTTCAGGGCATTATCTTTGCTTAAATTGGCAAACCTGTATCTCTTTTTAAGTATTCTGATTTCTGTAATACTTTACTTATTTGCAAATATCTTCATTTCCCAAGAACAAAAATGGCAGGTGAAGTGATGACTTAGAAACAGCAGTCACTGTCTCTTGTCTTCATGTGGCATTGCACAATAATTTGCATTTTATACTCTGCACAGTCTCTTTACAAATCAGTGCTTTCTAGATTTCTTTTGTTGTAGTATCCCAATTTGAGATGGCCTCTGTAATTTATCAGTTTGCACATTTGTAGAATGAATGTCCTAAACTGTTTTCTGCTTGTTTTGGTTACTTCACAATTCCTTTGTATTCATTTTTCAGCTCTTCCTTTCATGCGTTTCCTCCCAAGTTTCCAACACCTTTTCATGTTTACCACAATAGTTGCTTCCTCTCCCACTTACTAGTGAAGACAGCCTTTACTAAATTTATTATTTGTTGCCACTCTGTATTTTTTGCTTTACAACCAGCTGTAATCTTCATAAAAATAGGTCTTGCCTCATTCAATATTGATGAGTTTTCACAGATAACAATTTTTAGGCATCATTATGGCAGTGATACTGTTGCAAGTTCAGATATCTGAGGGCTCAATTTAAGTTTGGTTATATTCCCCTTGACCATACTTGCAGTTCTGCCTCCCTGCTACCCCCCAAACAAAGGAAAGAAAAAAACCTGTGTGGCAAGGTTTTTTGTTTTGTTTTTTCTTTTTTGGTAATATAAGTAAGCAAAGTGTCATAGCTTTATCTTCCAGATTCTGTAATTTTTTATATTTTTGTAATTTGGGATGGAACTGATCCTAAGTAAATGTGATAGCAACTACTGTATACATTTTTCTTTATTTTGCTGTTGTTAGCCTTAATCATCCAATTTTTTTTTCAAATAATGTACAGTTATGAAGGAAATGCACGGCCTGTTATATAAAGAAGGTGAACATCTAAATGAAACATATTAAACATACAAATGTCTGAAAACCTCTACCTTCCAAAAAGAACTAAAACAAAAATGTATTTTATTGCTATTAAATGAGGCAGAGATTTGAGTAAGTCTTTTTTTCCCATGTCACACTCTGATTATCCATTATGACTGCATAGGTTATCTAATGACAGTTCCTGACAATGTGTACATAATACTTACACACCTGTACAAACAAGTATAAACTGGTGTTTTAAACGGCTTTCACATGGAGGAGACTGTGGTCTTTGTTAGGTAGATGTGGGTGCTTTTTATTTTCTTTGCAGTAACCTGAATTTTATCACCAGTTAGAAACTTAATCAAGAATTACCAGTTACAATTTTGGGTCTTTGTTAGGTCTGATGTAGATAAACTGCCAGGTGTACTGGATGACCCAGGGTATTGACAAGAGAAGGAAAGTATGTGGTCTGAATGACATTAATTTGTATATTAAATTCCATTAAAATGTTGGCTTGGTGTGCAAAAAGAATTGAGAAAGGTCATGTTTCTTTGGTCAGATGAAGACTGGAAAGAAATCTTGATTGATGACAAAGCCCCAAATGCAGAAAAGTGCTGAATAAATGCATGTTATCATGTGTCAGTCATACGTATTTCTCTAGTATGATTTCCTCTAGATTAGTCCAAGTGTTCCATGCTCATTGATGATGTGGGCAGACAGGACATATTTCTCCAGAGAGGCTAGCAAAAGAATCTGTGCTTTAGAACCCCTAAATTTCTTTTCTTCTTATCTCTCCATATTTACTTTTAATGGCATTTCACTAAGTACTACTTTTCTTAAGCCATGTGAACATTCTGAGAATGGCATTTTATAACATTTCAGGGACATGTGGCCACTGAAACTACAAAAGGAAAATATTTCTGGGTCCATAGAATTTGCACAGTTTCCATGATGCATTATTTAGCTGGTGGTTTTGATAACATAGTAGTGATTTCACATGATGTAGAAATGCCGAACAAAACAATTTTGCCTCTTGTGCTCCTGCAGATTTTGTATTCTCTTTTATTTACTATCCTGAGCAACCAGATATCTTACGGATTTATAAATAAAATGGGATTTTCTTGGTAAAATGCCGGGTTTCAGTTTTAAGTACTTTTGCTATTTTGTTGCAAATCTTACATGAATGTTTTCTTGGGTGGTGTTTGGCCTTTTTTTACCTGCTTTGTCAAAGGTGAGATTGTCAGGCCAGATGTACCGCTTTGTTCAGGATGGCTGCAGTCTCAGTGAGAGAGGACTGAAGTCAGGACAGACCCCGCCACCGCTGTGTCTGGCCTCAACCTCCTGCTGTTTCCGTGGGAGGAGACCTGTGCCCACTGGCCATTCAGTGTGCCTGGGCTGAGCATCAGATGCAGCAAAAATGTTGGGACAAAGCCACCTGGAAACGTGGTGAAAGCTGAGCACCTCTGCTCGTGCAGTGTGGAGAGCTGGGCATGCAGGCAAAGGAATGACTCATGTGAAGGTGGTGCCTATTGGTTTTTTAGCAGATGTTTTTTCGCAATGCTCTGGTGTTTTCCGTCTCTCTGGCAGCTGTGAAAGTTGGTCACACAGCTCTTGACAACAGATGGTTCCTGGCCAGCAGCATGGATGGAGAATGGCTGAAGGGAAAGGTGAAGAAGGGCTGTGTTAAAACTGTGAAGGAAATAGAGTCCTTAGTTTGGGGTGGGTTAGTGTAAGCTGAGGGTAAATAAAATCCCTGGCGGAGGAGGCATGGAGCAGCGCGCATTTTGTTTGTACAGAAAATAGACTTTCCACTCTTGTCATTTGTATACTCAGTGGCAATGGATAGAAATGGGATGGCAAACAACAGGAGCTATAAAAACTGGAATGATTTTGAAGTACTGAAGGTCAACAGGATTGTGTATTTCAGACTGCTGTATCTTACTAAATCATACAACTCTAGTAAGGTTTCTTGCTGTTATGGAAATTGCTTCTTGAATGCACCACACCATCAAGAACTTTACACAGGAAAATTTATCATATATATTTAAATACAATTTAACACTTGACATACTAATATTAATATAACTCCCCAGGTGTTTGAAAAAAACAACAGTAGCAAGAGGGGGTGTGTGTTTTGAATAGATTAATTTTAGTGCCGAATATGCATAAGGATGTCATTCTTTTTAGGCATGGTCTGTTGCTGAAGTCATGCAAAATGAAGTAATACATTAAACTTGTCACAATTTTGGAATATATTTTAAAGCAAAGAGATTTCTGGGCAAAAAGAATTTGTCTAAAAATGTTCTTATGAAATGTAGCTGAAAATGTTATGGCTTCAGTCTCTTACTGGTAATAAAAGTGAAATTATTTGCTTTTCTCCTAGTTTACTTTTCTGTATTTTGTTATACTTAGATTTCAGAAAAACAAAAAAAAGAGAGAGAAAAAAATGTTTACAAATCTAACATAATTGGATTTAGTGACTACTTTTCCAGTACCCCCTTAGGTGGCAAAGTTTAATAATCATTGTTGAAGAACAGAGTAGCAAAATTAACTCCCAACATTTGTTGTTTAAAACTGCAGTGCTCTAACCCTTCCTTCATCCTGAGCAATTTAATCCTTGAAATCCTCCAAAAGAAGCCACCACCTAAACTGTAACTGCATAGTGAAGTGCTCATAGCTGTGTCTATGCAATTAAAATATTGCTCAAGTTAGGTCTTTTCTTACAATTATTAAATTGCTACTTTCAAATCCCATTTCTCAGTTGTCAGACTATTGATATTTTGCTTATATCATTGTATTTCTGACTGGAGGTATTTGAGAATTTTTAAGGTTGAATTAATTTTGCAAAACTATAATATTTAGGGCTGTATGTTTTTCACAACTGAAGTCCTGAGTTAGGGAAGAGGCTGCTCTTGGCAGTTGCTGGGGTGAGAAACGATGGTAACACTGGTGCCTGAACAATCCCATAGAAACCCAGGTCCTTGTTATCCAGAAATGTCTCTGCTCCTGAGCTCCTGCCTTCCCTTGAAGGCACAAATGTCTTACTCCTCCAACACACCCCAACTCCTGCACCCCAATTATGCAATATTAAGACATAATCACCACTGATTTGTAAGAGCTTCTTCCTGACCTGCTGCCTAGTGATACGGTGGGGGGAAGTTCTGTGTGATGCCAGAGGTTTGGGAATCACTGACAGTGGGCCGAGTTGACACAGTAAATGAAACCTGTTAGAATATCATAGTTAGTACATTGATACGGTCTCTGATACTTGAAGTAATTTAGATGTAGCTGAAGCATCTGTTTCCATGTGCCTCACAGTGTGCAGGACCCCCCAAAATGGGCTAAGCATGATGTGGAGCTGTGATTCTCTCCACCAATGTACCAGAGTGGAATCTCTTCCAGAGCAACATCTCTGACCCAGTCTGTCTATCCAGTCTCCTGGCAAAAGGCTTTGTTCTGTCCCCAGTCCAGAAAATGGGCTTAAAAGCTACAAAGAAGCCTCCTGTAAGATTGTTCTTGAGGTCTTCATTGCAGTTTAAACCTCTTGCAGTGAGAAAACAATGTTGTAAGGTTGTAATTAGACTACTAGAGCTAGAAATTTCCAGACAATGTATCGCCATTGTCCACTTTGGCATTTATTAGTTTTAATATTGACAAACTACCACAGAAGAGCTCAGCTGAGAGTATTTTGCAGTCATTAATCCATTGTGCTTGGGCAAGCATTCTATCATGAGTATCAGAAGGTATTTGCATGAATACAAAGGTTACACAGTCTCTTCACACTTGGGGTAATGGCTTTTCAGCTTACTCTAAGGGAAGGGACAGCAGCCAAGGTACCAGCAGGAACAATTTCAATATTTGTCAGGGCCTGAAGTCAAATAGGAAATATTCCGTGGGGCATCAGGTCCCTCTTCTGAAAATTCAAGACTGGTAAAAGTTCAAAGCCCTTCTGTGCAGTATCTCACAGTCCAATTTTGTCCTTTTTTAATTTTTTAAATCTTAGTATGTAATTTTTTTATGTAATGCAGTATCGGGTTTTGCGTCCATGTGCTTATTTTTATTTCAGATATTTGACTTTGGGTGAATTTTGGAGGCGGCATTATGTCCCCATTTATTTAATAGGTCATCATGAAAGTAATGCTAAGCAGGGATCATTAAAGGGGATATTGTGTGGGATGAGCGGAAAGTTATTTTAACCACAAGACTGAAGAGGAGTCTCTTCTATCCTAGTTCCCCAAAAGACAGGAATGACACATTTACATTTCAAATGAGATACAGATACCGTCTGTTACCAACTTCATTCAGATTTCTGATGAAGCCTTCAACAGATTGCTTCTGCATGAATAAAAAAAAAGACTGATTATTAAATATATCAACAGTAATGTTTGTTCACCTTTAATTACACTGGATGTCCAAGAGATGATGTATGTTGGAAAATTGCATGCTGTATTGAAACTTTAAAAAAAATGTTATATTTATTCATATTTTTATTTTTGCGCTTTAAAAACAGTAAAGGGGACACAAAACCCCCTTGGTCTCAGAAGCCAAGAACTCTTGAATTCTGTGCTTAGTATTTCAGCTTCCCACTTGAGTAGTTTTGATGTGAGAATCAATTTACCACTTGCAGATTACGAAGCTGAAGAAAGTATTTTCTTTCTTCTCTGGAATAGTGCCCTTTTTCAGGTAACATGGAATAGGGAATTTAACTGGCATCTTTTGTATGTTTGTGTAAAAGAGGGAGTTTTATGGCTAAAAAATATTGTTTTGTCTATATTGATAGTCAAAAGTGAAGGTTTAACAAATTAAGGTGCTTCTTACAACAGCTATAATTTTAGTGGAAGTACTGAAAATTCCTTCATGGGTCATATTTGTGGATTAGTGACCATCAGAAGCATTTACATCTCAGATTTTTCAGGGAGCCCTTGCGAAGCAGAATCGATTGCTTGTCACAGTGGTGTTTTGGCAACATCCTGCTTTATTGCAGTTCAGTAGCAGTATCAAACCTCCAAGGACCACTTCAAAATGGATCAAGGTAATGCTGTGGAGAGAGTGTTCCTGCCAGGTGTTGATTTCCTGGGAGAGTGCATGAGGTGGCAAGCCTAGAGAAAGGAAGAAGTGGCAAAGATCGTGTGGAGGCAGTGTGAAACAGGCTGAGGAAGGACCCTGTGGTGCTGGAGGAGTTTGGGCAGTGCTGACAAATTGGCAGTGGTGTTGTACAACTGGTATTGCCACTGTTTGCCTACCAATCTGATGGTCAGGAGCCAGCTCAGGTGGCTCCTCCAGCTGGACAAGCCTTTGCGGCTGCATCAGAGATGTGCTCATGGTGTTGTCTGAAGTAATTAAATAGTGCAGGAGAAGAGAGAAGAAAGAAAGTGGAGCATTCCCAATTGGATCAGGTTAACACAGGTGTGATTGCTCACCTTCAGCATAGTTGTACCAGTGGTAGGACATGGCAGTTGATGCACTGGGTAATGCACTGGCTTGTGTGATGCACAACTGTGCAGATGGGCAGCTGGAGGACAGCTGTGATCCCTAGGTGTGTGAGACAAAGTGCGTGGGAGGAAGGCAGTGGGTTTTAGGTCAAAGGAGGTTGAAACAAGGTGGGGGTCAGTAACAAATGATGGGCAAGAGAGGAAATGGCTTCAAGTTGCACCAGGGGGCGTTAGATTGGATATTAGGAAAAATCTCTTCATCAACAAGATTGTCAACCATTGGAACAGGCTTCCCAGGGATGTGGTGGAATCACCATCCTTGGAGACATTTGGAAGACGTAGATGTGGCACTTAGGGACATGGTTTAGAGGTGGACTTTAGCATGCTGGGCTAATGGTTTGGCTTGATGATCTCTGAGGTCTTTTCCAACCAAAACAACTCAGTGATAATGAGGTTCTGTGCCATCAGTACAATGAGAAAAGGAAGACCAGCAATATTCAAATTATCTGGTTTAAGAAATGGGGTACCTTTTTTTGAATGAGGATGTGTGGAGGTGGGGTTTGGCTACAATCACTGCAGACAGGCCTATTCTTATCCTCTTTGCCCCTCTGTGCAGGCTGCACCAGCCCTGAGTGGCTGCGGAGTGTTTGGTTTACTCAGTGCTGGCTCCTGGGGGTGCTGAGGGCTGCCAGCTGCTCTGCATGGTGACTTGGGGGCTCTTTGGGGAAGGGGCTGCAGGACGTGACAGAGAGCAGAGATGGGGATCCTGGTGTTTGTACTTCCTAGCAGAGGAAATCTTAAAATAGCAGCAGCTGTTCAATCTAAAGATACTACAGTGGGAGAAAACCACACATTTCTGGGACTATTTTATATTCTTCTCCTCACCAGCACTGAACAGTTCTCACTGCTAGTGGAGAGTTGGTGAAATGCTCAGAATGTGGGCACTGGCATGCGTAATAACCCACAGAAGCTAATTCTACCTATTTGTGGTTGTGTTGAAGGTTTCCCTCAAAGAATCAAGGCTATGACATTGACACCTATAAAAAGGCATGAAACCTCCATTATAGTGTTGATGAATATAAGGATAATATCAAATCCTTGCTCGGTGTGGAATCACTCAATTTGTTTGTTTATCTGCCATCATGTGACAGTGGATAGAGATGATAAAAAAACCACAGAAGTAACCATATGCATGGAATAATTCATATAGGTTTGGAGCAGAAGGCAAACCCACTGCTCCAGTCAGATGCCTCTGAGCATCTCTCTCTCTCTCTCTGAAGCTTCAGAACTGTAAATACTAGTTAGAGATTTCTCTCTTCTCAAGGGCAGGGAAGGTATTCAGATGGAAAGAAAATAATGAATTGCCAGTTAATGTACAGTTTTCCTGTCAGTGCCATATAAAGATAATACTTGCTCTGCTAGAGGTGATAGCTTTTTTTGAAGTAGGAAGGATGGAGGAAATTAGCATATATTTTGTGTTTATTGTCAGAGGTGTATGATTACAAGGAACAAGTTAAAGTAACAACAGAGAGAAATGTCTTCTTTAGATATGAAAAAAATGATTATGTAAATGGTATTTGGGTAATGCAGTTTCTTCCCCCATACTGACACTTCAAAGAGCTACACCAGCACTGCAGGATAAATGGGATGAAGCAGGCACATATTCAGATCTTCCTCCACCCACTGTCCCCTGCTTTACTGTTTCTAAATGTTCATTTGACTACTTCTGAATTCTCATTTTCATCACTGAACCAATCTAAATCCAGTCCAGGAGCTACTATCAAGATAGCACAGCAGAAATCAATCTGGAAACATCCTAATAGTTATGCTGCTGTGACACCAATGTAATGTAGACTAGATTAATTAATTTCACATGTTTTCCAGTTATGTCTGATTAGTTGATTTACCCATGTGAAAGAATTAATGCTTAGGAGAGAGTCTTGCTGTTGTGCTGCCTTATGTAATGTTGGCTGAATTTCTACAGAAGTGACAGTGTCAGAAGGTGCAGGAGGAAAGCAGTTGATGTTTCAGATGCCAATCTGAGTGTCTATTTGTAGCTTATAGAAAAGAGTTCAAAAAGCTCGGGATCAGGCTTTATAAAGCATTCCTGCTTGAATGCTTCGTCTGGCAATGGCAGCAGCAGCAGCTCTAGGATCCTGGAATGTTTATGTGCCATTTTTTGGTTGGGAACCCTTGTTCTGGATTTGTCAGGAGTTCAGCTGATGAAAGATTAAGAGTGAACACTCATGTTTTGGTTTCATAGCTATATTCTTATTGGGGTCCATACACCTGTTCTGTGCAACTTTGAAGTATATGGTGTCCATGTAAAGAAAAATTAAAAATAGTATAAGAAAAAAAAAATATATCAGAGCTTTCAGTTATTCTAAAATAGCTATCAACCTGAAACACTAGGAGTTCTCTATGTGACACAGAATTTTCCTCTGTCCATAAGCTGTGTCTCATATAGTGTAGGTTATTGCTTTTCCTGTATTTCTCAGTTGTGTTTGCTGCTCCCTCTGTCCCTACAAACATGATGGATTAGGATCACATCTTCCCATTGTTTTGTCCCAATACCTTACAGCCTCCTTCAGGTGCAACTGCATGTTGTCAAATTCAAAATATCTAACTATTTGTATAGATGTATAATGCCTAGATAGTTTCTAGATATCTGGAAAGTTGTCAAAAGAGTCAGAGATATCCTCTGTCTAATGCCAGGTATCTTTAATATTCCCAGCCTATTTTCTTTGCCTTGGGATATTCCATTCTGCATTTTTCTCTTAGAAGGTTGGAAGAATTCCTGGTTCCCCATATAATAATAACTGTTGCTTGAGGTGATATCAAAAGCTGACGATTTGCAATTGCCCTTTAGCTACTCAATGCTATTGGAAGCCTTGTGCCAGAGAACTTTCTGTTTTACAGTTTTTAAGCAAAAGCTGCATCACAGAATTCATCAGAATTAAATTATACATAGGTTACAAAGTTCATCACAAATGAGTCAATAGTGTTTATTTTAGGAAAAATAAACACCAACCCTCAAACGAGCCAGAAATTATGACACTGAATGAGAACCAGGTTCATTTCTTCTTTTGCTGTTTCCAGGTTTGTCCTCTGTTGCTGCTTCCTTGCACAGCCCAGTTATGTCTGTGTGAGCAGCACATACACTTTATTGTAATGTAATGTATTTTATGGGTATGACTTTAATCTGTGCATCCACTTGATTATTTTAGCTAATGATAAGAACTACTAAATCAAACCATTAAAAAAAATTCTTTGTATTATGTGATGTACCGAATTTCCTATTTTCACAGGACAGGTGACATTTTCTTGCTGATAACTTGGTCAGTAATGAAAAACAGGACTACCAAGAAATGATTTATTCAATACCTGAATTTTATCTTAAAAAATGTGGGAGAATGTAACCAAAACCTGCCAGTAAGTCTGAAGGTTAAACAAGTATTCTGTGTGACATTTCTGACTGATTTTAAATATCAGCTTTTAGAGGAAAACAGGACTGCAGATACCGTTTGAAGCTGATTTTAGAATGCCAGACTTAAAATAGAGTTGTTCCTAGGCACTTCTGTGAGGGTTTTGTGCATTCAGAGACTTGAATTGTTTAGAGAAATCATATGGGTCATTGATTTACCTGAATTTATGTATGTTCTTTCATAAAACTGAGAGACTAAATCTCTCCTAAGATGGTAGCCTACCCTGTCTTGCAAACCCCAACCCACTGAGGACCGAATTCCTCTGTGACAAAAGACCAGTGTGAAATACGACTGACATTGAAGTAAATTTTTTACCTTGTATCTAAATTAATGTTGCATTAGCACTGAAGGCCAGACACCAAGTGTATTTAGACTGATATACTGCTGTAGCTTTGTTAAAGTGAATACCATACGGGAAAGTGCTGAACTAGAAATGAAAGTCATTAGTCTTGAAAACAGGGTCAGTGAAAGAAGTTATGCCAACAGCAAACATTTATGGGAGACAGGCATCTTTTCATTTACCATGGGCAGCAGCAGTCCAGACAGCAAAATAAACAGAGAGAACTGTGTTAGTGCTTGGTATTTGCCTGGATAAGCCTGACTCTGTTGCTAGTATATATTGATTTAAATCTAGAGGACACTGAGGGAAAGAAAAAAAAGCAACCAGGACTGATGAGGAAACTGTTTTAGAGCTCTTTATGAATAATTCAGTAACATAATTTTATTTCCATCTGAGTGATTGATAATTGCTAATTTTTCCCCAAAACTCTCATATTGTTAGTGTGCAGAAGTGTTATGCATATGGTTTTCTTCTGGACAAATACTGCCATACCTCATCTTGTTCAAGTTTATGTATAATCAGCAGGCTTTGAATCCCTGTGTAAAGTATAGAAAATGTTGTACATAGATCTTTCCAAAACCCAAATATGGGCTGAGCAGAGTTTAACATTTTAAAATATGACCTCAATGTTATTTTCCCATATGTTATCAGGTCCTAAAGTTGCTAGGGGATGTTGCAGAGTTGGGAATGAATTTGGTCTCTGCAATTGCCAATAGGTGAGTAATGGCTTTGTGAGGTAAACCATCCCTATAAATATATTGCCTGTAGACTAGAGATGTCTGGGAGCTTTCAGCAAAGCACTAGATCTTCCTGTTCTTCTAGGAAAGCCTATAAAACAGGTTTCTCATTTCAAGACAATTATCCTCCAAAATACGATTTCTAAATATTCCCATGAAATTTTATGTATAAATTTATAGTTTCTTCATTCATTTTAAGGCTAGTATCCGGAATAAGAGAAAATCTGGTGTTCACTGCTGTTCATAGAATAATTTCAAGATGTACCACTTAACAGAAAACAGTCCTTTTTACCTGATTGAATAAATGTGAATCAGACAAAGAACTGAGCTTTGCTTGTCTTTTACTTAGAAGAAGACCAGTCTATTTGTTGCAGATTTTTGGTTTTTTTGTCAATCTTGAAAAATAAGCGCTGCATGGCATCAGCCCTTAGAAATGTGATCATCATAAGAAACTGACATCAGTAATGGAAGGGAAGCAGAAGCGTAGCAGGTATCAGTACCATATTGGTCTTAAGGATGTCGTTTCTTGAACTATGTTGAAAATACAGCTTTTAATATTTTCAGTGGAGTGGAATAAATTGGTAGTCTCAATGGACAGCTGTCTTTTGTAGGTAAGGGGAGAGCTGGTTTGTACCTGGTGTTTTTACTGCTGATGAGCACTTAAGTAGGAGGTTTCATATGATTAAGCCTGGGTGAGTTGAAGTAATATCCTCTGTTTGATCTCCAGGGTACTTAAAAATAATACCACTCCACATGGATGTTCCTGGCCAGCTGGTATGGCTGACTGCAGTTGTGTTAGCTGCTGGATCATCTGCCTCAGAGATAAGCTATCAGCTTTCTCCCTTTATGTTTCCTCAAATCTTTCTCCTCCTATGTGGCCTCCTGGGCCCTCCCATGTTTGATACATTTCATAAACTCTTTAGTTTTGGCCGTGAGAAGTCAGAGTTTCATTTTGACAACAGGTTGAGTCTACCATCAGGTTAGCAGTGTTACATAGTTCAGATTGTTAAAAGCTCTTTTGAGGCTACTTTCCCTGTTTCTGACAAATGACTGGCCGTTGTGACCAGTTGCCTAAGAATTTCTTAAATGGCCTTTGCTGATTCTGTTCTTGAGCTAGAAGAAAGCCTCTGAGAAAGAGAGTGAGAAACAGAGAAAGAGACAGAGAAAGCAAATCAGCTTTTATATTGTTTAGGTCTGAGAGACTGTGTCTTGTTTACTCTGTGGTACATGTCATAGGTCTGATGCCCACGGCTGAACCCTGGCCAAATGGCTCATTTTGATGAGACCTGGGTGCATATCATTCTTTCCACATTGCCATTTCCTATAGAAGGAAACTCAGTTACATGGGGAAGGGGGGAGTTGCAGTGTGCTCTACCAGGAGGGATGGGTTTATCTTCCTAGGTAGGGTGTGATGGCTCCTGGGGCCCATCTTTTCCACCCAGTACAGCAATTTTCACACAAATGGATGTTGTGCATGCCCACTAGCTCTTTTTCCAGATGGGCTGTTTGAGCTCTGTCTTTCACAGTTCTTGCTGTAGACTGAGGAGTCATTTTCAGAAACAGGGAGATATTGCTTTCCTTCAGTAGAAGATAGCACCAGAAAGGGGAAAAAACGCTCATGATTTGGGACATTCACAATCTTGGGAAGAAAGATGAAAGACAAGTGGAAAGGAGGTGCAGGTTTCCTTACAGTAAATCAATGAAGTAAAAGGCAAATTTAGAAGGAGGAGAGAGAATGTAAGTATTTTTAATTTTTGTGTCTTAGGATTGATTCTCAGTAAAAGAGCCATAGACTCTAGCATCAGACAATCCTAGCTTTCACCTAAGAGGGATACATTTCTGTCCTTAATGAGTGCAGACAGAAGAGTTAAAACAACACAGGGTATCATCTTCATGTGAGTAAAGCAGAAATTGGGAGGAAGGTAGTCTCTTCCTTTCTGAAGCAAAGACAATCTAAAAAATTTTGGTTGGTAGGTTGGTAGGTCTTTGTTTTCTGTTTTTGTTTTTTGTTTGTTTGTTCATTTTTTGTTTTGTTTGTTTTGTTTTGTTGTGACTGCTTGGCAAACAGTACAGCATTAAGAGATAAAGTGTATCTTTGGTTTGGCAGCAGAAAGAATTGTGTGAACAGAGCTGAGCCTCGAGATGCAAGGACTTCAAAAATGTGCTTGGGAGGGGACAGTTTGAGAAGTAATCAGGATGTGCAAAAAGAGCCTGGCCTTTTCATGAGAAAAAAACCTCCAAAACCCAGCTGGGACCATTTTCCCTTCTAAATCAAGTTTCACCCTCTTCAAGAAGTCTTCTTTTCAAAGGACAGCCTTACTAAGCATTCTAGTCCAACTATACTGCCAGGCACAAGGAAAACTGTTAACTGGGTGGATGAAAAGCCCTGTTGAATTCCATACCCTGCAAAAGGGCAACCATACCATGCCATGGCATTGTTTATCTATTTCCCACCTCTTATAAAACTGTACAAAACATGTAGAATTGCATCAAAAAGAGAAGATGGTGCCATGCAGCATGTCAAACCAAACTCCACAGCAGTTAGTGATTTGTCTTTACCTCAAAAGCAAATCAGCACACTTTTTTTCCATTTTTTTTCTTTTTTTTTTTTTTTGATTGCCATGAGTTCTAGGTAAGACCTTGTCTCAGGAGTGGGGTAAGAGGAATATTTGCATTGGAATGAATTTGTTCTTGGCAGAGATGAATAGGGAACTTGCTGGCAGAATGAGCATTTCTGTATGCTGCATCTTACCTCCTTATTCCTGGAAGATATTTATGGAAGGCAGCAATCTGAAAATGGAAGATCAGTTGAATTTTGCATTAGCAATCTTCTTTTGAGGAAAGTTACAGTGATATTTCATTAACATGTAGGACTACTGCAATGCCTTGATAGTTCTCTTAAGAAAGCATTTTTCCAGACTTGTACAACTGGATTCTTCTTGCATATCAGTAGCAGTAGGCAGCTGTGCTAGTATCAGTAATGCCAGCATTCACAAAGTCAGCATAAATAAGGAGAACAATTGGTTTGTCCGGGGGATCCTTTTCACTCCAGGGAGCAGTGTCTCCTTTCAGCAATACAGATGCACTAAAATATTCTTGCAGCCCTCACAAGATGATTCTTCTGAAAGGTCAGTTTTGGGAGGTTGTCCACTAGTTTTCTTTGCATATGTTAGTTTGGGGATATGCTGTGGAGGAGGACTGAGGGCTCAGGAGTTTTACTGCTGCTGAAATATAAATATGCCACTGAACTGGCAGCATTGGGATGCTGCTGCTCTTATTTGCCCTGAGGAAAGGAAATTATTGCATTCACAAAGGCGGAATGATGACCCTCAAGCCCATTTAGCTCCCCTCCTTCTGGCTTCTTCTCTGTTAACTCCTTAGGGGTCTTTATCTCTCCAGTCTTGCATTTAGTAGGAGGTGGTCTGTTTTTCTGCACAGCTTCAACCCCAGGTTTTAATAGGACTTCTGTATTATTTAGGCTTGCTGGCTTTTTTGAACAGGGAATATGTCAGAGAGTAGACAGAATAGACTAGAAATGCTATATCAGTGTCTTCTTGTCACTGTTCTAATTCTTGTTTGTTTATCTGGTAAATGGGGTCCTGGAGAAAGACAAGAAAGAGAAAAAGATGTTTGGGTTTGTTTGAGTAGTTCAACCACTCAATTCCAAATTTAAGCAATTGGACACTATAATACCTGCCTTAAACAAGCCTCTGAAGAAGTAAATTACTGTGAAACAGTTTAAATGGGAACACGAAAGAAACCACATTATGTGCTGCTGGTAACTAATCATCCCGCAATGTGGCTTTCTCTGGAAGTATTTTTAATTGTTTCAAATGACCTGGTGTTCTGAGAACAGTGCCTTTGTTTATCCTTGCTTCAAAAATCGAAACATAAAGAAGTAAATAAATGAGAAAAGTATTGAGAAAGGGGTAACAGAGAGAATGCTGAAGAGCTGAATTTACTGTTCCTAGGGAATCTCAGCTACATTTCTAGCATTGCTGCCTTACATTAATTCTTCAGAGACAAACCGAACTTTCTTTAAGATTTCAAGGGTTGTAAAGTGAAAGTTCACAACTCAATGAGCAGATCTTAAATTGTTTGAAAGTTCTTGTGAAAAACGTTAGGTTTTATAGTGGAAAATTAAAAGGATCTTTTCAATAAAAGGAGAATCTGTTTCAGGCCTTTGCTTGACATATGGGCTAGCATTTCAAGAGCATATTTTTATTGAGTGGAGATGTGGGTCCAGATTTAAAGTGGACACTTTAAATCAAAAAGCTATTTACTATCCCCATTAAAAAATAGCGACCATTGATTTACACATTTAATAAAAGGAAAGTAACTAAGACATCAGTTGGTAGCTAAGGAAATGGGCTGAAATCTGAGACAGTTTTCTGGCAGTACATTAATTATTATTTTTCCATAACCTCCCCAGAGGATGGAATTAATGACACATCAGGAGGTGTGAAGTGTTTTATTTTTAAGGTCAGTGGACCTACTTGTTTGTCTAAGGGAAGTACTTAAAGCAGCACATACTAGATTTTCTAAGGGAAGCATTTAAAAGGACAATGCCATTATAAAAAAAAAAAAAAATTGAAATTATTTTCTTAGTTTATTATTGATGTAATCAAATGGACATAGTTTTGTAAACAGTGGTATTTTTATTTGGATTTTCATTTCCTTATTTACTAAGTTCAAAAGGAAAATTTGAAAATCAATACTTTTCCTTGTTTTAATGGCTCATTTCAGTTTCTGGACAAAGAAGGTCATATTGATAGAGTGTTTCACCTTGAAAAGTTAAAACATTTTTAAAAATTTTTCTACAGCATTAGTGGGTACTTGTCATAATTACTGAGCTACATGAATGAGACCTGTGGCTTTGCACTTGGCTGTGCTTAGCTTTGCTTAGTGTTTTCTTAACATTGATGTACTTGGTGTGCTTATTTCTGTTCTGTAAATCTGTAGTAAGGGTTTTCTGATATGGAATTGCTCATTTGGGAGTGAGAGTAGCTCCATGATCCAGCAGGAGGAGCTTTTTGTTATGACTGAGAAACAAATACAACCAAGAGCCCAGGAGCCTCAGTGGAGCACAGCTGGGGTGCAGACTTTGGCCTGCCCAGCCATTCAGTTTTAAGCTTTTCTGCAGCTCAAATCATAGAAAAGTGGGGAAGGGAAATGTTCCAGAATACTGAGGTTTAATACATTTTCTGTAATTAAGTAGTGCTATTAATATTTAGTGATATTTGTTCGCTTTGTTTAGTCTCGTAATTAAATTATTATCACTCTTTGTTTTCCATTTCCTGGCCTTAAAGAAAGGCTTTGTGTCCTGTTTAGATTCCATTTCACTGCACTCTGATAGTGCATGCAGAGATATCTGTGCTGCAGCATATTTAGAAGAGTAGGCATTTTTTGTGAGAAACAGTTCTGCCTAGTACTGGCAGCTTTGTAATTCTAATAGGCTTGCGTGGGGAAGCGCTCAAGAACTTTTAACCAGCTTCCTTAGAAATAAGTTCAAACATTAGCAGAGGTACAGACTCCTGTAAATATTTATTTGCACATTCAGTGATTTACAAATCGGAAAAGTTACATACAAATGATGTCAGAAGACTTTTTTTCCCCCTACAAGCAGCAAGCTAACAATCACCACAACTTCAAAGAGAGCATTTTGTGGAAGCATACAGGGGTATGTGGCATGGACTTACAGAAGAAGCTGTGGGATTCTTTGTCCTGGTCACAGTGGGGTCCAGATAGTTCTGAAACCAGAGTGAGCACCCTGCTGTGTGCCAGACACTGAAGTGGCTGCAGCTGCTGGGGGAGAGGCAGGCAGAGAGATGATCTTAGGGAGGGAGAGATTGCCGAAAACACAAATGGCTGGAGGTGTCCACCTGGAAGGAGACACTCCATCAAACATGGGCATCCTTCTGAATCAAAGAATCGTGACAGAACGGTTTGCATTGGAAGGGACCTTAAAAAACATCTAGTTCCAGACATCTCTGCCATGGGCAGGGACACCTTCCACTAGAGCAGGTTGCTCAGAGCCCCATCCAACCTGGCCTTGAACACTTCCAGGGATGGGGCACCTGCAGCTTCTCTGGGCATGCCTCACCACCCTCACAGCAAAGAATTCCTTCCTAATATCTATTCTAAATCTACCCTCTGCCAGTCTAAGAAGAGACTGGCCTCGAGTGACCCATGCTGGGGCACAGACACTACTGAGGAGCAGTGGCCATGGGTGGCCTGTGCCAGGGCAGTGCTGGCTTAGACTCGACTGTCTTATTTTTTGTTTCTCTGATAACCAAAGCAGTGATCACAAACTGGCATTAGCTGGCACTGAATTAAGTAAAAAGCTCACAAGTGGAGATCATTTTGCCTTCAAAAGAATTTAAAAAAGAAGAGCTTAGGAACTAGGTAGCTCAGGTCCAATATGCTGCCATTAAAAGCATGTGCATTCTTTTTGCCTTGACTGTGTCATAGTCCATTAACATTACCGCTATTTCCCAGTTACCTACTTTCTTTCATTTTCTGCAAATTATTTCACATTCTTTCCCTGGGTCTGTGGGTTTTGCCTTTGTTTTTAAAGCAGAACTAACTGTTTCTAGTGTCCCTCTGCTGCTGCCAGACAATCAAAATTCCCAGTTTTCCCTCCGAAGCCCCAAACCATCCAGTGAGTGGAAAAAGCAAAGACGTGATGTAGTCATGAAGGATGGGCAGCATTTGGGAAGAGAGATGTCTCTCTGCTTTGGAATCTTAGGATCTTGTCTGTCTCTGTAATTATTTTTATGACATTGGCAGGCATTTGGGAATAGAGGATAGAGCATTTGGGATTAGAGAGCAGGGTTTTTTTTACAATGAACACAATTATCCTTCATACTCTTACACTGAAAATGCAGGGACATTTTTTTACATGTAGAATAAG
Organism: Drymodes brunneopygia; assembly: GCA_013400955.1. NCBI lineage: Eukaryota > Metazoa > Chordata > Aves > Passeriformes > Petroicidae > Drymodes > Drymodes brunneopygia. The sequence goes on from VZTZ01014534.1 coordinate 534,155, forward strand.
ATACCCAAACTAAAAATAGTTATTTAGTTCCCTTTGAAAAGTGAGAGTCCAGTTTTCTTACTACCAATCAGAACCTCTGTCTGTCCATAGCAGGACTGAATGTATCAAACCTTTGAACTGTGATAAACCATCTTAGGTTGCTCCCTAAGAGCTCTAAAACCTGTCAGTTCTTTAAAACTTCCACTCCTGGTAGCATAAGCAGAATATGTTGGCTATTTTAAAGATATTTTTCTGTACAGCATGTGAAATGCTACAGATGAAACCATTTAACATTAAAAGTTACCAGAATAATGTAGACACTGCCTTGATTTGGGGTGGATCACTGGAAGATTTTCAGCTCTGTGGGCTGCCTGACAGGCTTCATGTTAGGAATGGTACTGATGCTCCTCAGTCTTTTGGCAGATCATCAGTTATTCTTTTGGTTAGGTGAAACTTCCATGTTTGGCTCAGTAATGGTTTCCAAACTGAAATGGGGAGAAGTGTGAGGAGAGAAGATAGAAAATAAAGCACGCTGAAAATGTTCAGTTCTGCAGAAGCTGATGTACTGTTCATTTGTCCCAGTGCCTAAGCGAATAAGTCGGTGGGCCTAAGGTAAAAGCACAGGAGAAATGTAAGTGCATTTAAGGAAAAAAGCACTGCACTATATTGCAAAAGAAAAGCTTTGTTGATAAAATTACACTCAGACTAAAGCATGCTGTGATTTCTCATTCATTTTAGACATATAATTTAATTTTTTCCCAACTCATAATATTTTAGCTTAAAAATTTTGGTATCTGTTCCTCTATGTATTTGCATTTGGAAGTTCTGGGGGTTGTGACTCTTCCAGCCTCTATTTCACCGTATTTATGATTTCTGTGAGTTTTGCGGCTTTTTAGCTATTGGCCAGCTACTAAATTAGTTACATGAGAATACTGAGATATTCAAAGTCAATAAATTATAAAAAATTGTAAAAGTTTAGAAATTTGTTTTACTTCCTGAATCCAAATCAGTTCTTAACTCTAACTTTTCAAACTTGATTCTGCTCTCATATTCTTGTATATCAAAATTAACTCTCCTGCTATCAATAAGTATAACCAGTTAAGTGTGAACAGAAGTAAGCCTGTACTTCTTTCCTCCCCTGCAAGATTTACTGTTCTGTATTTTGTATAAAAATAAATTATGGAATAAAAAGCCTTATTATTTAATGAAGAGTGTCCAGTATAGTGTGTAAGATGCCTGACTATCTTTTTAAGATAAGTCAAGCTTGTAAAAGAGCTTGATTATAAAGTTTTAAAAGGCATGACAGATTTGGCTTTTCATGCATGAGGATGGAAGGGGTCTTTGAACTCTTGCATTCTCAACATTTCCTAGATGTAGTCAAACCCATCTGGATTAAATTGTCTTTTTTTCCCCCATTATCTGACATATGTCAGAGTGTGGAAGCAACAGAGGAATGGTGCCTTTTTTTTCCCCTGTGTGTGGGATGTGTGTTGTGAGAAGAGTCAAATTGCTGTACTCTTATAAAATTTGATAGAGATAAATTGGCATAGTTTTTGACAAACAAACCCAAACTCTCATTTGATAACACTTGATAACAGTTGATAACACTTAAGAAGAGGAAGGAAATTACTGAGAAAGAAGTACATTACTATAATTTTACAATGGAAAACTGGTGTATTCCAGTAACATTGTCAAGAGTGAAAAGAACCAGCAAATTTAATTCTTTAGGCCATGAATCTCCAGGATGCACTCTGAGGGAAAACCCATGCACAGATCTCTAGTAGCATCACTGGACACTGTACTGCTGGGCTTTGATGCCAGGATTGGGAGGGGCTTCCAACTCAAAGAATTAGTGTGCTGTGGTATAGAAGAGAATATAGTGTCTCATATGAAGATGTAAATGAAAATTGCCTGATCTGGAAAAGAAATTTTTGCATGGCTTTTATGTACACTAAAAATGTACTAGGAATAAAAATTACAATTTCTCTGGTAAAAAAGAAAATTGTAATTGTGATAACAATAATTTCACCTAAAAATAGGTGAAGGGGGTACACAGATTATCTTTTTATTCAAGTTCTGTACAGTGATGACAAATACTGCCTGTCTTGTAAATGTAGTTAGCCGTCTCTCTTTTCAGATATGCAATGTTTGTGAAAGAGGCCACTGAAAGCCCCACTTTTTATAGTGGTCTGTTTTTACATTTTATTGCTGTCATCTTTAATTCATGCTTCTTTCAATTTTTATCTAAAGCTTTCCGTAAACTATTCCTTTATGAAAAAGCTTCTTGCAGAGATGTACTGGGTGCAAAATGAGATTTGTCCATTAGTACTTCAAAGTGTAGAAAATTGCATCTCTGAGCTGTGGAGTTCTGCTTCAGATTTTTCCTTTCATATTGGCAAAATAATTACAGTGTCTGTAAGATGTGTATAATTAGATGTTGTAATGGGAGTTCAGAAGTACTTTTATGATGGTTTAGAAGTATGAGTATGGGGATGCTGGAATCTTGTGATACCTGATGTTGTCACTCTTTCACTTTCTTGATAAGGACCGTCATAGCTCTTTGTGTTGCTGTTAGGGTGTACTGGCTTTCAAGGATAATGATATTACCTAACCTGTCTGTGACTCCTTGGAGCTTAAGATTGCTAAGTCACATTCCTGACACAGTTAAGCTGCACCCTAAAATAGTAGCATCTGTAAAATTGGGAGATACTTAACTATCAATGGATTTGAACATCCAGTGCATTAAAAAGAATTGTTCTCCATTTCCCACATGGTGTTTTGGTGCAGCTGTGTTGCTTTCATTGACATCCTTAGCATGAAATAAACAGATGTGAATCATGATTCTTGATGCAAGGGAAGAGATTAAATAACTGAATTATCTTCATAGCTACTCCAAACTTGCTGAAAGACTCTTGGAGGTAAGGTCATTGCTCACGTGTTTCTGTGCTTATCATCAGAAAATATCTCTGGCACACAAACTTCAGCTGGCCTAGTTTCCAAGCATTTTATCGAGCGTGACACTTCTTTTTACAGTCTCTGGAGCTGTACTGAGCACTGTGAGAGTATGATTCAGTATCTCATTTCTAAGGATTACCACTTTGGCAGGGATAGTATTTACCAGTAACCTACCCATTGCCTGTAACACAATTCAGGTTAAAATAACAGTGAAATAAGCAATTTGTTTACAAGATAGGAATACAGAAAGCTATACACGGTTGCAAATGTTTTTGAGATGGGATGCAACAAGTAAAGGAAGATCACACCTAGATTGAGTTGTCCTTAGATTAGCTCCAAAGCTTCTCTCCTGTCTGGCTGTTTGCAGCATCCATCTAATTGTGTGGCTGAGCATCATGTTCTTATGCAGAGAAAAGGAAACTTGTTCTTACACAAGCTCTACATTTTTATTCATGGAACAGAAATTTGATCTGGATGTCTACGTTTTCTTTACATCTAGTCAGGCTTATGGTTCTGTTAAGATTCACATCATTATCCTTTTCTCCTTTCTTGCCTAGATAAAGCTGTTCCCACCTGAGGACAGAGAATTATTAAGTTCCCCTCTCACTGGACCATGCAAAGACACAGTGCTGTGCTAAATTATTAACCTACAGCTTGCCAGCCTGATGTGAGGTGCAACACTGTCCTTCAGGGGTCATAGCAGTGTTCATCCTCCATGTACAGTCTTCAGTCTTGGAATCTTACATTGTAATTTTGAGCTCTAGCTTGTTAATCTTGCTGTATCATCTTGTTTAAGTGGAATTAATACCTGTGGCTCACTGGTGTGGATTAAATAGAGTGATTGCCAGTCTCTTTGCTGACTTTTAACGTGCCCCAACAGCTGGCATGATAATGGGTAGAAGAAAAAACATATCCTGTTGCTTCCAAATAGTTCCCCCCTTTTCTTTTTTTCTATCTGAAAAAAACCACAAAGCAAAACAGAGGAAATATTTCCCTCTGACCTTTACGAAGGTTGCTTTGTGCTGAGTGTTGTCAGATTCCTCTCTACCACTGAGCAGGCAGCTGTGAATTCATTCAGAGAGAAGGAATAAGGCAGCTTAGTAAGAATGTATGTTGGCATAGGTTTGTTAGGGATGTTAATGTGTTAATTCTATGGATAGGCTGCCTGGGAAAGAAACGTAGGATGCAGGACTGATGTTTAGTTTAAATTTTAATTTATTTCTCTGGCTTATATAAGTGCTCAGGGCTTTGAACTGACTTCAAGAATAGATTTGTTCACTTCAACTGTCGAGAAAAAGGTGTCAAGTCCAGCAGCTTCTCAGGTGCATGGCATGGGTTTTTTTTGTTTGTTTTTAATTTGCTTTGTTAGCACTAAATCAGCTCAGCAGTCACTTTGGATTTGATACAGCACACTTACTTGGAGTTGGCCAGTCTTCTCAGAAATGTATGAGAATATCATTGCATGGTTGTATTCTTCTACATGCCATGCATGGTTTCCATTGGTTTCTATATTATGATCCACAAAAATTGACTGGAAGGTAGCATTTAGCCATTTCTGTTACTGTGGCTGCTTCTGCCTTTGCATCTGTTTCTGTGGATGTGAACAGTCAGAGAGCAAAATGGGCGAGAAGATCACTCCTGTATTGTTGCAATAACTGCAAGGAGTGCATTTGTGTTTCACACATCTGTTGCAGTGTCTCTGCCATTGTATTCCCAGCAGTATCTGCAAATTCTTGTTTTATTTTCCTGCTATTTTTTTTTCATGGGCAAAGTTGTGTGGTTCCACTGAGTGAGATTGTGTGATAATTTAGGCATGATGTGACCATGTCTTTTTTGCCATTTTGTGGCTCAGCTAGTCTTGGCAGATTCTTCTGGCTGTACGCTGAGATTGGGAACTTGACTGGATTTGGGGGTTTGGCTTCAATAATGTTTGGGGATTGAATATTTCAATAAAGAGTTTAAATGTGTTCTGCTCATTTTAGGAGAATTGCCTTATTCTGTTCACTTGAAAAATTGAATATCATTATTGATAACACAAATGCATTTCCTACTGTAAGAAGAAATACTAAAGAACAGGTTAGATTTTCATGTTCTATTTCTCTGTTTAGTGTCTCTTTTAATTAATTCCATACTCCGTAAAAACATGTACAGTTTTGGGTAGACAAGAAAAAATTAATTGAGATTTTTGCCCATTATTTGAAGTAATTTGACCATTATCTATCTTTGAAACCAGTCAGGAGGTTGAACAGCATAACCTCCAGAGGTCCCTTCTGACCGAGAATTGCTCTGATTCTGTTAAGTGAAGAAATATGCCAAATATTTCATTGTTTAATTCAGATAATTTTTCTGAATATGTGTGTGATATACACTACCTAGAGAGATTTTACTGTCAAAAGGTGCTATTTCGATTCTTTTGGAAGTTGAGAATGCTTTCTGGGATTTTGAGTATACTGTTTTTTCAATTTGGGGATCCAGACTTCCATACAAATTGCTCCACTGTAAACTTTTGAGGAGAAAAAGCTTTGTATTGTGAAAGGTGTAAAATGGAAGGTGTGAAACAAGGAAGTCTCTTCAGCAAGCAATGGTGGAACTTTCTGGAAATAGCACGTAAATTAATTGTTGACTAATTTTAATACTTGTGATGCAGTGAGACATGAAATCCTATGCTTGGTAAAACAGATTGGAATAACTTCTTCTCTGTGTTCATCCTACTGGGATTAATTTAGTCTACCACATTTAACTAATTCTACAGCTACATAATGAATTTCTTTGTAATTAGAATAGCTACATATAAGAGTTAAACATGGAATCACATCACTAGTTCATTCACAATTTAGCTTACCATAGTCATTAAATCAATGAACATGTTATAAAAATAATTGCAGTATTTCCACTATGAAGGACTCTGAATTTTAAATCAGGATTATGAAGATTAAGATCATCCAGTTTAAGGAAATGCTCCACTGTTGCTCTCTATTGCAAAATTCCTTTAAATTTTACATAACGTAGTTTTAAATACAGATGTTACATTAAAGTAATATCAGTCTCTATTTATTTACTTATATACTGAAATGATTAGTATTACATTTTTCATTTCCACAATAAAGTGTGTGTGTGAAATTCATCTGAGAATTTCTCACTTACAAAGACATTGTCTATATTATCATTTTGATTTACTTCCACATTCCTGTATTCACATTTCCAAAAAAATCCACAAAAATACCTGTAAAGTCCCAGCTACAGTATGGCAACAAAGTTTGAATTCAGAAGGAAAAGAAGCTCATTGTGGAAGACCTGAGTTGAGGAAAGCATTTGACCTTGAACAGGACAGAGGCAGGCAATGAGAGAAATTTGAGATGACTTATGTTAATGATGAATCTGCTTGTCTGTCAGGTTAAATTCAAGCCTTCATATAATTAATGTGTAACCTCTTTCCAGTTTAATCCTTTTTCTCCTTTCAGTCTTTATGTAAAACAGGGTAAACCTCTGACAGATCTCAAGTGAAGGTTTATCTATGTTATTAAGACAGGTCAAATTTCTTTGAATTACCATGAAATTATTTTACCCACTTTTTTTCCTTTAATTTCAATTGAAATTAAATCCTTATAAGAGAATTAACAGCTTTCTGTACTATGAATCTAGTAGGGATTAGTGTTCCCAAAAAAATGCAGTTTGAAAAATGTGCCAGTGGAAAATAAATGTACGAATACCTTCTCCTTCATTCTGTTTTTTTTGGGAGAGTGTTATGAATAAAGTAAATGGAATTTTTACATGTAAAATCTGGAGAAGAGGTGATGATGATTTTTATTGCAATTATCATTACCAGATTTTGTACACGTGTCCATTCCTACATTGATGTTCAACTTTAGCATCCCACAGCTGTGCCTTTTGCTCTGTGAAAAGGTTTGTCTGGAGTGAAAGGGGAAAGAAAACCTGGACTGCCTCTTCCACTAATTCCTTCCTGAGGAAGAAGCATCCCAGCTGCTAGCACTGTGTTCATGTAAAGGCTGTCATCTTAGTGGCTATCAAAATCTGACTGCTTTCTGAAGTTAGAAAACACTTTGGAGACTTCAAAAGTTGAGGGGAAGACAATGTTAAGTACAAGATGTTGGGACAAATTCTCATGCACAAAGATTTATTGGCAGGGTTTGTAGCTGATGGCATGTGTTGACTGTCATGGTGAAGAAAGAGAAACAAAATAGGAAAGAGCGAGAAAAAGGAAAAGACAAACTCTTCCCAGTGGCCATCTGGGAGGAGAAGCATCAGGGGCACTCTAGATCAACATCCTTCCCTGCATGTCCCCTCTAGTGCCGCAGGGGGCTCTCCCTGTGACACTTTAACCTGGAGTGACTGAATGGTTCTCTTCAGGAGCTGGTTTGTCACAGGTGATGGGTCCTGCGTGGGATGCTGGTAGTGCTGACTGAGATACACTGATGTCAGCGGCTGCTGAGGTCCTGCATGCTTGTGTTTGGGTCCCCCAATATAAACCAAACCCCATGGCTGAAGAGGGGAAAAAAGGCAGGTGGGGAAAGAAGTGATACTCACCACACCAGTGGCAATCCTTTTCCTTGCAACCCAGCACAGCAGCACTGGTTGGTTTGGCATGTGGAGGCCCATGGGCATAACAGTCAAGGTTGCAAGTAAAAAGCTCTCAGCAACAGGCTGAACTCCTAAAGGCACTGTGCAACAACCAGAGTGGTAATTTCATACTGTATTGAAGTCTTTGGGAAAGTTTCAGCAGATGATTTGAAAGTCTTTGGGAAAGGCAGGTGTCACGGGAAAATAACACAGATTTTTGAGTAAGTGCTACAAAACCTGGTTTAGCCTTGCGACAATTAAATGCTGTGATTTTTTTCTTTCTTTTTCCCCTCACAATTTAGTTTATTTTAACATGGTTTTGTCCACTTTTTTGATGTCATATGCTTTTAGGCATGTTGTTTCTATGATTAACAAAAATTTCCAAGGAGGTGTTGTGTCCAATTTTGGCAGTTGTGCTAAAGAATATATTTGTTTCCTTCCTTTCCCATTAACATTATGCTGCTACCACTCTGTTCACAGTCACAGTATTTCATGACAGTCATTAAGAGGCTCCTTTTCTTGGCAATGTCTTGTGTTTCTTTTCTGTTTTGCCTAAAATATATATGCTTAGAAAAAACATAATTTGCAAAAAATCCCATCTATTCAGGTTATCAGGTTTCTGTAAGCAGAGTCATATCAATTTACCACGTCTTCCTTTTGCAGCAGTTTCTGGTTTGAGCAGCTATATGAGACTATTGATTTGTGCAAAGGAACTCCAAGTCTCCTTTGTTCAGGCACTTCACTCATCTAAATTTTTCTACCAGATATACCCCAACCATGACCCTTTATTACTGTCTGGTTATTTCCCCTTCATTCTGACACCTGCCACAGCAAATGTCAGCTCACCAGGAAGTGCTGCCCTTTTCTGACAATTGAATATCTCAAGAAAAGGAGGGCTTCTGCCCTGTGAAGGAAATGGCTACTCAGTGTTACCATCTGTATGCTCCTGCTGCAATGTTCCTGTGGGTCAGTATGTCAGAGGCACAGGTCTGTCAGGATGGTACTAGACATGGTTGTGTGATCATGCTCTGGGCTGCATTAGGAAAAGCTATGCACTTCCTTATGGTTGAGGGAGGTGATCCTTTCCACCACTTGGCACTGGTGATATCAAATCTGCAGTTCTGGGTCCAGTCCTGGTCTCCCCAGTACACAACCAATACAGTTTTAAGGGAGTGAGTCCAGTGAAGAGCCACAAAGATGACTGAGGGGCTGGAACATCTTTCATCTGAAGACAAGGTGAGAGAGCTGTGGCTGTTCAGCCTAGAGAAGATAAGGCTGAGGGGGGATGTTACCAACATGGTTACCAATATCCTTTTCCTTTGAATCTTTTTTTAAGATGGGGAGAGAAGTGCATGAACTATTCAAGAAATGTGCACATCATGGATTCATACAATGTCATCATGATGCTTGATTCTCTATTCTTTTCCTAATAATTGCTGTCCTTTTATTTGCCTTTTCAGCCCTTGCTATCATTCATTTTTTCAAAGAGCTATTCGGAGTGAGTCTTGTATCTTTTTCAGAGGATGTAGTAACTAAGGTAAAGCCCACTTTTGGAAGTGTTTGGTTAAAATTCTTTTCTCCATTCCAATTTGACATTTACTGTGTTGGATTTCATTTGTTATGGCCCAGTCACAGCAATGTGAATCACTTCTGCAACTTTTCCTATGTTTTGTGGTTTTGAATACCCTGAACAATATTAAAACCCCATCAATCATTGCCACATCACTGTCCCACTCCTTTTTATTAAACATTTAGGAAGACATTGAATAAATTCTTTGAGTCCTCTGAATCAGTCCTCTCAGTGTAAAAGTTGACCATTTATTTTCGTGTTCAATTCCTACTTCTACCTTTGACCAATCTAATTTTACCTCAATTCTCTGGAGCTGACCGGTGTTTAGGAAGTAGGGAAAATAAACATACATAATCATGATCTCTTTAAGATACTTGAGCATGTTTTATTGGACCTGCTGTTCCAAAATGTCTCAACGTTAGTATCTGTAGCTTTATATACTTGTAAACTAATATTTTGGAACATAAAACTGTACCACAATTATTGTTTTGCATGATGTAAACATATCATTATTTTTTCCCTTGATAGAAAACAGCCATTTTTAGTTGATAGCTCTGCTTTTTTTTCGTTGGAATTAACAGTTTTACTTTCTCTTATAATAATTCTTAAAATTCACTGTTAGACTTCTTTTATGCCAAACATGTAGAAAAAACTCCTTGGATTTCCTGAAATGTGGTATATTCTTCTTCTGTCATACTAGCTAATCTGATTTTTTTAATTGAAATTAAGTGCTGTCATTGCTCATAATTTCTGTGTATGTGCAAGCATGCATATCTTAATATGGATTTTCGCATCCTTTCTAAGCAGATTAGGTTTTTATGTATTTTGTGTTTCTTTCACAGCTGTGTATGTCTCGTCATAGAAAATTTGAAAATATTTTCAATGTATGTTCTTATTTGACTCCCTTCAAATTTGAGGTGTGGTACTTGAGTGCTGTAAAATTACCTCCTTAATAGTCCATGTGAAATTGCATTTCATTGATTTGAACTGGTTATACTTATTTGAATCTTTCCACTTTTAAAATGTGTTAATTTAATTGCAGTTTAGGATTGTATGGTATTGTTCTGAATAGGATGCAGCATGGTCTTAGCCAGAAATAAATACATTTGGTTTTACTTTTATGGTGGCATAGAAAGACAAGGCTTTGGTTTTAATAACATGCTATAATGTGTTTCTCACTGTCCTTAAATTAAACAAAAAAATAAATTATTAAGATAGTGTTAAAGAGGGTATCAACTGTCCCTTTTAGAGGAAATGCTTGCTGTGATGATCTGGAATTATTGCTACAATTCTAGGTTTCTGATCTTAATATTTAACACACTGTCCTAGTTTAGGGCA